>CAUYUJ010020293.1:217386-222921 GCA_963575745.1 Prorocentrum cordatum | reverse complement strand
CCGCCGCCTCCGCCTCCGCTTCCTCCTCCTCCGCCTCCGCATCCGCCGCCGCCTCCGCCTCCGCCTCCGCCTCCGCCTCCTCCTCCGCCCCCGCCTCCGCCTCATCCTCCGCCTCCGCCTCCGCCTTCGCCACCGCCTCCGCATTGGCAACCGCCTCCGCCTCCTCCTCCGCCTCGCCTCCGCCTCCGGCCTCCGCCTCCGCCCTCCGCTCCGCCTCCGCCTCCCGCCTCCGCCTCCGCCCCGCCTCCTCCTGCCTCCTCCTCCTCCTCCTCCTCCTCCTCTCCTCCTCCTCCTCCTCCCTCCTCCTCCTCCTCCTCCCTCCCCCTCCCCCTCCTCCTCCTCCTCCTCCTCCTACCTCCCCTCCTCCTCCTCCTCCTCCTCCCTCCTCCCACCTCCTCCTCCCCCTCCTCCTCCTCCTCCTCCTCCTCCTCCTCCTCTCCTCGCTCCTCCTCCTCCTCCTCCTCCTCCTCCTCCTCCTCCCTCCTCTCCCCTCCTGCTCCTCCTCCTCCTACCTCCCCCTCCACCTCCTCCCCTCCTCCTCCTCCTCCTCCTCCTCTTCCTCTTCCGCCTCCTCCTCCTCCTCCTCGCCCTCCTCCTCCTCCTCCTCCTCCTCCTCCTCCTCCTCGCCATCCTCCTCCTCTCCTCCCCGCTGCTTCGGCCCGCAGACTCATCGACGATTTTGCATCGGGTCCACGCCGTGAGAACATCGCGACGCTGGGGTCTGGGGGCACCTCCGCCCTCCGCACGAGCGGCCCGGGCCGAGCCTGCAGGAGCATGGGGATGCCCTCGGAGTCGACGGCATCCGCGTGGCCGACCACGGCGTACGCCAGGGGCGTTCCTGCCGCCGCCGCCGTGCAAGACAGGCTCGCGGGCTGGTTCTCGGTAGGCTCACGACGGGAAATGTTTGGCAATGTGTGACCTCTGGGGGCGCTTGCCAGGCCCCAGGGCCGACGAACAACGACTGAGGATGCAAAACTGGCCCTGGCGAAAGGGTCGGGACTTCTGGGGGGCTCGCAATGACAAGATCAAGACATCGGATGTCTGGGTTTGGGCCCTCTTGGGCTCTCATGGGGACCGTCTTGGGACCCTCTATATGTTTGGAAACGCTCGCGGGCGGCTGCAGATTTGCCTTCCGCCCTGGTGCTCCGATCTGGCCCAAGACGGCCCAAGACCCCCACCCCCCAACAAAACCCCAAAAAAGCCCAATGCGGGCGGCATACCCGCATCAAACTCCCGTGGCGGAAACGCGCGGGTGAGCTTTTCACTCAGGCGCCTTGCCATTGCACAAACACAACCTTCTGCTCCTTTTTGCAGCAATAGTCGATCTTCCTCGGGGACCACGACTGGGACCTTCCTGGGCCGTTTTGTGGGTCTCTTGGAGCCTTTTGAGGCCATCCTGGGCCGTCTTGGAGCGTCCTTGGCCCGTCTCGAAGTCAGTAGGACCGCCCTGGATCTCCTTTGGGGCGCTCCTCGAGTTTCATTTGGGGTCCTGAAGCCCGCGGACGGGAGTGCTGGAACCGAACTTGCTGGGACCTTGCTGGGACCTAACTGTGATATTTGTCCTGCAGGGACCCCCGAGGGCCGCCCCGCGGGCGCGCGCGAAGAGGTATCATATAAATTCTCTGAACCTCTTGCCAGAGATTCTAGCACGCCTTTGGCCCGTTAGGTCGGCGAATTCAGCCAACTTGACAGCTGTGAGTGAAACGCATTGGGGATGCGACACTGGGGTGCCCGAGTCATTCAAGTGTCACGCACAATACATCATCCGAAATGCGTGTGCCTCCATGGGCGTTGTGGCCCACGTTGCCCAAGAATCCCGAGAATGTTGGACGCCCGAACGAAACTAGCACTGGGGTCTCCAAAGCGCAACACTGAGGATCTTTTCGGGATGTTCGCCAGCGCGGCGTCAAACGGTGCATTATTGCACTGCGCCAGTAGAAGCGTGGAGGCTATGCGATGTCCGCAGACCCCCGCTTGCCGGGAGCTGCAAAGGCGTGTGAGATGATTGGCTGTTCCCCCTCCGCCGTTCCCCCCCCGCCCTCAGGTTAGAGGGGGGGGTGGCAAGGGAAACCTGAAGGGAAGGGTGAGGGTGGGTGGGGGGACGAGCTCGTCAACGCGCTCCTGGAGCCTCCGGAGCCTCCAAAGAGCCCCCAGACGGCCCAAACATAACGACAAGGGGCTCCAAAAGAGCGTCGAGACGTCCCAGGGTAGTAAGCCCCATGACGGTCCAAGATGGCTTCGAGACCGCCGAGGACCCCCAAGACGGCCTCAGAGCATTCCCAGAGGACCGCCGAGAGGGCTAGGGTCTGAACGAACAGAAATCGGCCCATCCTCTGCAGTAGACGTGTGCTTTTGTCATTATCAGCTTTTTCGTCTTGACAGCGTCCAAGACAGCCCAAGGAGCTTCCAAGATTGTCCCAAGACGGTCCTCGAGGTTTCCAAGAATGCCCCAAAACGCCCCAACAGGGCCCCCGAACGGCCCAGGGGGCCCCAAAACGGCCCAAAAGAGGCCAAAGAGGGCCCCGAAAAGGAGAATGCGAACTGACATTTCGAGCCTTTCCCACCAAGATGGCCCCAAGAACGCCACATAAAAATCCCATAAGAGGCTCCGACAAAATCCCCAGAAGCGAAGAGAAGCGAAGCGAAGCGAACGCCGCAGTCGTGCGCGCTCCTTGGGGGAGCCCGTCCGTGCCCAGTAGGGCATGGCGTGGAGGCGTGGCCTCAATCCCCCCCAGCCCCCCTGAAGCCATCAATCAAGGGGCCCCTGAGGGGAATGCAGGCTGTTGTTGTTGTTATTGTTGTTGTTGCTGTTTCTGTTGTTGTTGCTGTTGCTGTTGTTATTGTTTTTTTCGTTGCTTAGATCCGCTTCTGAATAATAAAGATGATTAGTCCCCCCATCACTGGTGCATGCTGTTTTTTCATTCAAAATGTGCCCCTCGACGCTCGCACCCGGCTTTTTGACAAGGAAAATATTGATGCTCAAACTGCGCCCGTGGCCTCCGGGTTACAACAACAACGGCTCTCGACTAAGACTTCCTCGCAATTTAGCCAGGAACCCGCTCCCGCTCGAGACATCCTTGCATTTTATTCAGGAATCGCGCTCTCGCTTTGGACTTCCTGACGATTTATTTAGGAGTCGCTCTCCCGGCGATCTGGAGTCGCGCTCTCGCTGGAGACTTGCTTGCACTTTACTGACAGATAGCGCCTTTGCGTTGGAATTTCCTATAATTTACTCAAAAGCCGCGCTCCCGACACCCAGGCACCCAGGAGTCGCGCTCACGCTTAGGACTCCCTCACAGATTACTTTGGAATCGAGATCTCGCTGCCCTTCGTGGCCCCGTTGCAGCCCTTCGTGGCCCCCTCGCTTTGTTTCGTGTCCCCGTTGCAGCCCTTCGTGGCCCCCTCGCTTTGTTTCGTGGCCCCGGTGTAGCCACTCGTGGCCTCTTCGCTGCCTTTCGTGGCCCCCTTGCAGCCCTTCGTGACCCCCTCGCTTTGGTTCGTGGCCCCGTTGCAGCCCTTCGTGGCCCCCTCGCTTTGTTTCGCGGCCCCGTCGTAGCCCTTCGTGGCCCCCTCGCTGCCCTTCGTGGCCCCATATATGTATGCCCTTCGTGGTGGCCCCGCTGTCGCCCTTCGTGGCTCCCTCGCTGCCCTTCGTGGCCCCATTGCTGCCCTCAGTGGCCCCGTCCTTGCATTCCGCGGCCCAACATGCGCATGCCCTTCGTGGCCCCCGCTCGTTCGCGCCCGTTGTGGCCCCATATGCATGCCCTTCGTGGCCGCTGTCGCCGTTTGTGGCCCCTTACTCTCCTACGTGACCCAGTTGCTACCCTCAGTGGTCCCATCGTTGCCTTCTGTGGCCCCGCATTATCTGCCCTTCGTGGCCCCCGCTCGTTCGCGCTCTTCCCGGCCCCATACGCATTCCCTTCGTGTCCCCGCTGTCGCCTTTCGTGGCCTACTTCGCTGCCCTTCGTGGCCCTGCTGTCGTTGTTTCTCGCTCTCGCTTTTGCTCGTCGTCGTCGTCGTCGTCGTCGGTCCCCTGTCAGTCCCTCTTGGGGTCGGGTCGACGGTCCGCGGCCGCCCCGCCGATCAGCGCTGCCGCTGGCCAGGCCGACGGTCCGCGGCCGCCCCGCCGCTTGCCGGGGCCCGGCTTGCAGGGAAGAAAAGTGTACCACCCAAAAGGGGTTCGATCGAAGACGAAGAGGGCGGGTATCCAGGGTTTGGGAAATACGCGTTGTTGGACACTCGAGCAGATAAGGGCGAACAATCTTAAAATCATGGATGTTGTTGTAGTTGTAGTTGTAGTTGTACGTGTAGTTGTTGTTGTTGCCGCTGTTGTTCTTGATCGTTAATTACTAAGCCAATTATTATTGTTGGACCCCTTATAGGCGCCCTGGCGCTCTCGCCAAAGCGCTGGCTACACTTTCATTGAAAATTAGGCTCATGCTCGAGCGGTTTGGGGGACCGCCAAAACCGGCCCCCCAACAACAACAACGCTCCCGCTCCAGACTTCCCTTATTGTTACTCAGGGCTGGTGTTCTTGCTCGCCGCCGAAAGCAGCCGTCCTAACAAAACCAGCGCTCCCGCTCGAGACTTCCTCCCGTTTTACCATGGACTGGCACGCTAGTCTTTGTCTCATCGGCGCCGCCCCCAGCAAAAACAACGCTCCCGCTCGAGTCGTCCTCCAATCTTTACTCAAGGCGGTGCTCCTCCTCGCCGCCGAAAACCGCCGCCCCGACAAAACCACCGCTCCCGCCCGAGATTTCCTTCCGTTTTACGCTGGACTGGCGCCCAACTCTCTTTTGAATTGGCGCCGCTCCCAGCAAGAACAACGCTCCCGCTCGAGGCTTCCTCCCTTTTTGATGAAGACGGTGCTGTTCCTTGCCGCCGACAACCCCGGTCCCGACAAAACCACGGCTCCCGCTCGATGCTTCCTTCTTTCTTACTCAAGGCGGTGTTCCTCCTCGCCGCCGAAAGCCGCCGTCCCAACTAAACCAGCGTTCCCGCTCGAGACTCCATTTTGGTTTACGCTGGACCAGCGCCCTACTCTCTTCAACATTAACGCCGCTCCCAGCAACAACAGCAGTCCTGCTCGAGACTTCCTCCCTTTCTGATCAGGGCCAGGTCCTTGCCTCACCGCCGACAGCCCCCATCCCCACCAGGGCAATCCTGTCGTTCGATACTTTCTTGTGCTTGACCCTTGGCTGGGGCTCCACTGGCGGTCTCGCATCGGCGCAGCAAGGCGCGGGCATGTGTTTCCGAGGCGGAATATGTTGAAATTCCTCGGAGGAGGTGTTTGCAAGACCTCGTTGGGCGGTAGATCTGGGAATGGGAATAACAGACCCCGCTAAAGAACACGAGTCCCCCATGATGTGGATGGTTATCATGATGGTCGCATGCTTCGTGTGGAAACATCGCGCATGAGGGTAAAATGATTGTTGAACATTATTTATTCTAAAGAATAATTATTGTTGGGCCCCCTGGTGCGCGCCCCCCCTGCGCCGCCTAGGCCGCAGCTACATTTTCATCATCTTCGTGAGG
>CAUYUJ010020293.1:204886-212386 GCA_963575745.1 Prorocentrum cordatum | reverse complement strand
TCCCAACGGGTCACCCACCGCACCTCTGGCCCTGTGATGCACATGTAATGAACGCTGGAGCTGTTCTAGTTGTCGGCTGCGAGGCCGAGGCAGGAGAGCGGCTTCCGCGGGAGACGAGGTAGATGACCGAAGGCGGGGCAAGAAAGGCAGTGCGCGAACTCGGGTCAGGGTGGGCACAGCCAGGCAAGCGGTCGCCATGCCCGCAGATGTGGATTCGGTGGCTGGCCGCCCGGCCGCCTGCGAGTGTGCTCAAAAGAGCCCACTGCCAATCGGGAATGCCTGGGCTGCGCACGACCCCTCCCCCACCGCTCGCCAAATCGCCCTGTCAGGTTGTCCAGCAGGAGCCATGCAACAAGGCGCTTTGGACTCGCGATGCTAAAGAAATCAGGGAATGAGGATGGCACGAAGCGAGGATGTGGTGACCCTCTGGACTGTGAACTCCCGCCCTTCAGACATGGCGGTGGCGGCATCGGTATGCCCGCTGCTTGCCGAGCTGCGCGACCAATTGGCACCTGACATGCCACGAACCTGCGGCCGAACGGAGAAGGAAACAACAAACAAACGCTATGTGCCGTGTATGCTTCCTTCCAGCACCGCGCACTTCAGCGTCTGCGGATACACCGCGCGAAAGAAGAATCGGTCGGACTGCAGCTCCTCTCGCCCGCTCTAGCTTGTCCCCCTGGCTGATCAAGGCGCGGGTTAGCGCTCAGCGCGGGCGACGGCGCCGCGAGCAGAACCACGCCTGGCAAGCGAGAAGGCATCGCATCTGCGAAGCCAGATCGGTGGAAACCTTACAACAAGCTCATACGTTAAGAAATCTTGAACATACATCTACGGGCACGTTCTTCGTCGACTCTGAGCTTCGCAAGGTGCCCCAGGGTTCTGCGGGCCCACTTGGAGATACGAAAGCATCTTTGAGCACCACTCGGCAGGCGAGTTCTCCTTCAGTAGGACCGCTCGGTCCATTGAAAAAGTTGGGAAAGATGAGCGGGCGTTGACAGGGCAATTGTATTAGTATAGCTGGACGCTGTAACTGGAGAGGCTGTCATCGGAAAGGACTGCAAAAGAGCGGGGCCACTATTTTGCCGCGGCCACGGCCCGAACGTTCGCATCTGTGCAAGGCAAAACTGGCCAACCAAATAATTAGCAGACGACGCGGTCTTGACACCGCGCCATGTTAGGATGTGAGACGTAAGGGAACTCTGGGATCACTGTGCACCTTTTCATGCGAGACCTCCGCCCAGAAGAGGGACGATGACTCGGGAGACCAAAAGTGACCTATACCACCTCTGCTCCCCGGACCTTTCCCTGGGTGCGTTCTGACCACGATTTCGAGGCGAGTCCAGCGGTGGCGACGAGGGCCTCCCAGCAGGCATGGTTCGCTCGGAAGTTTCGCTTGCCCAGCTGCTCCGCTGCAGCAGGGATGGGGCAGGCGAGCCCGAGGGCCGCCGAGCCTGGCTGCGGCTGCGCCACCGCCCGTCGCTCGCACACCTCGCACGCGAGCGCCCCCACAGACGGAGCAGGCATCTGCTCGACGAGGTTAACAAAGACGGCGTCTACGGGGGTCGACCAACACGTCGTTTCGCGTTTTCGTTTCGTGTTGCGACGCTCTGAAACGAAGACGGCCCGACCGATCGCCAGACAGGGCGCTTAGGCGCAAAGCCAAGGCCGTGGTTGGCCCGTGGCGGGCCCTGCAGCGGGAACAGCACGTAGACGAAACGAAAACGAAAACGATGTACGAGATTGGCAAAACAACTTTTTGGTCTACCCCTGGTTAGAAACGAGGGCAATAATATGCAGGCGGCAAGAGGGCAACCTTACACCGCTCGTGACTGTAGATGAAGCGTGAAGCACACTGCTCCTTGCGCTGAAGCAAGAGCTACGAGGGAAGACGCAGAGGGAGGTGATGAAGTGAACATCGCCCTGCGAAAACCGCGAAAACCTGACTTACCTAGCACTACCGAGAGCCACTTATGTCTGAGGCCCGGGAAGACCGACGCGAGTGCAAGCCCGACCTGGGGCGTGTGTCGGCCCTTTCTTGAGCGCTCGTGCGCATCGTTGCCGCGCCTAGGGCAAGAGCACGAGGACGCAGACGAAGATGAGGGAGGATGTTGACGATGCGCACGAGGAGGGCGCAGGGGAGGACCCCACGCCCCCCACGCGAGCGCCCCGCGGGGGTGGCGCCGTGCGTCGCCGTCGACGGCGCCGCCGTCGTTGGCTGAGTCGCCGCCGTCACCGCCGCCGCCGCCGTCGTTGTCGGCGCCCGCACCGCCGCCGACGACGACGTCGTTGGTTAAAGTCACCGCCGTCGCCGCCGCCGCCGACGTCGTCGCTGGCGGCGTCGCCGTCGACAACGTGGGCGGCGAGCGGCGACGACGGCGCGCGGACAGGGCCGCCGAAGCCGCCGCGCGGGGGAGAAAGGCGGGCGGCGCGCGCGCCAGCTTCCAGGCGCCGGCCCGACAGGCGCAGTGCAGCGGCGTGCAGCCGTCCTGGGAAGGGGGCGCAGAGGCGGGGTACCTCCTCCTTTTCCTCCTCCTCCTCCTCTTCCTCCTCCTCCTCCTCCTCATCCTCCTCTTCCTCCTCCTTCTCTTCCTCCTCCTTCTCTTCCTCCTCTTCCTCCTTCTCTTCCTCCTCCTCCTCCTCCTCCTCCTCCTCCTCCTCCTCCTCCTCCTAGTCAGCGTCCTACCAGAAGGAACGGAACGCCAAATACCAAGACAAAGTCAGGACGAGGATAACATCGGGTGAGGATAGATCGGGAATCTCTGAAATCCGGCGGCTCTGGAGGATGTCTCGGGCGCCGCGGCCTTCTCAGAGCGCTCCAGAACGCCCTGAGATCGTTCTGAGACGCTCTGGAACAAATTTATCCTCGTCCTAGCCCCGCCAGAGAACGGCCATGTTGGGTCACGGCGACGCTGGGAATCTGGTTTTTGCGGCGCCGAACTCGCGCAGAGCGAAGTGTAGGTACACGAAGCCACGAATCACACGTTCCTATATTTCAAACACGCGAATGTGTCGAACAAAGGCGATACAGATAATTGCAGGAAGCCGCGAACCACGCTTTACTGTAATGGGGCCGGTCACGAACCACCCCAACCTACAATGCCGAAGCCTACATCGCTGGTGCCTACATCGCGGTTAGCGCGTCTACAGAAATAAGACACGAAAGGGCTTTCCTGGCCGTGGCAAGCCTGGGCTTCGAGTATAGGAAGGGCCAGGAAACCGCAGCCCCTGCTGAGCCCAAGGTGGTCCTTATTTCCGAGTCTTGACCGTAGGGGCAGAGCTGAGGCTGAGAGGAAAATCGGTCTAGGCGGCCCCCAGGAGAAGGAAGTGTGGGCATCCAGCTGGGCTCGTGCTCCAGCCTCACCTTGGGAGATCCGGGGGGGGGGACTTCGGGAGCTCTGGGCGCCAAGACGCAGCCAGGACAGGGACAACCTCGCAGCAGGACAAGATCGGGGACCTCTGAGATCCAGCGGTTCTGGAGGATGCATCGGGCGCCGCGGCCGTCTCAGAGCGTTCCAGAACGCTCTGAGAGCCTTCTGGAACGCTCTTCCTCCTCCTCCTACCTCCCTCCTCCTCCATTCTCCTCCACTCACTTCCCTCCTCCTCTCCTGGTTCTCTTCTCGGTGCGAGCTCAACGATCGTGCTGTCCATCGGCTCGCGCGCTGGAACGTCCACGGATCTGGTCCTCACGTCTGTGGCCATCTCTGGATTCTACTCGTTCGATTGGACTTGCACAAGCTCGCATGGACGTACCTCGGTTTTCCTAGCTCCGTCCCCGAAGACAGATGCAGCATGGCTCCAACACCGAACCGCACCGCCCGAACCGAACCAGGCCGAACCGAACCGGCGTGAACCCGGCGCATTCCAAGCGCAAACCGAACCGATCCGAAGTGCTCCCAGGGTACCTGAAGACGTGAGGCATACCATGGGGTGCCGGTCGCAGCCCCAGAAGGACTCCAAGTCGGCAGAAGATCGTGTCCCGTGGCCGCCAAGGGGCCCCCCGCTGACCTCGCAAGGCGGCTTCAGGGAGCCTCCACTTGGCACGCTGCTCGCGCACTTCGTGCCGCATGGCGCCCCCCGGCGGCGCTGAGCCCGACCCCCGAGACGGCTCCAGGGATCCCCAGACCGGCACGCCCCTCCCGCCCCGCACGTCGTGCCTCCACGGCCCTCCCTGGGCGCCCAGACGGCCCCTCGAGGCGGCTCCACAGCGGGAGCCCCGAGTCGGCACGACCCCTCGTGCGCTTCGTGCTCCTGGACCTTTTGGGGAGCTCCATAACCAGCCTCGAACTTATCCCTATCCCTACGATGGGCGAGCAAAAAGCGAGGACAACCCTAGGGACAGGCCCTCAGAAACTTGAGGGAATCCTCAAGATCGGCATCGAGGTCAGGAGATGCCAAACATTGGGATAGGGATATGCTTCAAACTGGTAACCCCCGGAGCAGCGCCGCCGGCCCTCGGGAGACCGCTCGGGGGAGCCCCACGGCCGCGCCCCCCTCGCGCGCTGCGCGCCTCGTGGGCCCCCCTCTGGTGGCCGTCGTCTCTCGCCCGGCCGCTCCCGAGACGGATCGGTGGAGCCCCGCCTCGCCGACCAGCCATAACTGGGGGAGCGGTGGTCCTTACCCCCCTGGGGGAACCCATCGCATCGACGATCTCTCGAGAGGGGTGTCGAAATCGATGGATCCCCCAGGGGGGTAAGGACCACAGCTCCCCCAGTTGTGGCTGGCCTGCTTCGGCGCACCGATTCCGCACTCTGTCGTCCCCAGGAGCCCTTCGGGGGCGCTCGGCTGGCTTCAGAGCACTCTTGTCGGAACCCTCCTCACGCACTTCGTGCCCCACAGATCTTTGGGGGCGCTCGGATGGTCTCTTGAGGTGGTCGTAGGGAGCAGTCTTGTTATGGTATGTGTTGGTCACGCACCCCGTGGCCCAGGGACGTCCAGAGGCCCTCGGCTGGCCCCCAGAGGCCCAGAAGGTCAAGGCCACAGGAGGCTCCAAGATGACCTCCAGGAGACCTCTCGGTAAACAACTGTCAAGGATTGGCCCCGTCTTTGCAAAACGGCCCTCAGACTCCCCAGGGGACGCCAAGACGCCCCTCCGACCCCTAAAGGGAAGCTGAGATAATCTGAAGAAAAAACGCAACGACTGCTGACCCCCGCCGAGACCGTACCTCGACACACGCAATGACTCAGATATTAGCCTGTTCCTCACCCCTTGGGAGCCCTCCGTGACTCCCGCGATGCGGGCTCACTGATCTAGGCGCCGCTAACAGAAATCCTACCTATACGACCACCCTTCGGGTGATAAGGAGGTTCGGGGGGGAGGAGCAAACGTCTCACTCTATCATCTCACTATCGATACCACGATCGATCGCACTATCGATCTCACTATCTCACTACCGATGCCACTATCGATCTCACTATCGATCACACTGTCGGTCCCACCATCGATCTCACGATACACCGTACTATCGATCCCACTATCGATCTTACCATCGATCTCGCTATCGGTCTCATTATTGATCTCATATCGGTCTCACTATCGATTATTGACATCACGATCGACCTTACGATCGATATCATATCGATTTCACAATCGGTTTGACTATCGATTTCCTTACGGGACACTGGCGGGACACCGACTGGACACCGGCAGGACACCCGCGGGACACTCCCAACCACCGCCGGACAACCCTGGGCCAGGGGGCGGTCTTTTGCCTGGCGGCACTCGAGCCAGAAGAGGGTTAATTCTTCCCGCCTGCCCACATAACTTCGCCTCGCCCGCACGCACGACACGAAAACGAAACCAAAACCGATTTCCCCTGTGGGGAGCTCTCCGTTTCACTGCGATCTCCCCCCTCCACTCCAATGAAGAGGCCAACAAAGCATTTGCAACTTACTAACCTCGTTACGTCTTTAGTTTTTGGTCCCCCCCCCTGGAGCTCTCCGCGGTGAATAAACTCGTCCCGAAACTCGTCCGCTTCCGAAACCTCTCCTCCTCCTCAAAGTGCAGCTCTCGCCTTAGCTTCGCGCACATTCGTCTTAAAAGCTTGCAACAGTTTCAAGGATGGAGGGCTCAAAGTGCAGATCTCGCCTTAGCGCCGCGCACATTCGTCTTAAAAGTTTGCAGCAGTTTCAAGGATGGAGGGGGCTCGTGTTGTTCAAAGTGCAGCCCTCGCCTCAGCGCCGCGCACATTCATCTCAAAAGTTTGCAACAGTTTCAAGGATGGAGGGGGCTCGTGTTGTTCAACGTGCAGATCTCGCTTTAGCGCCGCGCATATTCGTCATACAAGTTTGCAACAGTTTCAAGGATGGAGGGCTCGTGTTGTTCAAAGTGCAGATCTCGCCTCAGCGCCACGCACATTCGTCTTAAAAGTTCGCAACAGCTTCAATTGAGTGTTTCGAGCACAAAATCGCGGCCGAAAACAAAATATGTGCCCGCTATTGTTCGCGCGGGCGCTGTTGTCTGGGGGTTGTTCCTCCCAGGGAATAATGCCGCATGGGCAACCTTACACGCGTGAGGATTTTTGAGGACATTCGTAAGACGGTTGTAATGTAGAATTGTTGTTCGGAATTCTTGAAGTGGTTCCTGCTCGCGCTGTCTTGGAATTGTCTTGGAGCCACCATGAGCCATCTTGAAAGGATTCTGAAACCATCGCGGCCGAAAACAACATATTTGCCCGCTATTGTTCGCGCGGGCGCTGCTGTCTGGGGTTGATCCTCCCAAGGAATAATGCCGCATGGGCAATCCTACACGCGTGAGGATGTTTGAGGACTTTCGTAAGACGGGTGCTTTGAGGAAAACAGTTACAAGGATGGAGGGCGCATGTCGATCGAAGTGCAGATCTCGCCTTAGCGCCGCGCGCTCTCGTCTTAAAAATTGGCAACGGTTTCAAGGATGGAGCGCGCATGTTGTTCAAAGTGCAGCTCTCGCCTTAGCGCCGTGCACTCTGGCTTTAAAAGTTTGCATTAGCTTCAAGGATAGAGGCCGCACGTTGATCAAAGTGCAGCTCTCGTCTCAGCGCCGCGCGCATAAAGCTTGCAACAATTGCAAGGATGGAGGGCTGGTGTGGTTCAAAGTGCAGCTCTCGTCTCAGCGCCGCGCACTCTCGTCTTAAAAGTTTGTAACAGTTACAAGGATCGAGGGCTGGTGTGGTTCAAAATCCAGCTCTCGCCTTAGCGCCGCGCACATGCGTATTCGTCTTCGTCGTCGCATCGCTGTCGTAGTCGCAATCGCACACGTACTCGTTATCGTCTTCGTCTTCGTCTTCGTCGTCGGACCGCCCGAACTATAATTATTTTCCGCTATTGTCGGGCGGGGTCGGTTTTCCGAGTTGTCAACAAATTCGCCCGAACGATATTTATTTTCCATCTACTGGCCAGGGGATTTCTAAAGACTTAATGGGGTTATCTGCATGTGACTTGCATGCAATTGCGTGATCCACAATTACCGCTGTTCGCCTACATTTGCCAAATATCATGGACTGGGTTACGCGGCAGTGCCGT
>CAUYUJ010020293.1:162386-197386 GCA_963575745.1 Prorocentrum cordatum | reverse complement strand
GAGAAACCAAAAGGTACTGATGCCGCAATTCCCCGGGCCTCTCCTGGGGTGCGTTGTGACCAGAACCTCGAGGCGAATCCAACGGTGGCGGCGAAGGCATCCCAGGAGGCCCAAAAAGGGGAAAACGGGCGAAGGGTAGCAGCAGTCTCCAAGCCCCCGACGTCATATTTTTTTCATGACGTCGATCCCCAGCGGTCTGGACCCACTCCCTGGCACCCGCTCTTCATCCCGAGTCGTTCCTTGACGGTCCCGAGAGCTGGCAAGGGCCCCTGGAGGCTGCAGATAGCGAAACGCCTCTCGCCATGATCGTTGCAGGACTCCAAAATGCCCCCCGTTTGGCTCTCGGTCGCTCAGTGCCGCGCGGGCCGGGCCGCCGCCCCCGCCGAGCAGCGCCGCGCCCGCCGCGGCGGCGGCCAGCCGGCGCCCGCCGGCCGGCGGCGGCGCCCAGCAGCCCCCCGCGGGGCCGCGGAGCGGGCGCGTCGAGGAGGGCCGGGCACGGCGAGCAGTCGAGACGGGGTCCGAGTATCGCGCCGCATCGCCGCTGCATCGGCGATGCGGCGCGATGCGGAGCCCGAGTTTCTCCGCGCCGACGTCGCCGATACACCGTCGACATCGCCGATGCATCGTCGATGCATCGGCGATGCATTGGCGATGCGGCGCGATCCCCCGACCCCATCTACAGTCGAGCTTGACTGGAGAGGACGCACGAGAGGACACAAGATCCTGCCCGAGGGCCTCACTGCCATAGGAATGCGGAAGCCATGGGTCGCGAAGCACAGGACACAAGGGCACACTCGATTTGGCGGGGTAGAGGTTGATTAGTAGGTGGAGCCTGTCAAATCAAGGGCACCCTGCCTAAAGGGGGCACGAAAGAAACGGGTCCTGAGGTTTTTCGCATTTTCGGGCTCTCGGGGCCCTCCATGGGACCCGGGACTGTCAGTAAACAACTCAGGATGAAGATCTCGTCCCGGAGGAAGGCTAGAGTCGGCGGGGCGCCGCGGGGGGAATGCTAGTCGGGGTTGAGTAGTAGGTCGACCCTGTCAAATCCGCCGACCCCTTGGGGATCATCGGCGTGTGAGATGCTTCCCCCTCCCCAAACCCCTCCCCTGTGACTCATCGAGCTCTATTTTAAAGCTCAAAACGCTCTAGATTTTATAAGCTTTAAATTTAAAGCTTTTTGTGTGTTGCTCATGTTGCGGTTTGCGTGCGTTGTTGCGTTTTCAGCTGACTTGAGCGAATATTTCCGTCGCATGCAACGGTATCGTAACTTGATGGCGTTGACGCTTTGATCGACATGGCTTGAGCCCAAATCGCAACGGGTAATACAAAAAAAAACTGCGGAGGATGCGGATCGACAGGAATAAGGGCAGGAGGAACAATATAAAAAAGGAGGAGGAGAAGGAGGAGGAGGAATATCAAAAAGAGGAAAGCACAGAGGGAGGATGATGTGGAGGAAGAGGGAGCATACGGTGGAGGAAGAGGAGGTGAGGAGGGATTCTTATATGTCAGTTATGCTCAACAACGGCACTCTATGACCTGCGCCTGGACCAAGAGAAATTACCCAGGACACAAGTTTCACCCCCCCCCCTGGTACGGGCAAAGAGGGGGGGTAAAGCTTTGTGAATCTCCACATACTTACACCACTTTCGTGCCCCAAGAGGCCTCCCACGAGTTCCCCTGGAGGGCGCGAAAACCACCTACATCAGATCACGGAATGATAATATGAGCTAATCGCGACCTCGGTGGGTGTTCTAAGCGATTGCTGGTTTTAGGAGCTTGTTCCAGATATTGGGGTTCGGCGGCGGGGCGCTGGAAAGCGTTGGAGATAAATTAAACCATCGGATGGAAGCGAGGCGGACGCCGTTTTCAGAGGCGCACTTGGGCGCCACACCAGTCCAACAAAATCTTAAGAGTCGAGTGGTCGCTTCCGAAACGACATTCTAATCTGAAGGAGCCTTTTCATGCTTGACAGTACGCTGATTTCAAATGTGGACTGTGAAACGTTCCTGCAGCAACCCTTCAAGGTTTTGTTCAGGTCCTCGTCCTTCCAGGCTGCGTAGAAACGCGGATTGCCAAAAAATGGCACACGTCTGAGCATGTGTAGCGTCAGGTGCCGTTTCGGCAACGTCAGCTCGTCGTATTTCTCAGTCAAGTCTAGAAACGTACGGTAGTGTCGCCAACACGCGTCCACCGCCGCATCTGACATCTGAATGCCACTCGTATCAAAGAGAAGTGCCATGTCCCGCAATGCCGTCGCTGCCTCCAGTAGCCGACCCCCCTCGGGGCCAAGCTTCCAGAGGTGATGCGGCAGCTCGTCTACTAGAAAACATAAGAGTCCCCAGGTTTCGGCACCTTTTGTTTTAAGCTTCTGGTCCGATGGGTCACCAACCATTTTTCTCGTTATGTTGGAAATCCGAGTCAACGTCTCGCCTGGAAACTCTTTTGCACGTCGTTTATACCAATTGGTGATGGCATTGCGGAAGGTAAGGATTGCAATGCCAATGATTTCGTCTTGGGTACCATGACCGCCCCAAGCGCCGCTGAGAATTAGCTTCCACACTACCAGCTTGCAGAAAGAAAGAAACACTCCGAGATATAATGTGTGGAGCGAATCGGGCGTCAACGTTCGCCATACAGTGATTCCCAGCTCTGTGCTGAAGAGCGGATTCCTGTGGCGTGTCAACGTCTCCCTCGATTGGCGCCAGAACACTATGCGTTTGACGGTGGACAAATCAAGCTGCTCGAACTTCCCCACGTCTGGGAGGTCTGGGCACGGCTCCAGCCGATCGTCTCGCTCCAGCTCCAGCAGAGGTATCGGGTTCTCCAGTGCGCGACCGTGACTGCCAGCTGGCCGTTTGTCGTAACGCAGCTTGCCCACATCGAGTATAAGTTGCCTGAGATGGGGGGTCAGCGGAATAATGATTTCACAACGGCTGCATGCATCGTCGTACTCGTGCTCCAACTTCTCCCTGTGGGGGAAACCCGTGCGACAAGCGCCAGCAGCGCGGTACATCCCAGCACCGTGAGCATTGCAGCTGTGGCACGGCCGCGCTATATCAGACCACGTTGGCAAGCCTATTGTTCCAGCGTATTCGGCCTGGTCTCCCTTGATAAAGAGCAAGCATGAACGCATGGCGAGCGCGGTGCCCGCGCGCCCTCGTCTCTGAGTGTCAGACTCGACCCACGCTTCGCCGTCGTGTCGCTTCTCAGGGTAGCGCTTGTCGGCCATGGCCGCAAATGACCACCGTAGAAACGACATTAACACTGATATCGAACACCGGCCCCTGCAACCGCATCGGCAGAGAGACTTCTTGCGGAGAACCGCAACGAGGTGCCGTGCCCCATCAACGAAGCACTCCACCCACACGCCGACGACGCTGTCGGCGTGCGAATACGGAGCGCCATCCAGGTACAGACACAGAGGCCGAACGGGGTCATCGCGACTACCATGCCTCACTACAACAGGGTGCTGGGCATGCGAATTGGGCAGCTCATTGCTGTCGATTGCTTCTCTCAGGGAGGTTCGGGCGTGTGGGCCCACGCCGACATCGAGCTGTTCATGCGGCACAAAAACTGGCACCTGTCGAACCGATCGTGCCAACGACGAGTTGTCGAAGCATGGCAGGCTCAATAAATACATCTCGTCACGGTCCTGGGTTCTGCCGATGTGATCGTTTATTTTTCGTTGTTCGTTGCCGCTGTGAGAGCCAGGCCTCATGCCTAGCTTGGCGGCCTTGTCAATGCCAGCAATGCCAGCGTAGTACATTAGCGAACAAAACTGGGTTGCGCTCAACTCGCGTGCCAACAACAACTCTGTACAAAACTCAATGAACATGTCAGCTGGGTCGTCGTCGTTGTCGCCACAGTCGGAGCTGTCTGGCAGCACCTCGTCGGCAGCCACGGCGCCGAGCTGGTCCTCCCATGAGTGCGCCGATGGGGCACCGTCGGCGCGCATCGGCTGGTCATCCCAAGAATGCAATGGCATCAACGCCAGGCGCAAATTAGATAGCGGCGTTGCTGAAACGCGACACGCTTGAGCCAAAATGGCTACGGTGAGCGGAACGCACGAGTGCCATGGGGACTCGGGGCGGGATGGTATCGCATGGGCGGACATATAGATGAGGGAACGTAGGGGAGCGAGGAGGGGGTGCAAGGGTTCAAGGGCTCACGGTGCCACAGTTGCTTGTGGCCGACCCCGCCCCATATCCCTGCAGGCGAAATTTGATTCGGAGCAGGGTCAAATCAACATCAATACATACATGTAGTATTCGCACGAGCCCTGGAAACAGCCACGAGGCCACACAGGCCGAATGAGGTCGCAAGGGTTGACGGGCCACAGAGGCCACAAAGGGGGCCACACGGGCCAGAAAGGGGACTACGACGACGACGACGACGACGACGCATGCGAGGGCCATTGGATTTCCCGACGACGACGACGACGACGGAGACGAAGACGAAGACAACGACGACGCCGACACCGACGCCGACGACTTGCTATGCGTGGCCTGTGCCTTTTGGCGGAAGGGGCGAAAGCCCTAGTGGAACAACGCAGCGGTGGGCCCCATGGGAACTCCAGGCGCCTCGAGCAGAGTGGGAAACCCTTGGGCCATGGGAGGCCCTGGACCCTGGAACCCCGGGGCCCCCGAACCACGTGTAACTCCAGCACACTCCTCACGCAGATCGCGGGGTCTGGCGGAAAGGGGGGGCGCCGAAGGCGTTGAGAGAATGGGGACAAGAGCCTGGCCAGGGCCCCGCGCCGTTCCCGCAGGTGCTCGACCCCGCCCCATTGGTGCACCTATGGTGGGAATGGGGTGGGCGCGCCGTCCGACTCGGAGCAGCGGCCACGCAAGCAGGCACCAGCCCAGCAAGGAGGATGAGGAGGTGCAGGCTACGTCGTCCGATCCAAGAACGTGCGCATTCATGCTTACAAACGCCTTGTATGCAGCGCGTGTCGTAGCGCCGCGTGTCGCTATCCTCATCGTACTCCTCCTCCTCCTCCCCTCTCTTTCTCCTCCCCCTCCTTCGGGCGGTTGATTTGCTTTCGGCTGAATTGCGTTAGTTTCATCGGCGTTGCTGTCGCTCCAGTCTCGGCCCCGATCCCCATCCAGATCGATCTGTTTCAATTCGGGTTAATGCCCGCCCCCTCGTTGCCGCCGAGCCCTGGAAACTGCAGCGCCGTTTCGTTTTTAGAGGGTCAAGGGGGGGGATGCTGAATGCGCGCGCCCGTCGGCCACGACCCCTCTCAGGAATTCAAGATACGCAAGGGTGAGAGGCAGCAGGCTCACGGAGGAAGAGGAGGAGCACCAGTGGGATCACGGTTTGTCAGATGTCATGCTCTCGCGCGAGAAATCGAGCAGCGCCCCCCGTGTCGTGAGCCACGTCGGGGCCAAATCTCAAATTCTGAGCCGGCAGGGCCGGGTGCGCTCGCGATTTTCAGAGTCATCAAAAGTCATCCGAAAGTCATCTGAAAGTCATCTGGATGACTTCGCCAAACCTCGATACATTGCGCAACTTTGACCAACAGTCATCCAAAAGTCATCTCAAAGTCATCTCTGAAAACCTGACGGCAAAATCAAAATCCATGGTCTGGCGTGAAGTCCCAGCTCGAGTCGGACCCGAACTGCGTCAATGCGCGTCGAATCTTGACCGAACTCGCCCAAACCAGCTCCGACGGCAGAAACTGCATCGAAATCTCAAATCGCACTGCTCAGCAGCGCGCCCACTGGCATCAGCTGCACTCCCACGGCAGAAACGAGATGCGAATGAGGGCTGCGAGGAAAATGAGGGGATACCGAGGAGGAGGCGAGGTGGATGAGGGGAGGTGAGGAGGATGATGATGATGAGGATCTACGAGGAGGGGAAGGTATTATGATGAGGAGGTAGAGGAGGGAGGCCAGCAAGAACGGCAGCGCCTCGGCGCGAGGCTGGCGCTCGCTACTGGGACAAGCGCTTGACTTTGTGCATGGCGCAGATCTGCTTCAGCTTCGACTCGAGCCGCTTGACGGCATCCTTCTGGCTGTTGAACTTGTTCAGCTCCGACTCGCAGGCCCCCTCGTCGTAGTTCTTGGCGAACTGCTTCGCGTCCTTCGTGACGAGGAACTCGTTGATGCACTCGGTCTTCCCGTCGCGGACGATCTCCAACGCATGCGTGAGCTCCTCCAGCTCGCTACCGCGAGCCCACTTGTAAGCGTCTGACTCGCCGATCTGCCTGATCAGGAGCTCGGCGCCCTGCACCGCTTTCAGGTACAGCGGCTTGAGCTTGGAGGCCGCGGACAGCGTCGTCTCCGTCTTGGCGGTCTTGGTCTTCGGCCCCTTCTCGTCGGGGTTGCCGCCGCTCCTCTTCCTGGCCGCCGCCCCGCTGGCCGCCGCCGCGCCAACGTCACTCGGCTGCACGGCGGAGGGTGCATCGACGTTGGGCGGCGCGGCGCCTGCGGGCATCTCGACAGCGACCTGCGCGGCCGAGTGCGCCGCCGACGACTCACTCATGCTGCCCTGGCTGCTCGAGGTCGTGATCTCTGCCCACGCCTTCTTGAACTCCTCCTCGTCCTCGTGCTTGATCCTGCGATACAAGAGAAGCTCCGACCACTCGTCGCGCCAGCACCACTTGCCGCCGAGTTTGGCGCACTTGGCCGCCGTCCTCTTCGCGCCTTCCACGGCCGCGGGCCACTCCCACCCGCCGTAGCCGACGACCAGCTCCCCGAACGTGCACATGTCCTGCTTGGAGCGGGTGGTCTGGGACAGCGTCTCGGACTGCACCTTCTCCTTCTTGATCTCGTCGAGCTGAGTCTGGGCCCACTTAATTTTGAACGCCCTCTTCTCCGATGTAGTGCCCTTCGTGTATTCGTTGTGCTGCGGGCCCCCAACAGGGTGGTCTTTGCGAAATGCCGAGTCGAGCGCAGACCGTAAAGGGATCGACCCAGTATTGACTGCATTGGTCAGATCAGCTTCCCTCTTGCTGGGTGTCACTGGCGGCTGCGGCGGTGCTGAACTTGAGATGACGCTGCAGATGAGCCGCTCGAACTCATCGTTGTTGGCCTCGCTCACTCGGCACTGGTCGATCTTATGCAAGTAGCTGCGAATGTCGTCAGCATTGACGCCCTCGAACGCCTTCCCGACAAACTTGCCTCCCAACTGCGGCGATCCGTGCGGGCAAGCGTCGCCCGACGCGCCGTGGCTCACACCACTCGGCGTATTCGCCTGGCCGCTGCCCGAAGCCTGGGCGCCGCAGGTCGCCTCGGCGCCGGTCACGTCGGTCTTGTTGTCCAGGATGACCATCTCCATTCTCGAAGCACGGCTGACGGAACTTGCGAGGCCCAGTACGCAAGCGCATGCAGCGCTCGGCGTCGAGCCACAATGTCTATGTAGTGGGAGGAGGAGCAGGAGGTAGTGAATAATGTGGCGAAGAAGGGGGGCTCGTCACCCATACACCCACTCAACCTTATCGTGTGTGAGTAAGTGCGAGCGGTTCAAGCTGGATCACTCTGCCAACTACAATAGCCATCTTCGATCCAACGCGGAATCGACTCGACCCCCCGACGTGTCCTTGAAACCCCCCCCTGGCGATGCCCATGACTTCGCCTGATCGTGCGTCGGCGTTTCGCCCGAAACAGCCACGGGCGAAACGGGATTTGCTAGGGGTGGTGGTAGCTATGACGACGATGATGCTAGCCTCAATCATTACAGTGGTGGTGATGATAATGATGATGGTGGCGACGGTGATGGCGATGGCGATGGTGACGTGCTCCTCTAGCGATAGTGGTTTCAAGACGCATCGGCTACATGCGACTGCAGGCGATGTATGCTGTGTCGGCTCAAGTGCTGGCTTGCTGCACGGGGCTGGTTGTTCAATCTGAGTCCGAGAGTCCCGTGCGTGGCGGCACCATGGCAAGTGCGGCAACCTCATCGTCATCCAAGAGGTCGGGAATTGGCTGGAAAGAAAAATCACGCGTGGCCCCCCTGTTAAGGGCCCCGCGCGCCCAGCGCTTCGGAGCGGCAGCAGGAGCGCCCGCCGTGGCTCTCGAGCCCGACGCTGTAGAGCCAGTCACATGCTCACTCACTGACAGTTTCACTGGGCTGCTGGCCGCCACCGCCATCGACCCCGACTTGGCCGCTGTAGCCTTGGGGGTTGCCTTTGCCTTCGCCTTCTTCGCCGCGGGCTCGGCGATATCCACCTTCTCCTGGACAGCGCCGCCGCCGTCCGCGGCGACCGACACGCCCCCCGAGGCCAGTGGTGCATCGGCGGCGCCAGCTGGGCGCTTCAGCGCCGCGGGCGCGGCGGCTGGGCGTTGAAGCACGTCCTTGGCGCCCTTGACGTTCCTGTATGCTGGAGGGCACTGCTGAGGTAGCTGCTGGCCCTTCTCAGCCTCGTCCTTCAGCCTCTTCAACTCCTTCTTGTCCTGCGCCTTGTCGGACTCCCACATCTTGCAGAACGGCAGCATGAAGTCAACTGCTTTCCGTAAGGTCGGATCATCATTGGGAACTTAACCAGGCTGGGGCATCGGCAATTCCCCGAACTTGTACAGCGGCACCTGCAAGATCTGCGCACCCTGGTCGTGCAACGAAAGGAGCTGCATGCGATCGGTGCGCTGCTGCAACGTCAACACGTTGTGCGTCGCCGAGTGCTCGCCAGTCCACAACGCATCAATACTGCGAGCGCGGCTGCCAGACTTGCCGATGGTGAACTCCGCCACTGAGATGCGGAACCTGTGCGTCGTGCCATCCCTCCATCTTGCCTCGACCATCTCCTCTAGATTGGTGCCCTCGTCGATGTGGATGGGGAGCGACACCTCTTCGACGCCCTTGTTGTGTGGGCCAATGCCGACCCTGTTGCCGAGCATGAGTTCGCTGGGCCACGAGTACTCCCACTGGCTGTCCCGATCAGTCGTGCTCGGAACTGCCGTCGCAGAGTCTGGATCGACCACTTCGTCCGACACCTTCGGGGTCTCCTCCTCTCCGCCTTCCTCGTCGTAGTCTCCCTCGCCGTGGGCGGCGTCCTCGTCGTCGTCGGCGTCGTCGCCCTGGTCTGGCGCGTCGCCCAACAGCTCGATGATCCACGTCCTGTTGTCCCTGACGGCCTTGCCAGCGTGGCATATGAGGTTGTACGTTCGGTTGGTCATCGTTTCGATCCAGTCATCCTTCTCGGACTGTGACATCTTCCACGCTGGCTTCTTAGGGTCAGTCATTGCCTTGATTATCTTCTTGAGAGCACTGTTGATATCTGATTTCTTGAACGCCAAGTTGGGAGACAACCCTCGCATGTCAATGAGAAAATCCTTGCTGCGAGTCATCGCCTCCCTGCTGAATTCTGCCTTGGTCGCTTTCGGTGTCTCCGAATACTTGAGAAAGCCAGCTCCGTGTTTGATGCATTGTTTCTTGATTGTCTCCTCTAAGCAATCACCATCGTATCGCGGGCGCTTAGACGCCATCTCGTTCAGGGGTCTGTGCAGCAAACCTATATCGAGTCAAAACAGCTATGGAATACGGGCCGCGTCAGCGGTAGCCAACCTACTGTTCGAAACCGACAGGCCCTGCAGCGCTCGTTATGTTTGACGGTGTCAATGTTTGTTTGAGTGGCGGTGGTGGCGCAATGTGGCATTCAATGCCGAATACATTCAAACGAACGGTGAGGAGAGCTGGAGGATATGGTGGAGGTGATCGTGGAGGTGGAGCGTGCAGTGAGAACGGTGGTGGATGCGGTGGTCGCGATAGCGTTACACTAAAAACACTGCTGGGTATTCGGGCGCCCCCGAAAACTTGATCTCAACCCTCGCGCAGCTAACGTTTTTCAATGAATTCTGACACACGCGTGCGTTTACACACAATATACGACAATGAGCCTTATTTTAAGACTTGCATATACTTACATACACGAGCTTTATTTTAAGGAGTGATGGGTCACAGGGTCCCCCGGGAGCCCGGTCCGGTCGATTTGGAGGGGGGGGGGGGGTCCGGGACGAGCGCTCCACGGGGCTTTTCCTGGCCCAAGAGGGCTTCAAGACGGGCCACGAAGCCCCCAAGAGGCCTCCAAGACGGCCCACGAAGGCTCCGAGAAGCCAAACGACCGCTCCAAGACGCCCACGATGGCCCCAAGACGGGCCAAGAGGTCTCCAAGACGGCCCCTGAGGTCCCAAATGAGCCTCCCAAGAGGGCCCAAAGAGTCAAAAATTGCTGATTTTCCAGAGTGTTTTTCGATGTTTTTTGCTTTTCCGCCTTTCCGGCTTCCCGACGCTCCAAGACGGGCAAAGAGGCCCCAAAGATAGCCCCAAGATGGCCCAAGAGGCCCCCAAGACGGCCTCCAGACGGCCCAAGACGGCCCCAACACGGCCCAAGAGGTCCCCAAGACGGCCCAAGAGGGCTCCAAGACGGCACCACGAGGGGCCCAAGAGGGCGACCAAACATGTTGAAACTCTAGCTTTCTGCCCCCAGGAGCCCCAGGGGGCCCCAAGAGTGCCCCAAGAGGCCCCCAGAGGCCCTCACGAGGCCGCCCAGACGCCCCAAGGAACCCCCAAGAAGCACCCCAGAGGCTCCGAAACGGCCCCCGAGTGGCTCCAAAACTCGCAGTGTCGCTGTCCGCTCGGACCTCCCCGCGGAACTGCCCGAGACCCTCTGGCGGTGGCGGCGAACAGACACCAAACAAATATCACTCGCCTTTTCACCCCTTCGCAGCTTCTACTACCCCCAGATTGGCATAAACAGGGGGTCGGCGGTGTGGCGTAAGCCTAAGAATCAAGGGTTCCCTTGTGCCATGTGTTTCGCGGCAAATGCCTTCTACATTCCTATGACAGTGTGGCTCTCGGAAGGGTCGTGTCCCCTCGCGCGTCCTCTCCAATCAACTCCGATTTTGTTATGGGGCGGCGGCGAATGGAGGGGAGAAGTGTGCACTGTCGTGCCCCTTTTGGGCTCCAGGGGGGTCCTCAAGGACCCCTTTGGGGCACAGAAGGTGCGCCCTTCTTTCGCTCCCCCCCCCCCCCATTTCGCAACGCCCAGTAAGGGGATGAGTTCGGCACTCCGGAGTTCACAATAAAAAAAATAGTCTGACTTCTGGGGTCGGTGAGTCTGATCTGAGATGACTTGGAGGGGTCCTGGGGGTCTTGGCAGAAGGCTGCTTGCAAGCGAGTCTGGTTAGTAGGTAGGCCCTTCCGAATAAGGGGTACCCTTGTGTCCTGCGTATGGCGTCGCGTGTCGGCGGCATTTCTGGAGCTCGAGGAGGAGTTCGATACAGTCGAGCCTGGTTACGGAAGCTACACGCGAGAGGGCACGAGGCTCTTCCGAGGGCAGCCTGGCCTCCAAACCAGGCTGCCTCTGCCCCAGGAGCGCCGAAGACGTGTGACGAAGGGCACGGGGCACTTCTTTGCTGGCACGAGGAGCCCTGTGTCACGACAGAAGACAGACGAACGACGGACGACGGACGAAAAACGACAGGAGGGCGCGCGAGGGAGGGAAGGGGAGGAAGGGGAGGAAGGGGGATAAGGTAAGGAGTCGAACTCCATACACCGACGCTTTTTCCTGTCCCGCACCGAAATTCGCACAGGAAGGCGGATCCTGGTGTATACGGGATCCTGGTGTATACATGTTTCGTTGTTTCCTGGGAAATCGGGGGACAAAAGTGTGCACCACACCACCCCGACGTCGTCCCCGGTCCTCAAAAAGTCCTAGGACTGAAAACTAGCCTGCCACCGGCAGTGTGTATGCTCCAGTTCCCGATAAGGGAGGGCCGGGGGGGGCGCCCGCGCGCGGCGCCAGCCTCGCTCAGCCCAGGAGCCGCTGCCGCCCGGGGCGCCCACGACAAGGGCACCCCTGCTTGCTGGACGGGTCGACCCGCTAATCAAACTCGACTGTAGTTATCCTGTCTAGAGGCCTCCAAGATGGAGTCCGCGTAGAGGAACAGATGGGGCCGGAAGATCGCGCCGCATCGCTTGCTGGAAGGGTCGACCCGCTAATCAAACTCGACTGTAATCATCCTGTCTAAAGGCCTCCTAGATGGAGTCCGCGTCGAGGAGCAGATGGGGTCGGAGGATCGCGCCGCATCGCCGATGCATCGCCGATGTATCGGCGATGCAGTGGCGATGCATCGGCGACGTCGGCGATGCATCGGCGACGTCGGCGTGGGGGAAGTTGGGCCCCACACCGAGCCGCATCGCCGCTGTATCGCCGATGCATCGGCGATGCGGCACGATCCTCCGACCCCATCTACGCCGACCCCATCAAGGAGGCCCAGACATTCGTCCTCTGTACGCATGGTGGCCCGATGAAGAACATTGCCAGCTTCCGAACTGATGGATTTGTGACTCCGCCATGCGAAGGAACAGGCCGACAGAACAGAGGAGCGGGGGGAGGAGAGAGCGAGAGAGAGAGGGAACACAGCAAAACACGAAACACAGTTCGAGTCACGCGCCTGGTGGAAACGTCGTGTCGATCTTGGTCACCGTCGATCCTGGTCAGCGTCAATTCGTGGATCATCCTCGCGAATCGGCAACGGCAGACATGGACCTTGACCAGGATCGGCATCGACAACTCCCGTGACATCTTGGTCATGGTCTCCTTCTTTCTTCCCCGATATTACTGATATGTAAAAACCTCGAGCGAAACGCTGTTAAGGAACCGCGGCGGGATTTTTCTCGCCATCCTCGGACTCTGGCGGCCCCGTGGGCCGTCAACATTGCCTTGGGGAAGCGGTCGGGACCTTCGCGGGGGCCCCTTGTGAGGAAAGCGCAAGACAGCCCCACATGCACTGTAAGGTGACGACGAATCATGCAACATGGGAGCAACGGTTAACGAAATATTTTCCGAACCTTCGGCTTCGGCTCCACTTCGGCTCCGCCTGGCCCGTCCACCGTCCAGGCGCGCGCACGAGGAAAGCCGGGGTGTACAATTTAAAACATAGTTTCCTGGCCCAAGGCCGGTTTTCTTAATCATCATCCCGGGCGCCGCCGCGTGCACACAACCCCAGGTAATTTCTATATCATAGTCTTGCACGAAGAACCGGCCCCCGACCCGGAACCTGTCAACGCGGTCGTCGGTTCTCACCGGTGAAATGTGGCCATCGTTGTCTTACAAGCCTTGGGGCTGCCCCCCGCCCCCACCCGTGAAAACCGACCGCCACTCAGAAATACGAGTCCTGGTCGGCACTTGCAGGAGCTCGACTACAAGAAACCTTCCACAAGGAACCCAACCCTGAGACCCCAGGGCGACCATTCATTTTTGGTGTGGGAGCGTCACGCGTTCCATAGCGAAACCATCGAAACCCAAGAAACCCAGGGCACCCTGGACGCAATCTGGGTGTTCCTTGGCATGGGCTTCCACTTTGGAAAAATCAAGTGAGCGTCTTCTTATTCGGCGTTTCGACCTTGGGCCGAAAGGGGGGGCGGGGGGGGGTCTGGCTCCGGACCTCTGCTTAGTGCGGCTGTTTGCAGCAGTGCGTCCTATGGGGGAGACTCCGCCTGCTCGAAACATGCGCCAAAAAACAGCCAAGATCTACTCCAAGGGGGGGGGGGTACGAGGGCCCGCGCCGATCGGCAAACCAATGAATAAGAAAACGACGACCAGGACATCGTCTGTCTGATCACGTGTGGCACCAAGGTCCTGAGGTGCCAGCCGGGGCTCAGGACGCAAAAAGGACGCCTGCAGCCGAGCGAGCCGCGGGGGGGGGCTCGCGGGGCCGAGGCCCTGGCGCGTCACTGTGCGCCGTCTCTGGGCCTCCTCGCGGCCACGGCTGGATCCGCCTCGGGGCTCCTCGGAGCTGCGGCGCGCGTTACTCTGGGCCGCCTCTGGGCCGCCTCGTGGGCACGGCGAGGCATCGCGCGCCAGGGCTTCCTCGCTTCGGCGCTCTCCAGCAGCTGCGCCTCGCCGACGGCCTTCCGGCCGTACCCGATATCGTCTCGAATGGCCGCCAGAGGCCCGAGGTACGGACCGAAAACCGACCGTGGAAGCCGCGTGAGTACACGGGTATCTGGGCCCTGTCCCATGGGGGCTTCGCAGAAACGCCACAAGGCAACTTGCAGAGTACACTTGTCTGGCCGCTAGGGCGACGGGTGCTGGAAAAAGATATACACGCTGTGTGTGGGCCGCTATTTTCGGGGAGACATAAGACTCGGGTACGGGGGACTCGGGTTGGCCTGACGGGGCCACCATAAAAATGACGAGGCCCAATCTGAAATTTGACGCGAACTCCCGCTGCAAACATCCCACGAAAACTGGACCGTCAAAATCCAGGAAGCGCTCGTCAAAAAATGTCGGCAAACCCGAGTTCCGGCTTACTCGAGTCTTACGCTTCCCAGATATTTGCAGCTATATGATGGACAAACATCGAACAACATAGCGGATATGTTACTGGCGCTGGCTCTGGTCAGATCGCATCCCGGAGTTTCCTCGCTTCGGTGCTCTCCGGCAGCTGCGCCTCGCCGAGGGCCCTCCAGGCGTGCCCAGATATCGTCTCGAACGGCCGCCAGGCGTGCCCGGATATCGTCTCGAACGGCCGCCAGGGACCGAAGACCAGCAGACCCCCACCGAGTCCTCGACTCCCCAGGAGAGGCTGAGTCCAGACTGAAGAAGCCCAGACGGAAGCCGAGCACTCCGTGCGTACTTACTCCGCACGGACTTCCTGTCAGGACAGGCCAAGTCCAAACGGAGTAAGCCCAGACGGGGACCGAGCACTCCTTGGCGACTTACCCCGTACGGATTTGGGGGAAACCAAGAGGTACCGATACTGGATACTGGTACTCCCTGGACTTCTCCCAGGGTACACGAGGGCGTCCCAGGAGGTCCCGAAGGCGAAAACGAGGCGAGGATATCGGTATCGGTACCTCTCCTTCTCTGAGACTTACCTGGTATGGACTTGGCATCCTTCGAGCCTACCCTCTTTACGAGAGAAGGCCCGCAGCATTGTCGCATTGTCTTGCCATTTTGGTTCTCTGGAACCTATGAGCCTGTCGTGGTCTTCTCGTTTCCCTGCCGATGCGCCGCTGCCTGGCGCCTGGGTTGACTGACTGACTGAGTCCAAGGCCACGCTAATGGCGATGTTGGTTAACGGCGATCTTGGGAATATGGTTCTTGCGACGCCAAACTCGCGCAGAGCAAATTGCAGGAGAGCAAAAGTAAACCTTACAATGGACTTGGCCACGAACCACCCAACCTACAATACTGAAACCTACATCACCGTTATAGTCGGACCTCGGCCAGAGGAACACCCCTTAAGCACATGAGATCCTCCGTCGGCCAAAACAGACAGAACATCCGAGGATACCCTCCCCAGGATGCACATGCACGTCCAACAAAAGCCGAAGCACACTCTATGTCGGGTGTGTCCCTCGACAGGAGGAATACTCAAGAAAATTCAAAACATCTGGAGACGATTGTTCGACAATGTTTGATTATGCTTGAAGATGTTTAAAACTATGCTTCCTGTTTCTTCTAAAGTGCGCCTGTAGGAGGACATGCCCGACCTGACTCTGGGGCACCCTCCCTGAACCGATCTTGATCCCATACTTCGGTCCGAACGTAGGGCAAGTTCGTATCGTGCCGACTTGGGCGCTGGTCTCTGACACCGCGGGGATCGTTCAACCTGGAACGATCGGCCGTGCACCGAAACGTCAGATCGTTCAGCATCGACCGCTTCTGGGTCGCCGGCGGCGCTCAACGCCGAACGGGCAGCAGGGTCGCCGTCGGTCGAGATGACGCGAGCATGCCGTACCCACACCGCCGTTGGTTTGGACGCCAGAAATGGGCACGGAAACAATGAGCACAATGCCCAACAGCAAATGTTGTCTCGAACCAGCAGCGGCCGCTGTTGGGCAGGCGGCCTTCTGTCTCAAATGGGCACGTGCCGCGGCGGCGTGGACAACGAATCCTGCTCAGAATAAACAAGAACTGCTGTTGGGCATTGTGCCCATTCTTTCCGTGCCCATTTCGGGAAGTGGAGGAGGAGGAGGAGGAGGAGGAGGAGGAGGGGGGAAGGAGGAGAAGGAGGAGGAGGAGGAGGAGGAGAAGGAGGAGGAGGAGGAGCAAGCAACGCAAAAAACTCTGGGACCCAATGTCTCTCCTTAGCTACGAGACTAAATTGTTTGGATCTAAGTGCTGCAAGAGCATACTTCCCACATGAAAGGCCCTGTTGGCGGGGAAAACGCACTAGCCTAGAGACGACCCTCATGGAGGAAGTATCCAGTGGGCGACTCATGGCACCACCCCTTCACACAACAGAGCCCCTCAGAGGACACTAGGCAGGCCCCCTCGAGCCCATTCCCCGCGGCCTCCGACCCACGGGCTTCGCGCGGGCCTGAGCTACAAAGGTAGACTTAGCATCATGGGCACTCCCCCTTAAAGCAAAGAGATTCGACGTGGCCGAACGCGCCACCACAGAGACAGCTCCAGGCCCCTGCCCCGAGGATCCCAAGGCAGGAGAGGGGAGTGCACCACGACGCTGTAGTTCTAGAAATCGCTCACTACCACGAAAAGCGGGCGGAGGAGGAGGAGAGCGGCGACGGAGGGAAGAGATCGAGGGGCCTCGAATCGACCGAGGGCCGAGGCCGAGGACCCAGGACGGACCCCGAGAGACTGCGCACTATCGTGAATTACTACGGGCTCAGATCGAGATGAGATCGTCGATGGTACCGTCGTCGTGAGGGGCCTCCGAGAAGACCCCGTAGTAGCTGCAAGACGGCCCACACTAGTCGTCATAGGCAAAGATAAGGTAGTACCAACACTGCCACCTGCATTTAGAGACTGCTCTACGTCATGAGAATCCCCAGGCACACATACACCACTACAAACAGCAGTCCCTCCATGCGCGCCACTCTCGTGACCAGAATATGTAAAAGCAGGTCCTGCACTCAATAGTGCAACCCTGTTAGACCGAGCTGCCGCCAGAAGATATTGAATCCTGTCATCAAGTGCTGAGACACCAGAGCACCCGTCTACTGCTGTTTGCCCTCCATCTTGTCGAGCAACCTCTGGGCGTCTCTATCGAGGGCCCCCTTGGGGGCCGCTCCATACTTGCGGATCCCCCCGATCGAGGACAGGTACTTCAGCAGCGCAACCTCTAGGTCGCGAAACTGGTGGTCGACCGCGAAGGTGAAGCGCATGAGGTTGGGTTTCCCCTCCTGCCTCCGCGTCGGGCGTAGCCTGCAGGCTCGGACACTGGTTGCCACCGTGTCGATGTCGTTCTTCAAGATGAAGTCGTTCCAGTAGGTCTGGAGTGCCTGCTGGGCCTCGGGCACAAGACCCGCCTGCGTGCCGATACTGCGAACGAGCGCAACCCACACCTGCGCGAATGGCGGGCCCATGGGAATGGCGTCGTTGGCGGCCTTGCGCCGCTTGGCCTCCTGGTGGTAGTGAACGCCAGCCTGCTTGGCGGCCTGCACCACGGCGTGGTCTGCGCCCAGTAAGTAGGCGATGAACACCACGCCGCAGAGCTCCCGCAGCTCGGCCGCGTTGCCGAGGGACAGCCTCGCCAAGATCATAACGAGCGCCTTGAGAGTGCCGCCGCCGCCTTTGCCCTCCGCCATCGCCTGGGGCACGAGCTCCTCTGTGCGCCCACGCTTGTGCCGCGGCTGCTCGGCGCTCTCCGCCGCGGCCGGGGCAGCGGCCAGCATCCACGCCGGCGTGGCCTCCATCAGGATGAGAAGGTAAAGGATCAAGGTGAGACCGTAGATGCACCTGAAGCTCGGCCAAAACGCCTGCCGAGAAAGAGCACAGAGGACAAGCCAGTGACGATGGAATACAAGCCTTGGCCAAGTTACGAGTGCTATCCCTATTGCATCTGCCTCGGACCATACTCTTAGCTAAGTGCCGTCGGGCGCTTTCAAGATGAGCAAAGGTAGACAGACATACACAGCACTGATTAGTCGCTGTAACTACGTTGGCCAGGGCACGAAATCCATGATGACTAACAAGATGGTTACGCAAAGCTCTTCGATCAGGTAAAGCTCTTCCACAAGCCTCCCCAGACTCATTTACAATCATACAGGTATACGTAGCCTCCACCTCCACTTCTCCCCCCACTGCAGGCACATTAGGAGTAGAAGACACACCAGAAGGAGGAACATTTACAGACAGAGCAGCAGCGCGAAGTTGTCGAACATCGATCGCGCAAAACTCCTCAGCCCATGTAGGCTCGGCGAAGAGATAGAAATAGCAGCCCTCCAGCCGCTCAAGCAGCAATGCCCCTTCATCCATTGTAGCAAGACTATCAATGTCAGCGCGCATACGTACGGTCCACGGCGAGAGCTCCCCCTCCAGCCTTCCAGACAGACTCACATGATATGCATCCGATCCGAAAGACCCGAATAAACAAGCGAGTAGTTGACGGTGGGCTCCAGGGACCTTAGCGACACTTTGCCAGAGACGAAGACGACGAATACGAATCTCGAGCTCCAGGGAAACGAGACGCCACCATCTAAGTACAGCTTCCGAGGACAAGGATTTAGGATGAGCTGGAGACGTCCAGTCCACAGCTTGACCAAGCATAGCCTTGCGAGCATACTGTGATACCACATTCTGCAAACGAGTAACCTGCTGCACGCTCGGAAGAAAAGCCTCCACCCCAGGGAGAGCCATGATGTAGATTTTGGAGATTAGAAGAAAGCGCCGAAGAAGATGAGGGAGACCCCGAAAAGTCCAGAATCCACCCATCTGATACCACGCCTGCCGAACCGCACTGATACGAGATGTAAGCTCAGTCTCAAAACTGGTAGGAGCACTAGACATCCAGGCCCCAAAACTCTTAGCAGCCTGCGCCGCTTTCCCAGGGAAAACCAACTGTCCAGACTTAAGATCCCGAAGAAAATGAGCCGAGCCCTGACCTTGCACATGAAGTAGCGCATCTTGTTTAGTTAGGTTCTGAGAGAAGCCCACCTCTGCTAGGTACTCGTCCAGCGCAGCGTTCGACAGGGTGCTGAGACGAACCAGATCACGAGGCTCCGCCCCGCGAGGTAGCACAAGCTTTTTGGTGAGATCATCCGCATGCGTGGTAAGCGAGCAGTCGATGTGCTCAGCACTGAATTCAAGACGGCCATCGACAAGAGTAGGCAAACGAGAGCACAGCACAGTCGCCTGCGGGTCAAAGCGAAGATGGGCATCGAGCCACTTCTGGACAGGAGGAACGAACGTACGAAGAAACGTGTTCACCGCGAACTCATCCCCCATAAGACCCCCACTCTGAGGCGAGAGATGAAGATCAGTATCATGACCCCGCAGAGTGACAACTGCGCTGCGCACGCGCTGGTAGCCGTGCTGCACGGCCGACTCCAAAAATAAATCCTTGATAGCACGCTCCATGCATGGACGTGCACTGCTGGCAAAAGCATTCGTCAAGTCATGAGCATTCGTGAGAAAGACGTAGCCTCGCCTCTTAAGCCACTCCCCAGTGACCCCCTGGATCATGAACGCGCACTCACGACGACGGTGACGTAAAAACCCATGATCCTGATCAGTGCCCTGAGGCGGGCCGCGCTGGGCCATCACCCCCGAGGTCCAGGCTTTGCCGAACGGGTCCAGAAGGTGAATCCACCGTGTTTTTCCATCAGGACGGGAAAGGGGAGCACCACGACTACGATTCCAAAAGATCGGGATCTGCCCGCAACTATGGATTTTTGCCAGGCCCAGAATAATAAGATCTCGAAAATTCTCCAGAGAGTGCGGACATAGTTCAGCACCCAACCCCGTGGGCATCTGAGATAAATTCTTCCGAGGGGGAAGTGCCAACCACCACATCTCAAGCGGGGGCGACCACTCTGGTGCAGCACGTCGTTTGCCAGCCACTTGTAGCCGGCGCAGAATGGCACGAAGATCGCGCCGACCGCGCTGTAAATCTTCCTCAGAGAGGCCAACGCTGGGCTGCGCACGCGAGATCCACTGCGCACGCCAGGTGGACCTGTCCTCCGCGACCTGGGCGGCCATGCCGCCTTGAGAGCCTGGTAAACTGAAAAGCTCGCGCAGGGCAACAGAGTCGACGACGGTTCCACGAATCGAAGCATAGCCGCGTCGCTTTGGACCGAATCGAGATCCAGCAGCCCGACGAGCCAAGCGAGAAGCCTCAGCAAGACGACGATGGCGCCAGTGCTCCCGAAGCTCCTCCAGTAAAGCCTCCCTCCACTCCTCCATAGCACGGCGACGAAAGAGGCGATGAAGCCGAGAGACATCCCGAAGTCGACTCTGCACCTGCTCAACATAAGTCGGGTCAACTTCAGGCAGCAGTAGTCGGAGCTGTCTCCGTTGTTCCAGCAACTGCTCCCGTTCTAGTCGATACGCCCGCTGCTGTTCAGTCTCACTGCTACTAAAGACCTCCTGCCCCACCTCCATCAAAAGCTGATTCACCCCCTCAAAAAACTCGTCAGCAGTGGAGCGATCGAGCAGAGCGGTGAGATCATTCTCTTGAGACTCAAGGCGAAGGTGAAGCGCGCGAACAAATTCGGCACGGCGTTCGCCACGCCGCAGACACCTCATAATCAGATCACGATCCCATTTCAGAGGGCGTGCACGTGCCGCAACAGGAGAGACAGAAGGTGTATATAACGTCTTGACCATGATCAACAGGTGATCAACCGGCCTTGCAGCGGGGATGATCTGTAGCTCTCGGCTGACCCTCCTCAACGGACTGCTGTGAGACATGCATTCCACCAGAGGGCGCGGCAAGCAAATACAGTCGATAGTACTGGTGCTACCAGCTGGCCCATAAAAAGTAGGGACGCGTTCGCGGGCACAGTTCGCAGCGCACATATTATGTAACCACAATACCTCCCCCAGTGCAATACCAGCATAATGTGCTTGACTAGCATAGGTATGAGGAACAACATGCTTATCATCATATACCCATCCCCTACCCGCAAGATGGACAAGACCGAGTCCGTCGTTCAAATCCATTCCTATAACTGGCGTCCTCCGTGCAGGGAGGGCAGCCAGCTGACTAGCGCACCATGCAGTGAGCCAGCCGATCACACGTAGTCTGGTAACCAGCCATCGAGGCAAGATCTCGAGGCCGAGGAGGATAGTAGAGTGCCATACAACTAATATCCCAGAGCCCGCCCCGTCTTGAAACGAACCAGGAGTCCTCGACCCTGAAGCTCGACAGGTGGGGTAGCCACTCGAACGACATGCGAATCCCGAAAGCGAGGTCCAAGGACGACCGAGACACCAGCATAACTAGTTACATATGGTCCAACTTTATATCCAGCTTCAATGACGGTTCTGGAAGCCTGCTTCAAAGGCATGGCCACCTGGCGGCGCCTCACTGGGGCACCAGCCGCCGCCTTCACCTTGGTGCCGATCAGCGTCAGCACGTCGAACGATGAAGTGCGACGGCATATCTCCTCCAACCGATCCTCGCTGTTGGCGCGGAGGGGGTTGTAGCTGCCTGCGACCAGAGGGAGCATTGCACGAGTGGCCACCAGCCCTTCACTGCAAGGGGACAAGAACAAACATAGAAGGTGATAAGTGAGCTACATTGTACAGAGAACGCCCCGCTGCTGTGCTGCAGAGCCAAGGGGCTGGAGGAGGAGGAGGAGTAGGAGGAGGAGGAGGCGATGCCAAGGAGTTGGCGCGTGCCTGCGGCGAGCCCCCCCCTCCCCGGACGCCCCCGGGCGGAGCAGCCACAGGCCCGCGGCGGCCGCGGAGAGGCGGGCGGCCGCGGCGAGCGCCCGCCGCGGGCCGCGCGGGGCGGCGCTCGCTGGCGCGTCGGCTGCGCGCAAGAGCGGCCAGCCCGGGCCCCCCCTCCCCCCGGGGGGTGCGCAGAGGGCGGGTTTCGGGTTGCGGTGCTCAGTGGGCAAAAACGTGGCACCCCCAAACCTTACGATCTCAAAAACTCGTACTATCCCAAGAGATCATGCTATCCCAAGAAATCTCACTCTCCCGAAAGATCCCTGGACAACCCCCTGGCCAACCCAGACAACCCCTCCAAAATGCATGCATACCAAAAGGACAACCTTTGACCAACCCCGCGGACATCCCCGCGAGGATCTGGACCCCCCGCCCTCCAGACAACCTCCCTTGGACAAGCCTCCCCAGGATTTGCTTTTCATTGGATGAGCGATTGCTCCCATCGTACTGAAAGACGACATTCCAGACATAATCCCGAGCACCCAGGAAACGTATCGAAGCTCGAAGCAGTGTTTGGCAGACGCGCTTGCGAAGTGTCGAAGGAGTATCGCCTCCCATTGGTGAGCGACGGTCAAACTCGGTCGTACATGAGCTGACACAGCGACCTTACGGCGCAGCTGATGGGGGCCGCCGGCGCGGCGCGCTGCATTGAAGACGAGGGCGCTCACCCGCGCCCTTACGCGGCCATCTTGCGCGCCAATGTCGGCGAAGACGACCTCGTCTTCTTGCGTCGCTCAGGCGGGCTTGGGGCAGAGGCGGGGTTGGGGGGACATCGCCCTGGACGGCCCCTGGAGACCCAGACACCCCCTCACGTTGTGACAAGAATCGCGACGGGAGGGTTGTCGCTACTTTCGGCCCCTGGGGGCCCTTGAACTTGACATCGACTCGGCTCGATCTGATCGAACTGGGCCCCAAAGAGTGACCTTTCGTGCACGGCTCGCCGGTCGATACATGCGATGCTGTACAGTCGGGATCGATTGGAGAGAACACGCGAGAGGACAGAAGACCCTTTCGAGGGCCACATACATTGCCATAGGAATGTAGAAGGCATGGGTCGCGAAACACATGGCATAAGGGTGCCCTTGAGTTGGCAGGGTCGACCTACGACTCATCCTCGACTCTAGCACTCCCCCCGCGGCGCCCCGCCGACTCTAGCCTTCCCCATGACGAGATCTTCATCTTGAGTCGATTCCTGACAGTCCCGGGGTCCGGAGAGGGCCCCGAGGGCCTCCGAAAACGGCGAAAAACCTCGGGGCCCGTTTCCTTCTGGCCCCCTTCTGGTTCTCGGTCGCTCAGGGCCGCGCCAGCCGGGCCGCCCGCGAGCTTGGTTGTGCCCCTTCCCCCCCCCCCTCCCGAAAGCCCCCCCGCCCCGAAAGCCGCGCAGCAAGGGTGGCTCTCTGGCGAGGCGAGGGGCTGGTCTCTCACGTGCAGCCGACGGAGGAGGGGGGCGCCGATTGCACACCGACGCAGGTCCATCATCGATTCACCGATTCTATCACCACAGTACGATCGAGTCGCATCGGCGGCGAGCGAGGAGGGAAGTGAGAAGGAGAAGGCCCTCTCAGAAAGCGGCGGGGCTTCTCATAGACGCTCAGGCCTTCTGAGAAGTTTTCCGTGTCTTCAGGGAGACTTAGGAAACGTCTCAGAAGCCTAGGGGACTTCCGAGCCTCTTGAAAAGGCCCGCCCCTTCTCACTTCCCCCCCTGGGTGCGCCGCCAAATCACAGAGTGCAGTCAAGTCGCATAATCAGGATGCGCGGTAAGGATGCAAGGGCCTTGGAGGGTCATGTTGGCGGTTTCGAACGGGGCTAGCCAACGGAAGTCTCTAAGAATGGACCGAAGACGCAAGGATGCAAGGGCAGCCTTGGAAAATTGCTCATCCTCACTGTGCGACTTGACTGCATGCGTCGTCGATTCATCACCGATGCATCGGCGATGCGTCGGCGATGCGCCGGCGATGCATCGGCGACGTCGGCGTGGAGCACATGGGGCTCCACGTCAGGGCGCCGCATCGCCGATGCGGCGCGATCCTGCGACCCCGCCCACTCCGGCCCCACTCGGGGAGGCACGGGGCGAGGCCCGCCCGCCGCTCCCGGGCCCCGCCGGCCAGGCCGGATACCGGCGCAGCGGGTGCCGCGGGTCTGCCGTCGGCGCCCCCCGGCGCTGGGCTGCCTGGGCGCGCGGCCACCATGGCTGGCGCACCCGGGCCCCAGGAGGCGACGCGTCACAGCCAGCTGCACACAGCTGCAGCGATGGCGGCGACGAGGCTCCGTGCGAGCGGCAGCCCGCACCCGCTCGGCAGCGCCGAAGCCTGATCCGGGTCGGGGTGAGACGGTGCCGAACCTTCAATCAACATTCAAAAACTCCACGGGCAAGCCGACTTCACGATCCTGTGGGTGTCGCGGCGTGGCGAACCAGGCCGCAATACGTAGACTGTCCTTGGCCCCTGGTGCCAATACGACAGACAGTATCACCGTGACATACGGACTACGTACAACCACCCTTCAGGTGAGAAGGAGGTTGAGGGAGAGGGAGGAAACCGAAACCACTGTCGATCTCACCATCGATCTCAGTGTCGATCTCACCATGGATCTCCCGAGTGTCAAAATCGATCTCACCATCGATCTCACTACCGCAATCGATATCGATCGCACTATCGTTCTCACTATCGGTTTCCACAAGAGATCTCACTATCGACTTCATAAGAGATCTCACGAGACACCATCGGAACACCACGTTTGGGCACCCCCAGCCACGCAAGGGTACCCCAAACCAAATTTCTGTTGTGATCGATCCCACGATAAATCTCACATTCACGATCGATCACGGAATCGATTTCACAACTGATCAAACGAGCTACCATCGAGACAACACGGCGGGACACCCTGAGGCACCGTCGACACCCCCTGCCACCGCGCGCCGGGGGGGGGGGCGAACAACCGGCTCCACAGCCCCTAGCAACGGCGGCATCGTTCCTATCGCGCGCTCACGCAGCTTCGCCTCGCCCGCACGACACGAACAGGAAACCGAAACCGATTTCCCGGTGGGGGGTCTCCGTTCCGCTGCGACCTCACCCCCCGACCTCCGACCAGGCCTCTCGATGGCGCTATGCCCAATATCAAATCAAGCCATTGCGACCGATGCCCAGGGTCGGCGGCGATGTGTTTTTGATTATCCCGCAAGGCGACGACGTCCCCCCCCCAAAACGACAACGACGACCTCGGCGGCAGTGACTGGGGCGACAGAAGGTACCGACACTACCACTCCCCGCACCTCTCCATGGGTGCGCACCTAATCGAGCCGTGGCGACGATGGACGGGGCAGCGGGATCGGCACCTCCTCCTCGTTCGAGCGGGGAATCGACTACAGAATTGCTCTACCCCGATATGGACCCTCCGTTAAAGCGCAATGCTCCACATGTTTGCGACCCGTCGACGAGAAAATCAAGTTTGGGGTAAATAAATTATGTAATCGACCCCCTGCTCGAACCCTTCTCGTCTCAGTGACGACGACCCTCGTCCCCGGCGGGGACAGCTCTCTGTCTCTCCCTGGTGGCGACGGCGCCGACGGCGACGGCGACTACCTGGGGGCACGGCGACCCAAACCGTACAGTCCAGGGCCCAGCTCGGGGATTGAGCCATCGTGCTACCACAAGGAGCGCTTAATTGGGAACGGAAGGGCTCCTCTGGCCACGGCGAACCCGACGTCGAAACGGCTCTCTGGCATAGAGGCAGGGAATGGCCAGAAACCAGAGCCCCTCCTGAGCTCAACGTGGTCTTTTCCGCGTTTTGACGGTGTACCAGGGAAGGGCCTTCACCCTCGGCAAGGGGCGCGCGTCCGAACAGCAGCGCCCTCTCCCGCGAGGGTGTAATGGGCGGCCTGAGCTCGGGGACTATGGGCAGGAAGTCGCCTGCGAGCGACGACGACGTGAGGAGAAACGACAGGGGGACCTACTCAAGCTAGAATCAGCGATGTAGTGCCGATAGATCAGCGACTGCCCACGATAGCAAATCTGGACGCTCCTGGGCGGAGTAGGACTACCGGGCCCCTGCCAGCGACCAATGGGTGAATGGGGTCGATGCATCCCCCCCTGAGCCTATTGCCCCCGATGACCCCGAAGGGGCCCAGGGATATACAAATAAATAAACACACATCCCAAGGTGAACCATATTTAGTGCTCATCCCCATCTTCTCCTCGCCCCTAAGAGAGGCAAGCCGCGCGCCTTGTACAAGGCCGCGCGGCAGCCAGCACCGCGGCGACGCCGCGGCGGGCCTCTCGGAATCCGGGCGCAAGAATACGCCCCAGGCGAACCGCCCTGGCCTCCTTCCGACGCCTGTCGGGGGCACCACCTTGGGCGCAGGAGGCGGATGGGTCTGCCTGGAGCAGGGCGCCCTAAAGCGAGGCTGGCCGCTGCTTCTCAGGCACGCGCCCTTCCATGCTCCCCCAGCGCGCGCGAAGTCCACGCGCCGCTGAACTGGCGGAGCTGATGGGCGCCCGAGGGCCGAGGGCTCGGGCATCAGAGACGACGGCGTAGCAAGGACTTACCCTTCGCTATCAACCTCCGCCCCTTTGCACTGAGGCCGCGGCGCTCCGGCATGGCCGCGCCGCCCTGGATGCATGTGCGAGCCGTGGGCTGGTGCCTCCAGCGGCCGCGAATACATGTCTTGGAGAGACTTCCAGGATTTTGAAGAGGTGGGTGGCTCCTCCCCGGCGTAGAGAATACGGCTTGTATCTGCCAGGGTCAGCACCGATGCGGGTGGCCAACTTTCTGAAGGCACGGCGAAAGCCGCCAGTCCTGCGGGGGAGAAGCTGGGCACCAGCAGCAGGGCGTCCAGCAAAGTGCACAACTGCCTCGAGCTCGTCTACGACGACATGCTCGGCCGCGCCTGATCTCTGATCTCCTTTAGTGTACCCGAGGTTGAGGTGCACGACGCCACACTCTAAATCAAAAGTGCATTGCCAGGTTGTCAGCATGGCCTCCGCTGGGCGCAGGAGCCCGTCGAAGCACAGCAACACCCCTGCCGCCATCGCCGTGTCTCCCTCAGAGAGAGCGCACCGCACAAGGGCCGAGGGGGGCGAGCCGACGGGCGACGGCGGCAGGCCTCCTCCTGGGCGGCATTGCCCTGCCACGGGGGCGTGCCGCTCCCCTCCGCTGGGCGGGCTCAGGGCGTGAGCCCCGCCCGCGCGGGTTCCTCCCCGCCAGCGGGGGGTCCCTCGCCCGAAGGCGGATCGCGACCCCGGAAGCCGGAGGTCGGAGAAAGAGAGGAGATGACGTCCTCGCGACGCGCACGGGCAGGCGCGGCGCGCGCGCGCGGGCGCGCACCGTGTTCGAACCCAAACAACTGCAGCAGCGAGGCTCGAGGATGGAGGTCGCACTAACACTCACCGGTGATGGACTTTCCATATTTTCTGGGTTGTCGTCTTCACCACCACTTCCCATAGTTTCCCATCCTTTCCTGGGGATCGACGATTGTTTGTGTCTGTGTACTTTTTCTCCCTCCTGGGATCCCTATTGTCTGAGAGCTCGGGTCCCCGGAGGCGATTCGGGACGATCCGGGCAGCCTCCCGAACGCTCTTGGCGCGGCGCAGCTGCCGGAGAGCAGCGGATCCTCGAGCCTATCTCCCCTGACGTTGCCCCCGACGACGGCGACGAACTACGGCGACGACGACTGGCGGAAGGTGGCGGCGGTGGTCCCACACACCCGATGTCCTGATGTTTCTAATGCGGGGTCCCGGGGGCCCTGACCTTTACCCCAGCAGGGCCAGATTTGGATGGTCTCGGGGCCCAGCGCGGACACCCAGAGGCCGAAAACCACCAAACACCTCCGTCCGAAATTCCGAAACAGAGCGCTTCGTTGAGAGATTCGATCCGTGGTAGCAAAAGACTGCAGAATAGTCCCAAAAAGGACGGGCCGCCCTGGACCGCCGGGTCCAGCAGCCATTTCGCCTGAGACCGACTCATAACTTATGCACGAATCGTGCTCTCGCCTCAATACCGACTACATGATCAGCCCGGACGGCCTCGATCCCTGTAGACATATGCACGAAGATGCACACGACCGTGCTTTTCCCAAGACTCCTCAGGAATACCCAAGACTGCACGATTTCACCAGCCCTCCTTTTACGCCACGAAAATTCACGGAGAGTGGCACTGCATAAAATCGCTGGCTCAGTAGTGATTTATAACCCGCCACCCTCCCCTGAAGCCCAGGAACAATCAATCCATTGGAGGGTGTCTGTGTACATGTTTGTTCGGCGGATCCTAATCCTCGACACGCCTCTTCACCTCCGCTGCTGTTCTGGGGAGGCCGAAGGTCACCGATACCGCAACTCCCCGGACCTCTCCCGAGGTACGTTCCGACCAGAATTTCGAGGCGAGTCCAGCGGTGGCGACGAGGGTCTCCGAGGAGGCCCAAAAAGGGAAGAACGAGTGAAGGGCAGAAAGATGGGTACCTTTTCCTCCTCTCACGTTCGGGTGCCTCGCTGGGGTAATTGCCGTTACGATGGAGGCCCGAAGGGACGGCCGCGAACACCGGCGGAGGGCGGCGGCAGCGGCCCCGAGAGGAGGGGCGCCGGAGCCTCGAAGCGGCCAGCGAAGGCGGCCACCTGCGCTCCCCCTCCCGAGAAGCGGCTCCTCGCGTTGCTCCCCCGGGGAACTGCTGGTAGGTCTCGGAAATGACATTCTACTGGCGAAGCTTTCGGCGACAAAACGCCAATCAAAAAATGAACGATTTCAACCAAAGATGAGTGGCGTAGCGTTGGTAGAAGCGCAACTATCTGATTGCGAAAGCATGCGAGCCCACGCGATGGAAGAAGGAGGTCTTCGCCGGAAGAATTGTCAGGGAGAGCTGAACCCCCATTGGGGGGCTACTGCGCCGGATCAGGCCGCGGATTGAGCGGGATTGAGCTGGATTGAGCGGGCTGAAGCGGGATTAAGCTGGATTTCGGGCCACGACCAAGTCAGAATTTGACATCCCAGGAGTTGCATCCGAACTTGCGCAGGATGGCATAGCGGCCTTACGCGGTGGCTTACGCGGGCCGCCAGCGCGGCACGCTACATTCGCAAAGACGGCGCTCAAAGTCGCTTACGCGCGACCTCACGCGGGCAGCTTACGCGCCAACACCCGTGCAGACGACCCCGCTACTATCTTCCGTCGTTCCGCTGGCGCCGCCTCGCCCCCAGCCTTCAGCTGGCGCCCCGCCCCCATCCGCCCCCAAGGCCAGAGGCTGCGATGCGGCAAGGCAGCGGCGGGCCTCCCTGGCGTTATACTTGCCCCGTCGGGGACTCCCGGGGCCCTCTCGTCGCCACGGCCGCCGGGTCCCCCCGCCAGAGGGCCCACGCGGCTCGTTCCCCGAGCTGGCGCCGCCCTTGCCCCACAAGGCCAGAGGATGCGGACCCAGACATTGCCTGTGCCGTGAACAAGTCAAGACGTTTTGTTTTCCAAGACGGCCCCAGAGGGCCGTCAACAGGCCCCAAGAGCGCTCCAAGAGGCCACCCGAGAGAGCCTCGAGAGGCCAAAATCGTAGATTTTACGAAGGTGTTTGAAGAATTTGTGCCTTCTCGCATTTTCGGCTTTCCGACGCTCGCTCTTCAACGACTGCCAGAGTACAATGTCCGTAGCAAGGTCCACCCAACTTGTGTCTTTGTCCCCGGCCATCGTAGCGAGAGCCGCGAGAGACAGCGGTCGGTTCGCGTTGTGTCGATCGGTGGCGACCCCGCCGCCGGCGTTCAACGTTGAGCGCCGATCGTTCAAGGCTGAAAGATCCCCGCGGTGTCAGGAGCCAACGCCGGGGTCGGCACGACGAGAATCGGGGGTTGCTAGAAGTGCCCCTGGCCCAAGGTGCCCAAAGGATTTCCGAGGAGGCCCCCACGGCCTCCAGAGCACCCCTCGCGAGGCCCAGATGGCCCCAGAGCCTCCAGAGTGGAGCGGGAAGCTGGGGGCACCTTGGGCCAGGGGCACCTTTAGCAACCCCCGCCACGGCGGTGAGACAACGGCGGCCCAAATCTGGTAAAATTAGGTCGGGCATGTCCTCCTACAGGCGGATTTGGGGCGAACATTAAGAAATAGTTTCAAAAACAAAACAAACGTAGCTAAAAACAGAGTCAACACATCGTCCCCGTCGATTTTTGAATATTCCTCCTGTAAAGGGACACGCCCGACTTCACACTAAGAATCTGCCCCCGGACCTTTCCTGGGATCCCAACGCGCCCGCTCTCCGAGCCCAGCAGTGGCGGCAAAGGCCCCCCCCCCCCGAGGGCCAAAAAGGCGGCCCTTGGTCTCAACGCGCCCTCCTCCGACTGGAGCACGCCCGCAGGTGGGCAGAGGAGGAGGCGGAGGAGGCGGAGGAGGCGGAGGCGGCGGAGGAGGAGGAGGAGGAGGAGGAGGAGCCCCGCGTCGGGCAGCGCACCAGGGCGAGGCGGATTGGGGGAGAGGGGAGGGTCTGGCAACGGGAAGTCGAGAGCGAATCGGCTGACGTGGCTGATTCTCCCAGCTCCTCCCGGCGCCGATGTGCGGCGGAGCTGGAACCAGCTGCACGAAGACTAGCAGACGTCAGCATTATTTGTTTCTTTGCTACAGTGGAGGTCAGTCCACAAGAAACCTTCCACAAGAAATCTAACTCTGAGACCCCAGGACGTCCATTGATTGTTAGTGTGGGAACGTCACGCTTTCCATAGCAAAACCCTTGTAAACCCAGAAACCCAGGGCACCCTGGAGGCAAGCAGGGTATTTCTTGGCATGGTTCTCCACTGTATTCCCTCCCCCTCCATCGAGACGCAAGATCGAGGAACAAGCAAAGGCAAGCATGAGTGCTCGAGGGTCTCCGCGCTGGATTCCTGGGTTCGGAGGTCCACGAGGCTGCGGAGGAAGCCTCATCGGGGGTTCGTAACAACGTCGCAGTCAAATTATCCGGGCCCTCAAACAACCTGCACCGCGTCCCACGATCCAGAGGAGAAAGAGGGACCACCTCCGCCGAGATTCCATCAGAAGGGAACCACCCTTGGGCGGTGGCAGGCCTGAGCGACGTCTGGCACTGGGTGACGCTCAGGCCAGGCGTGCTACCGCCCAGGGGTCAGCCTCCCCCAAGGGGTTCTCCGTGGCGGTGGTCTCTGCTTCTCCTTTGAGCGATGCGCAATGCGGGGTTACAGACAAAATCTGTAGTACGGCTGCACGGTAAGGACGCCAGGGCCGTGGACGCCGAAGTTGGTACTTTTTTTGAGCGGGGGACTGCCAACACCCTGAAAGGCTGACCAGTGAAAACCGCGAAGGACGGGCCGCAGAGGCAAAGACGCAAGGGCACCCTGAGGACATCCGTGCGCCCTCACTATGAGCTTCGGCTGTAGCTTTTGATGGGCTTCTCGGCTAGAGTGAGCAATGCTGCATCAGCAATAGCTTCTTTCGGGCTGGGCGAAAGGGGAGGATAGCAAAGGGGGGGGGTGAGAATCAGCTCACGTCGCTGATTTTCCCGGCGCCTCCCAGCGCCAGAGGCGGCCATGTATCGAGGAATGGGCCCCTCGGTGGGGCCGAAACCAGCTGCATGCAGCAAATTTCGTAACCTCCCCTTTCCCTATCCCCCCCTTTCGTCAGGCCCAATTATTGAGCTCCGCGTGAGCTTCTTGATGGGCGCTGGAGTTCCCCCGGCGGCGCCCCCGGCGCCGCTCCCGGCGCGCTCCTGGCGCGTCCAACGGGGGGAAGGTCCGGCGTCGATCCAACAGATCCCCGCGGAGCTCCGAAACTTTTCGGTCGTCGCAGCCACACTGCTACCACAAAGAACGCCAAATAAAAAATGATACCCCTTTTTGGCCCCAAGATGCGCCTGGGGTGCACGGGGTCGGGCGTTGGCAGAACTGGGTTCATTGGGACCTGGTTTAGTGATGTGTACTGGGGGATGCCCCCCCGCCCCGTTCCACTAACCGGAACTACCGTCACCCGAAAAAACACCAGCTTCGGCAGACCTGGTTTAGTGATTCTGGCAAATTTAAAGGCTCAGGGGCCCTACTACTAACCTGGTCCTCTTACCTGGGGTCCTGGCTATACCCGAACGAAGAGCGATGGAGAAACAGCCGTGAAAAAAGGGTTGTGAGGAACAGCGAGCCCCTTCCGAAACCAAACTGCATCTTGCTTCGGCGGCTGGACTGTCCACAATATCGCCTGACTCGCATGGCGCTTTGGGTTGAGCAGGGACCGACCGTCCCGGCATTCCTATAGGCCTACCACGAAATGTTCTTAGAACCCAAGAATTATCACAAACAATGTTCTTAGGACATAAACCAATGTGTTAAAACAAGACAGTCTCAATCAGAGATGTTCTAAAAACATTTCGTGCAGACCAGAAACGGATATTAGAACATTCGATGGTGGGTTTATGGGCAAACCATGGCGCTTCGCCACTGCTTGATTGGGGGAGCAGCAAGCAACAACACGATCAGTGTCACGCTGCCGTAGGAAACCATCAACGCGCTGCGGCCGAAGAAGCACAATGCCATCGGACAACAACAACGAAGTAACACGGCGCCTTCCCAGGCAGCCCTGGCTGGCCTCATCAGACCCCCGAAGTAGCCCCAGCTGTCCTCAACAGGCTCCCCGAGCAGTCCGGGACGCTCTCAGCACCCTGGCGCCGCTTGCGGCGGCGCCCTCGGGGCGCTCCGCGCCCCAGGGTTGAGGCTGTCGAGGTCAGCTGGGATAACCTGGGGGGCTGTTTTTGCGCAGCCCGAAGCCTGACTAGTCATCCTTGAGATCCGACGTCGGGGAAAAAATGCAAACTCGTGACAAATTATGGCCCGAGCCCTGGGCCCCCGTCTTTTTCCTGCATTCCTCAAGCCGGATCGAAATGTGAGGGCTTCGGGGCCCGAAAATAAACGCAAGCGCCGCGTGCCGGTACGCATATCGGAGTCTCGGCCGCCCGGGACGAGTCGATGCGACGCGTCGAGGGGGCAGCGGCGTGCGTGCACGGCAAGTGCACCCGCGTCTGCTACAAATGCCGCGCGCAACTTTGCACTGCGAGCAACGGCACATGGCAACCGCGACCGACCAACAGCACAATGTTAGGCGCGCGCGTGCCGACCAGTCTGCGGCAGGCCCCTCACACCAGCGAGTCGGCACGTTTCTGGGCGGTTTCGCTTCTCGGCCATGAACGGGCGACTGAGGGGGTCGGCGCGTCCGCCACTGAGCCTGGCCCCTGACGTTGCCCGTGAAGGGCGCAATACCCCCGCGAGCCTGCATGGCCCCGCCGCCAGCCAGCGGCAGCGGCAGCGGGTGCCGCGGCGGGGTGCGCCAGGAAAGGCTGATTCGATGCTCATTCTGGTGACCTTCCTGGAGCCACTCGCTGCACTCCCGCGTCGATGCTGCGTCGATCTCGGGCCGAACTTGGAACGAACTGGAACCGCACCTGAATCAGGCTAGAATCGAACGTGTATCCGCCAGGTGAGCCCAGGGAGCCCCCCCCAAAACGAGCTGCTGAACAACGGCGGCTCTCCTGCCCCGCCCGAAGCCGCTCAGAATCCATCCCCCGACCCGTCCCGGGCGGTGTCCATCCCCGACGCCCCGTCCTCCGAGGCGGATCCAGCCGTGGCGACGAAAAGCCTCCAGCAGGCCCAGGGAGGGCCAGCGGAGCGCTGGGGGAGGGCCGGGCCTCCGTCCGAGAGGACTGCTGCTGCTGCTGCTGCCGCTTGGTCTCTGGACGGGGACGGCGGAGACGCGCGGACGGGTCCTGCCCCTCCTGCCCCTCGCGCCCGAGCGGGCGTCCACTCCTCGCCGACCCCACGGCCGCCGCGGCACGGCGGGAGCGCCCGAGGCGGGCGAACAGAGGCGGAGGAGAGCGGCAAGGTGGCGGGACAGCCGAGGGCAACAGGAGCGAGCAGGCGGATGGCGGGCCAGCAGGAGAGAGAGAGAGAGGACGAGCAAGAAGACGATGGACAGATCCTGCCCCCCCCTCCCCGCGTGGAGAGGCGTGTCGCTGTCCAGGTCGCAGACGTCCACGCCCCCAGCGACCTTGCCCAGGCACGAGGCGACGTTGGAGGCGCTGCCACCTGCCCCCCGCCCCGTTGAGGAGCAACCTTGGGAGGGGACAAGCTCAGGGGGGATTCATCGAGCTCAAACCGGCGACACATGGCCGATAGATCGGCGACAGGCCTCCGCTAGCGAGTCCGCACGGTCCAAAGCGGGGTAGGCTATCGGGCCCCCATCGGCGTTCAATGGGCAATGGGGGATCGTTGCGTTCCCCCATGAGCCTGTCATGAGAAGCAAGTCAGTAAACCCAATCCTTTGGGAGGGGACCTAACCTCGGAGGGCCAGAAACATTCGGGATAGGGTCTTTGTTTGTAGATGTGCCAGACAGAGTCCGGGGATGTATTATGCTTAAGAGTGTCATCCACCCAATGTTGCCCCCGAGTGAGGAGCAGCGGGGGCAGGAGGAGCAGGAGGGAATAAAGGAACAGAAAACGGCACTAACATAAACTTTCGACGGTCCGAGCGGGTTTCTTGGATCTGAGCTGGGGCCCCCTCCCTGGCGCGCGCAGGGCGCAAAAGGGCGACGCAGGAGGCGTCGCCAGGGGGCCCCACGCGCCGACCAGAGAAATCCGCGCGGAGCGCCGAAAGCTTGCGTTCACGCCGTTTTCTCCTTCGTCGACTCGTGGTGTCCCCCCCCCAGGTGCCGCCCCCGAGTGAGGAGCAGCGGGGGAATGGGAATGGGAATGGTCAACTGACAAAGTCATAACTGACGAAGGAGCCGTGCACAACTGGCACTGGAAGGAGATGTAGAGGAGGATGAACGCAAATGAAGAGCAGGCGAGAGTTTGCGTTTACGCCGTTTTCTCCTCCGTCGACTCATGGTGTCACCCCCCCAGGTGTCGCCCCCGAGTGCCCCCGAGTGAGGAGCAGCGGGGGGCGGGAGCAGGCGGGAGGGAGAGCGCGACGGGCGACGGCGAGCCGGGACGGGGGAGGACCAAGGCGGCGCGGGAGGAGCAGCAGGCACGCGGGGGGAGGAGCGGCGGCACTGGCAGGACGAGCGGGCGGATCTCGAGGACGAGGAGGAGAGGGCGGGCTGGGGTGGGCGGGGACGAGGAGGAGACTCTCGAGGACGAGGGCGAGGGCGAGGATCTCGAGGAGGAGGAGGAGGACGAGGACGAGGAGGGCGGGGACGAGTGGACTGAGGAGGAGGACCGAGGAGGAATGAGGAGCAGTGGGGAGGACCGAGGACCGAGGACGGGGGAGGACAAGGGGGAGGACAAGGGGGAGGACAAGGGGGGAGGACAAGGGGGAGGACGGGGGGGAAGGAGGAAGGAAGGAGCAGCAGCGGCACGGTCGGGTCACGAGGAAGAGCGGCTCGGTGAGCAGCGGCAGAGGCAGAGGCAGAGCAAAAGCAGCAGCAGGACGGGGAGGATGAGGAGGACTACAGTCACACCTGATATTAGTAAGA
>CAUYUJ010020293.1:154886-157386 GCA_963575745.1 Prorocentrum cordatum | reverse complement strand
CGCGCTGGGCCCCTGGGGGGCCCTCGGGGCTCCATCCGTCGAGATGGGGATAGGATCATCGCTCGTCCCTGCACCTGCGTCCTTGCAGCACCTCCGTCTCGAGCTGCGCTGGAGGGGGAGCGGCCACAGGGGCACCGAAAAGTGTGCGATCAGGGAGACACTCAGCCCCCTCTGCAGCTGGATCCGCGCCCCCTGGTTGAGGCGTCCGCGCGCGCGGAGGGCGTGCTGAGTCCTGAAGGGGCAGTCCGAAAGTGGTGTCCTCAGGGTCGTGCAAGGGGGGGGCCGCAGACCGACGTCGCTGGGGCCCAAGCTCGGGCGGCGGGAGACGCCTTCGCGAGGCGTGACGGGGGGGGGGACGACAAAGGGCCTCGAGAAACCAATCATTAGGACAAGAGTCAGCGGGGCGATCTCCTGGGTCCTCCATGGGGGGCGGGATTTTTCGGTGCCCAAGGCCAGCCGCAACGGCGGGCGATTTATTTCCCGCGGACGAGTCGGCCTTCTGGGACGTCATTTCTGGGGGGGGTCCGCCGCTTCCGTTTTGGTTATGGCCCATGTCTCCTGACAGCCCTTCTGCAAGCACGAGAGCGCCTGGCGCCAGCAAGGGCGTATCCTCCGCTGCTGAGGGGAGCAGGTTGTCAGCCGCGTCGTCGAGCGCCCTATCTCCTGCTGCCTGCGGTGGGCTGCGCTCTGCAAGGGGCTCAGCCCCCTTTCAGACCGCTTCCTGCAGCCGCAACTGGGCTGTTCCGTCATCCTGCCCGTCCCTCGACAGGTGTGGCGAGCTGACTCCAGCGTCCAAAATAAGCGGGCCCTCGCTGGGGCTAACGGGTTGTAACGGGTCCCCTGCTCCAAGAGAGTGGCTGGGGACTCACTCAGACTAGGTTCAACAAGGGGGTCCGGGTCAGACACCTCACAATCGATGCCGTCTGCAGCCCTGCGGGGTTGACTGCGCACGAGGCCTGCTGGGCGTCACGAGAGCTGTCGCTTTGGGGGGCTGCAGTGCCCAAGGGCTGGATCAGGACGCTGAGCCCCGGGGGCTGAAGGGAAGTCCCGTCAACCAAGGAGGGGGTAGCAGTGACGATGTCGGGGCAAAATTGGTCTGTCCCCAGCCCCATCTCGAGAGGTAGCTCCCGAAGTGGTACGCAGTGGGGGCCCGGGGGAACGCAGACGCGAACTTTCAGCCCATCCCTCACTAGCTCCCGCGATCCTGGTGGGGGGATTCGCGTCCAGGGAGGCCCCGTCGGGGTCCATGGCTAGGCCGCCGACCAGCAGGGGGGGCCGGGCGGCGGCCGCGGGGGCCGTGCGGCGCGGGCGCGGGGACGGGGCCCCTTGCGTCGGGCGCCCCCGTGAGTGCGGGAGACCCCGATGGGGGGCCCGCTCGTGGCTTGAGCCACGCTGCGGAGGGGTGACGGACACACACACACACACACACACACACACACACACACACACACCCACACCCACACCCACACCCACACCCACGTACCCACGCACCCACGCACCCACGCACCCACGCACCCACGCACCCACGCACCCACGCACCCACGCACCCACGCACCCACGCACCCACGCACGCACGCACGCACGCACGCACGCACGCACGCACGCACGCACGCACGCACGCACGCACGCACGCACGCACGCACACACACACACACACACACACACACACACACACACACACACACACACACGCGCGCACACACGCACACACACACACACACTACGGACGGAACAAACCCCAGGACTCGTCGTCCCCCCCAGGACCCGCCCGCTCCATTGCGAACGACGAAAGAAACGACGGCAAGAAGAGCCATCATCGAATCCGGAAACGGGGTCGAAACGGAATGCGCGCGGATCGGCCCGCATCGGCACGGAGTTGAAATCTGACCGGATCGGCCGTGCCAAGATGCACACCAGCACCATGCAAACATCGGGCCGGATCGTCGGCCTATCGAAGGCAGGTCGGATCGAGACGGCCAGAAGCGATGTTGAATCGGTAGAAGCCTCCTAGATGGGGTCCGAGTAGATGTGGTCGGAGGATCTCGCCGAATCGCCGGTACATCGGCGAAGCATCGCCGATGCATCGGCGATGAGTCGGCGATGCATCGGCGATGCTCTGGCGACGTCGGCGGTACATCGGCGATGTCGGCGTGGAGGAAATCGGGCCCCACATCGAGCCGCATCGCTGATGCATCGCCGATGCGTCGGCGATGCGGCGAGATCCTCAAACCCCATCGACTCCGACCCCATCTAATAGGCCTAGAATCATATCGATCTGATCGCAATGACGGCGGCGGCGACGGCGGCAGCGACGGACCCCGCCCCCGCCGCTGGCGCAGGCGTGGAGCAGCGTCCAGCCCACCCGGTCCCTCCACGAGGTGGCAGCCCCCGCGAGCAGCAGCGCCTGCATTCCTCCTCCTGACTTCTTCCTCCTCCTCCTCCTCCTGCTCCTCCTGCTCCTGCTCCTCCTCCTCCTCCTCCTCCTCCTCCTCCTCCTCCT
>CAUYUJ010020293.1:0-154786 GCA_963575745.1 Prorocentrum cordatum | reverse complement strand
CCTCCTCCTCCTCCTCCTCCTCCTGCACCTGCTCCTGCTCCTGCTCCTCCTCCTCCTCGGGGCCGGCGCGGCGAGGGCGGACGACGGCGCGCAAGCATCTGTCGCCTGGAACGGAACCAAGGCGTAGTACAGTCATCGTGCTGCCCAGAAGGAACGCTTCCAAACATGCTCGTGTCCTAGCCCAAAAAACCGACGGGAGGCTTCCGTAGCCGTCTTTGGCCTCTGGGGGCCTTCGCCAGGCCCCGGGGCCGTCCAAAGACGACCTGGGAAGAAAAGCCGGTCCGAGGGATGAAACGGGTCGGAACTTCCAGGGACCACGTGTTGGAAAAATCTCGGGAGGGGCTCATCTGGCCACGGCGAGCCTCGGGGGCACGCATAGAGGCTCCCCCACCCACAGCCGAGGAACGGCCCGCAAGCCAGAGCCCCCATCTGAGCCCAAAGTGATCCCCCTTGTCAGCGTCTTGGCTGCAATACGAAGGCAGGCTGAGGACGAATCCCGACGAGGGCACATCGGGCGTCTCCGTGAGTCGGCGGGGGTCTGAAGGACAGAGCGGGCCTCCGCGGCCGCCCTGGAGCGCCGCGGAACGCTCCGAGATGCGTCCCGGGACGCCGTAGAGCGACTTGTCCTCGGCCGAGGCCTGCCTGACGAGGGCCACCGCGACGCCGACGAGGTCGCCCGCCCTATTCGCCCTGCTGGGCCGGCAGCCCCCGCCTTGCTCGCCTAGCTGGGCCTCTGGAGGCCGAGTCAAAGGACTGCTCGGGATGAGAAGCGGGGGCAGGGCCAGAGCTACACAATGTTTGTCGTTCTCGTTTGGTGTTCGTTCTCCTTCGTTCTGCCTTCGTTCAGCCTTTGCTGCGAAGCGAAATCATATCGAAAGCGGTCAGCGGAATCGCCAAAGCGCACCAAGCAAACCTGGGGCCTCGCGAGGACCAACCTGCAAGACGCGAGCCCGTACGCGGAACCTCGGCTTGTGCAACACAACTGCGGTCGAGAGGTCGGGGATATGATGGGCAACGTCAGGGGGGGGGACCTGCTCAGGGAGGGATCGGGCCCCGATGGGCGACTGGGATTCGATGCACCCCCCCCCTTCCCCGGAGCCTGTCGCCCCCTGACGGTGGCCCTGAAGAGGGCCACGTCTCGCAAAAGTCGGGGAGCCGGGTGTCTGGGCACGCGCTCGTGGGCGGCCCAGACAAGAGCTGGACGAGAACAAAGGAAAGACACGGCAGTGGCATATGCAGGATGGTTGAGCAGAGACAGGCACGCAGCAGAAGCAGAGCAGACTCCTGCGCTTCCTCCTCGTCCTCCTCGTCCCCGTCCGCCTGCTCGTCCTCCTCCCCCTCCTCTCCTCTTGCTCCTCCACAGTAATGCTCCTCCTCGTGGTCCTTGGCCTTGGAGGAGGCGGAGAAGGAAGAAGAGGAGAAGGAAGACCAGTGTCAACCCAAGATGCATCTAACTGCGTTGCAATGAACCATCCCTCCGAATTCCCCCTTCACAAATTCGTGCAAGAAATATGTTCATTGCGGAAGTCCCCGTTGGAAGACAACCGTCTGAGAATCCTCAATCGTGTCAGAACACTGTTCTTAGGACGTCAACACAAGCGACTCCACGTGACTGTTGCGTCCTGGCAGTCCTCAATCGTGCCAGAACACCATTCCAGGGACTTCAACACCGCGAAGCACCGTTACTGTTTCGTCCTGACAATCCTAAATCGTGCCAGAACGCTGTTCCTGGGACTTAAACTTCACAAATCATTGAACTCGTACTAACTGGACGAACGTGCGCGGCGCTAAAGCGGGAACCGCCCTTCCTTCTTGAAACTGCGACCCTTTTAAATGAACCAAATGTGCGAGGCGCCAGGGCGAGAACAACATTTTGAAAACGACCCGCCCTCCATCTTGAAACTACTGCGAACTGTTGAGACGGATGTGCGCGGCGCTACGGCGAGAACCACATGTTGAAAACGACCTGCCATCCATCCGTGAGACTCTCGTGACTGCTTAAGACGAATGTGCGCGGCGCTACAACAATAACCACAGGTTAAAGACCGCCAGCCCTCCATCCGCAAAACAGTTGCAACAAAAAGCTTGCGCTCGGCGCTAAGACACGAACCACCCGTGAAGCTGTGGCAACTCTCAAGCTTCAAGATCAGGCGACATGCGCAGCCCGCCCTACCGACACGTCCGGGGGTGCGACAGAGCAGGGAGGCATTAAAAATGACGAGAAGGGAAGGAGGAGGTGGTGGTGGTGGTGGAGGCGGGGGGAAGACAAGGAGGGAGGGCAAGATGACGACGACGAGGTAGGAGGCGGAAACGAGGGGAGTGAGCTGGGGAAACCAAGCGGTACCGATACCGCTACTGCCCAGACCTCTCCCAGGATGCGTTCTGACCAAGATTTCGAAGCGAATCAAGCGGTGGCGACTAGGGCCTCCCAGGAGGCCCAGAAAGGGGGAAAACGAGGGATGGGTAGCGGAATCGATACCTTTTTTCCTCCTCTGAGGAGCAGGAGGAGGAGGAGGAGGAGGAGGAGGAGGAGGAGGAAGAGGAGGAGGAGGAGGAGGAGGAGGAGGAGGAGGAGGAGGAGGAGGAGGAGCAGGAGCAGGAGGAGCAGGAGGAGGAGGAGGAGGACCCCCCCCCCTCGCATGGAACGTCTCCGTGAGGCCCGCCAGGGCGGCCACGTGGATCAGCGGGTAGTCCTCTCCAGAGGGCGGGCGCGGTCGCGCGGGCATGCTTGTCGCGGGGCGGCATTTGATCCGAGCCGCGGGGGGGACGAGGAGGAGGAGGAGCAGCAGCAGAAGAGGAGGAGGAGGATCGAGCTTCGAGGTCCTAGGATCGAGACGTGTGGACCTTCTGACTTCGTTTGGCCCTCGAGGGGTCTCCAAATGCCACTGGGGACCTCCTGGGACCTCTGGAGCCATCTGGAGACACCTTCATCGCCTCCCGGTCGGTTAGGGTCAGGGGCTGCGGCTCGCAGGCCAGAGGGAGTGAATCACGAATGATGATCCCTATATGTCCTCGTCCTTTCTGCCTCTTTGTCCTCCTCATCCTCCTCACGTTCTGGCCTTTGGGGGGCCACCCTTGTCGCCACGGCAGGAATTGCACCGGAGAGTCCGAACGGAAAGCGCTCCGGGAGAGGTCTGGACGGCAGGCGTGGAGGAGGGAGAGGCGGAGGATGAGGAGGAGGCAGCGGTCTTGCAAAAGATTGGCAAGGGGAAGGGGGTACAGAAAGACAAGGAGGAAGGGAAGGTGGTGAAGGGCAGGGAAGGAGGGGAGGGAGGAGGAGACAAGCGAAGGAGGAAGAGGACGCTGCCAAAAGCCGCCCCTGACCTACATCGGTCCGCTTCCCCTACTACTTACCATTCGACCCCGACAGCGAGAAGCACGTGACGCTGGACATTACCACGACTCCTACCATCGCCACGCTGAAGCAGGCGATCGTTGAGCAATTGTTCCCAGACGAGGAATACGCAGACTACCACGCGGACGACGTGCTTCACATCAGGGTGTGCTACTTGGACCACAACATCGGCCATCTCACTAACTGCCAGAAGCTGCGCTACCAGTGCCACATCACCTGAGTCGAACTACTCGCAGCGTCTGGAACAGCCTTGGCGAGCACAAAACCGAGCGGCGGCGGGCGAGGGGGGGAAGTGAGAAGGAGAAGGCCTTCCCAGAAAAACGCGCGGCGGGACTTCTCAGAAGCCCTCGCGCCTTCTGAAACGTTTCCTGTGCCTTCGGGGAAGGTTCAGAACACTTCTCAGAAGGCCGGGGGACTTCCGAGCCTTCTGAGAAGGCCGCCCCTTCTCTCTCACTTCTCCCCCGGGCTCGCCGCCGAACCGAGGGCATCCCTCCACCCGTTGGGCTTCATGACAGGAGTACTGCCGACGAGGAGCCCACGGACAGCCGCAGCGCCAAGCAGGCCCGGGCAAACGACACTGCCTGAAGGAGATCCGCGCAGCCAGGAAGCAGATGCAGCACGATCCGAGCCTACTGCTTCTATAGAGGGCAAGCAATCCAGCCCGATAAGAAGCACCCCGACAAGCGAAGCCGTTTAGTAAACGCGCCCATGGAAAGAATCGAACAGGGTGGGGCTGTCTTGTGAACGCCCAGGGTCGCTTTGTAAACGCCAATGTTGGGGTCTGGGTGGTTTTTCCTACCTTGATTCGTCTGGAGCGTACTCACCCAGGACATGAAGATCGACGCCTTCATTTACATCAACGGGGAGAACAACATGCTGGGCTCCATTGAGGATTACCTCATGCGCGAGGAGAGCGACGCGAAGCCCTGCCTCCTACATCAGCAGACATCAACATACAACATCGATTCCTCATTTCCCCTACCTCTGGCGGCGGTATTACAGTTCGGGCCGAGAGCGCTAGCCGCGCGCGGCGAGCGCCTGTTGCTTCGACGGGATGCGAAGGGCGCGAAGGCGTTGCCGCAGCAGCAACAAAAGACGAGGAGAAGGATAATGGGAAGGGCTAGGAACGAACGATGATAATGACAATGAGGAATCCATTTTTCAGGGCAAGGCAACCCGATGAGGCGAGCATGGGCACCATCAACGTGTCACTGGCAGCGAACCCATGTGAAAGCGTGAAACCAGAGGAGGAGCAGGAGGTGGAAGACGTCTAACGAAGAGGGATGGGCGGGGTGAGGAAACCAGCAATCCCAACCGACGACGGGGTTCGAACCTTTGCTCACCCCGACGTGGGAAGAGGGACCGTGAGGAGCGGCGACGCACCACCACAATGCCCCATCAGGACAGATTACAGCAGAACGACGATGAAATCGGTGAGGGAGGAGGATGAGGAGGAGGAGGAGGAGGAGGAGGAGGAGGAGGAAAAGAGGGGGCGGGAGAGGAAAAAGAGGACTACTTCAGACATATTTCGTGTACCCGTGCAAGGTGATTGATGCACGTGCTGCAAATGTTTTAACCACCCATAATATGTGGCACAAACTTCAGACCTAAATCTGGGCTCCAAAAGCCTATTTGAAACAAGCTTCAACCTTAGCTCAAGGCTTCCAAACGTCTCGCGTGGGCCTAAACATTCCTCGTGTCTTTCTGGCAGCCGGCTTTCAAACACCAGCTCTGCGGGCGGCAGTCCCTGACACATCCCTGCATTGGGGCCGAGGCTGTCCCCCAAGTCGCCCCCGAGGGGGGGCGGCACATGCAGCACGATCCTGAGGAGAGTCTGCACGTCCGACAACACGTCCCCGAAGACGCTTCAGAACTGCCTCCAAGGCCCAGCCACGCCCCCAAAAACAGTTCCCAAGACGCCCACCAGAATCCCCAGACAATGCCCAAGAAGCACACGACGCCCCGACCGTGGACTCCAAGCCTCACCGGGGGGTTGGCGGAACGGCATACAGTCGAACCTGCCCGCCAAAATGAAGAGCATTCAAGGGTACCCTCCCCCAGGGTGGTGGGCACGCCCGAAATTCTTCTGCGAGGCGAGGCACCCTTCGATTCGGTTGACATAAAAGGGGGTCCACGGGAAAGGGGGTGGTGCATTAGATTTGGGGCAATTGTATTGCAAATGTATTGCGCCAGAGAATTGTATTGCATTGTATCGGGACTAAAGTATAACACGCGAAAATCCAGCAACACATTTGCGCCCAGAAATGTCTTGCACGCCCCAAATCTATTGCAGCACACAATTCTATTGCACCAGATCTATTGCACAACCCCCATGTAGCTAGACCCCCTTTCGGGTCAACCAGATCCGAAAAGATCAAGACACAGAGAGCCTCGAGAGGGCCCGCGGGCCGCAACAAAGGAGGTTACGACAAAGCCAGGATCTGGCTGCTCTGGAGAATGTCTCCGGCGCCGCGGCCTTCTCAGAGCGTTCCGAAACGCTCTGAGAGCGTCCCAGAACGCTTTGGAACGGATTGATCCTCGTCCTGGCCCCGTCCGACAACACACTCGTAGGTGCGGCTGGACCTAGGACAGAAAAACATCCTTCGAGACCATGAGACCCTCCGCTGGCCAAAATGAGGAGCATTCGAGGGTACCCTCCCCCAGAATGCACAAGAACACCTAACAAACACAAAGAACATTGGGGTACCCTCCCCGAATCGATCTCGATCTTATGTCTCGGTCCGACCTGTCTCGGTCCGACCGTAGTTTGCCGCCGCCCTCAATCAGCCAGCCACCCACCCCCCTGGGCCACTGAGGGTCCGCAGCAGGTGATGGTCCAGGCCACCTTCCCTTCCTGCTGGGCCCTGGGGGTGTCGAATACAACTGCGTAGCATCCCGCATTTGCGGATAGACGCGAACGGGCGGGCGCGGGGTCGGTCGCGTGTGGGTCGCTGGTGGGTCGCGGGGTGGGTCGCGGGGGGTTCGCGGGCGAGGACGACGACAACAACAAACAACAATCATTTTAAGAATGTTCACTCTTGTTCACTCTTAAATGCTCGCGGGTGACTCAACATGTATATCCCAAATCCTCGAAACCATCCCCCTTCGTCTTCGGTCACACCCCCCTTGGGGGTATATCTGCCTTACCTGCCCCGTTTAGTTGGCGCAGCCCTGAAAATAGAGAAGGATGGAGGGAAAGGACAACGGGGAGAGAGAAGGATGGAACACGACAGAGATTAGCAGGAGGGGGGCCAAGATAAGAAACAGACGTGGCAGTACCAGACGGGTTGGTCGGGCAGGCGGGTCGGGCGGGCGGGTCCAGACGGCAGCGTGGAGTGGCTGATCGGTGAAGCGTCAGTCCTGCACGAATCGGGAAGAAAGCTTCGAGCGATAACGCGATGGCCAAGTAAATCGTGAGGAAGTCCAGAGCGAGGGCGTGACTCCTGGGTGTTGGTGGCGTGACGACGCAACAACTTGTGAGGAAGTGCCACGCGAGAGCGCGATTCCTTGATATAGTGTGAGGAAGTCCGCGCGAAAACGCGACTCGAATAAACTGTCAAGAAATACCAAGCGGGAACCACTGTTGTGGTAAGTCAGGGGCCAGCGACCCAATATGAGGCCCAATAGTTTCCCTTGTGAAGTATCCTGGCAAGAGACCCAGCCATATGCACTTGTAAATCACGTAGTTGTTAATATTGCCTTCGGCGGAGCCTCCAGTGGGGCCACGACGCGCGCAAGAGGTGTGCCGAAACAGACGCGGTGAGCGTATGCGAACGCAGCCACTGGGGCTGTTCGGGCATCCGCAAATAGCGGCAAGACTGCTCTGAAGGACCTTCTCGTTGTGCTGAATTGCGCAGAGGTCTCAGGTGAGAGCGCTCTTCGAGCAGCGAATCGGGCTCTCTCTGACCAGGGCCTCTCGGAGTAATGTGTAAGGACATCTCGCAGGGAGCGTTGTTGTTGGGGAAGCAGCTTTGGGCAGTAGCCCGAAACGCTTGAGCGTGAGCCTCAATTACACAGCAACAACAATAATTGTAAGACTGTTCGCCATTATATGCTCGAGTGTCCAAAACGCATATCCCAAACCCTCGATACCCGCCCTCTTCGTCTTCGATCGAACCCCCTCTGGGGAGTGCACCTTTCTTCCCTGCAGGCCGGGCCCGGGCAAGCGGCGGCCGCGGACCGTCGGCCTGGCCAGCGGCAGCGCTGATCGGCGGGGCGGCCACGGACCGTCGACCCGACCCCAAGAGGGACGGACAGGGGACCGACCACGACGACGACGACGACGACGACGACGTCGAAGACGACGGCGACGACGAGGACGGCGACGACGAGCGAAAGCGAGAGCGAGAGAGAACGACAGCGGGCCACGAAGGGCACGAGGTAGGCCACGAAGGACGACAGCGGGGACACGAAGGGAATGAATGCGTATGGGGCCACGAAGAGCGCAAACGAGCGGGGGCCACGAAGTGCAAATAATGCGGGGCCACAGAAGGCAACTATGGGGCCACTGAGGGTAGCAACTGGGCCACGTAGGACAGTGAGGGGGACAGAAATGGCGACAGCGGGGCCACGAGGGGCATGCACATGGGGCCACAACGGGCGCGACTCCTGGGTGCCTGGGTGTCGGGAGCGCGGCGCTTGGGCAAATTGCAGGAAACTCCAACGCAAGGCCATTCTTCAGTAAGTTACAAGTTGCAAGCAAGTCTCCAGCGAGAGCGCGACTCCAGAGCGCCGGGAGAGATTCCTGAATAAATTGCAAGGAAATCCCAAGCGAGAGCGCGATTCCTGAATCAAATGCGAGGAAGTATCGGGCGGGAGCGGGGGTCCTGGCTAAATTGTAAGGAAGTCTCAGGCGGGAGCCGTTGTTGTTGTAACCCGGCGGCCAGGGGCCCAGTTTGAGCATCAAGACTAAGCGCGAGCGTCGAGGGGCACACTTTGATTGAGAAAAAACAGTATGCACCGGTGGGGGGGGATGAACAATAATTATTCTTCAGAAAGAAGAATTCAACAACAACAAAAACAATCTGGACACCGGAATCCCAGTTGAGCCACGCACCGCTGGACAATCAATGACCGTTCGGCCCCCGCACTCCGATATCCATACCCACTCCCTGCCGAAGTCCCCGAAGGCAGATCTTACTCCCAAGTGTGGTAACACCGCAGCGCCGTGGCACAGCCGGCTTTGCCTCTCCCAGGCGCAAGGGAGGTCGGCGGGCAAACCTGCCGCAGGGATCGTCCAGGCCCTTCCCTCCCGAGAGGAATCACGACGCCGACACCGGTGAAAAGAGATGTGACGGGCCTGTTTCCACCACCATCACCATGAGTTGGAAAGGAGAACGAGCTGGAGGACGAGGAGGGGGACGAAGGGGAAGAGGACCTCTTTGACCTCTTTGCTCTAGGACACAGTCCACACCCCGTCCTTCATCCTGTCTGCTGCAGTCAGTCCGAAGTGTCTGAATCCCCCTGCGTGACCCGTTGGTCTCCAACCTGCGGCCCTCGGGCCGCTGCCAGCAGTCTCTGAACAATCGCCTGCGTCCGAAGCTCCTTGGCCACGCGGTGCAGCTGCTCCTGCTCTTGCCCGTCGTCGCGGGCACGGGTCACGCATGGGGGCTCGGCGGGGGCCCCCTCAGGCTCGCGGTGCACCTCCCCCCAGGCCTCGTGGGCCGACACGACACGACACCCGTCTCTCCGAGCCATGGCCATCTTGATGGCTCTTGGGGGGCATTCCCGCCGAGGAAACAGCCTTGGTCAATTCTGCGCATGTTCTCAGCGCCGTTCGGCGTGAGACCCGCGCACTTCTTCCGCAGGGACCTCGAGTCCACGGTGGCATACATCCCGCAGAGGGAGCAAATCTGTAAGAACCAGCGATCAACAAATGTGATCGAGTGAGACGGGTGGATTTCCAGGTCCACACCGTTCAGCGGCGTGCACTCGGGGGCCCCAGGGACGCCTTTCCCAGGGGGCCCAGCGCACGACGAAACCGAAAAACGCAAAAACCTGCATCCAGGAACGATCAACTCGCATTGAGAGCACCTCCACTTGCTACCTACTTGCTCTAGCTGGTGGGACGAATCTCGAATCGCTTTCTCCTGCTTGGAAAGCTTCTTGAATACTGGGGCTCCGCCAGCGCGCTCTCCCGTCTCTGACGAGGCGGCCAGCGTGAGCGCCCGACGGGCTCGCTTGCGGACCAGGTGCGCAATCGAGTCAATCCTGTCCGAGTCAGGTACAGTCCCCACCAGCCCGAACTCCCACGCCAACTCCGCCCCGACTCCCGCCCAAACATCCGCTACTAAATTGCCTGCCGCCAGGAACTGCTGCTGCTGGGGGTCTAGCAATTCTGGGGACTCGTCGAGATGAGAGGCCGTCCACACTACATTAATCAATCGATCTGGGCGGGCCTGCCAGGCGGCTCTCGCTCGGGTCCACAGGTCCTCGTTGGGGCCTGTGGCTCTCGGGTGCTCAAAGCGACACTTCCAAGTTGTTGCGACCGTCTTGTGGTCAGTGACAAAAGTGAAATCTGAGTGGCACTCTTCAAACACCAGCGCAAAAGCTAAAATCTCCGATCGGAGAACCGTTTGCCTGCGACCAAGGAGTGGGGCAGCTAAGGCACGACCAACTTCCCATTCCCCGTCGCGCTGCTGCAAAGCTACAATCGCTGATCCACATCGGCGACGGCGAGGGTCCGCAGAGTGCTTGCCTCCCGAGCCGTCGCCGAAAATGTTGACCTCTCCTTCGAATCTGCACTCCTCCCAGTCCCCCGACTCACCAAACCGAACCTCCCTCCCCTCCAGGGCCTCCTCATCAAATTTAGGATGGGCGAGGGAGGCTGGCGGCAGTCCTCGAAGCCAGAGCGCAGGGTCGGCGTCAGCTTGTGCCATCGCTGCGGGCACAAGTGACTCAGACTTGATGAAGTCGTCGTGGTCCGCGTTCTTTGGGCACATCCATATCCGATGCATCGGCGTCTCGGCCGCCCCCTGGCACCTGTCGCACTTCTTGCTGTCCAAGAGGCACCCCTGCTCGGCGGAGCGCTGCTCCGGCCACTACCCCCCCGTGACCACCGTGATGTTCAGACCGACCATGTCGAGGTGCCCCTGCTTCTCGAACCTGCGCTGTTCAGCTCGGATCTGCCATGCATCTGCTCCAGCTTCCAATCCGTCTCCGCGGGGGTGTGCTGCGGCCGCCTTCCACAACTGGGCTCGAATATCGTCCTCGAAGTCGCCCAGCAGTGGTTGAAAGCATCCAGTGCTCTCGAACGTGCCTCCCATTACCGACGGTATATCCCACTGTTCTGCATCATCTTCGTCTTTGCCAACTGGTTGCGTCCATGCCATCGCCGTTGGTGTATGCCGGCCCACGTCCATTAGAGTAGCCTGCACCGCTCCGACTGGTCCTCGTACTCCTCGCCATCTTTTCGGCCCCAACTTTGACAGACGCCCGTGAATGCTCGGCCACGCCTTGACGACCCTGGCGCGAATCTCGGGGTAGCGCTGCCACAAGTTGATCCACTCCCTTATGACCGCCACCCGCACTGCGATACCAGGGTCGCCCCTCCACATCTCTACGGCCAGCGCGGTCGTCAAGCATCGTCCCCGAGCCTTCCCTCCAGCCACTTGTCCAGCTTGCCGTCGCAGCCGTTGTAGCTCATGAAGAGCCAGCCCAAACGCCTGATGACCGCATAGCGCCTGTGGTGCCGCACCTGCGTTCCACAAACCTTTGCTCTCTTTAGCCAGGGCCGCTGTGCGTCTTAATATCGCTATTTGTGCGAATATGTGCTTCGCTCTCTTTACTCTCTGCTTCGCCTTCGTCGTGACCCTCTTCCCACCCGCCGACGTGTCCAGGCCTAAGTCCACCGCCTCCGTGACAGCGTGCACAGGGATCTGCCGCTTCCTCGCGCTCTTCGCTGTCTGCTTCACGCCCTTCGGGCGCGTGAAGATCAATGCCGACTTGTTGGAGATCTTCATCCTCTGCTCCTTGAGGCCGTCCGTGAGGTCTCCGTGACCTGGGCAATGCCATCTCCTACCGTTTGTCTACTTCCTGCTTGTCGCGCCACCGCGTCGTCCACGAATGCCCATAGCGACGACTGCGGCGCCATCCGATGCGCCCGTTCAAGTATCGGACGAAGGAAGAGTTTGGCCAATCCCACTCCTCGTGCCGAGCCTGCTACCAATGACCTCGTCGACCAGATCGCCTCGCTGAGGGCGTTCCGATCCTGCAAGAATCTGGGGCCCACGAACGCGGTGATCTCCACCCTGACGGCGATCTGGCTCAATATAACCAGTGAACCGTGTCGTAAAACTTCTCAATGTCCAGGAGGAGCGTCGCCGCCGATGCCCCCAGCTCTGCTCCGACTGCGTCCAGGCATGCTCGCAGCAGTCCAGCTCGAAGTGTTGAGCTCCCTTTGAGAGCGGTGTCCCAATGTGCCGACACCCCATCGCTCCATTATGAGCAACATCCGCCTCTCGCTCTCGACCGGAACTTGGCAGGAAGGACCAGCATGCCGAGTACTCTATCTCCTCCTCCCTGTTAGGCCGCCAGCGCGCACTTGGTGGCAGCCCATTGTCTCGGCCATGTGGTCTCCTTCTCGCAGAAATGTAAAATGTGGAGTAACCATGCTCTGGCCTGCCTGGGAGCCCGAACGAGATCACGCGGTCCAAGATGATCAACTCCTCTTCTCAGCTGCAGACGTCGCCGAGATGGCGCCGTCGACCTGCTCCAGGGTGAGCGCCTCCAGCTCGTGCTCCCAAGCCTGGTCGCGCAGCCTGCCCAGCTGGTACGCGATGTCCTCCTTCGTGTCCACTGGGCCTGTCCAGATGCGCTCCCACTCCTCCTTCCTGATGCCTATGAGTATGTCGGGGTCGGCCACTCCCTCCAGCTTCCCCGTGCACAGCTCGAACCTCGGCGCCTGCTGCTCCTTCGTATGCCGATGTAGGAGGCCAACCTTACCAGTCCACGCGTTCTTCGCCCAGGCCGTGAAGCTCTTTTGCTGCGCTGCAAATCCTCGCGCTTGCGCCGTGGCGAGGTGGCCCTCTGCTTGCATCGCTTAGTTGCCGATCTGCGCTTCATCCAATTCTGACAGGTCGCCCAACATCTCGTAGAACCTCTGCTGCGCCGTGTCGCCGTGCTTCTTGCCGAAGACCTGGCTCTGGCCCATCCCCCGCAGGACCTTGCCCTGTGCCCTCGCCTCCGCTAAGCACTTCGCCTGCTGCCTGCCATCCGTGCCATTGGAACGCAGTGCCTGGTACCTGATGAGGATAGCGTTGAGGATGCCCCGCTGCTCCGCGGGCCCGAACTTCATGTGGGCCCTGCCTGGTGTGGATCTCGCCTTCGCCCACTTGACGTCGAAGCCCGACGCTCTCCCTCGGTAATGCGCAGCCTCCTCCTCTCCAATCTCGTCCGTTGCGGTCGCCGCTTCCTCAAGACAGGTGACCCAGTCGCCATGCATCCTCGTCGCCGCCCCTTCAGCGTCGCGGTGCCTTCCGTCTCTGGCGATCAGGCGGCCGCCCCAGGATTGCAGCTCCTGAGAGAGGGCCCCGCTCAAGCCGCTGCGGGTCGGTACCCTCTGGTCTCCAATGCCCGAAGGCTGGGGGACTGAGCAGTGCGTACCCGCAGGGCAAAACGAGCGTAGGGTCTCCTCCCACGTCCCATCTGTGATGTAGAAGGTCTTCTCCTTCGACGCCGTATCCTCTTCCTCGACCATGACCTGCTCCTGGAACGCTTCTCGTAGGTGTGGCTCGAATCGCTCTTCTACTCGTTGCCGTTCCTCGTTCCGCTTTCGGGTCCGCTTACTGTGTGGGTCCGCCTTCTTCTTCGGTCTCGGAGGTGTCGCTAGCTCCTTCGGCAACTGCATTCTGCGGTGCCACCATGGTGTGTGTAGCGGACCCTTCCAGTGTAAGCGAGAGCCCACAATGTGTGCGCCAGGGTACCGTCCGCACCGCCTCTAACTTGACCGTGTGCGCGAAGTCTGCCCTGAGGTTCGCGAAATCGATGAGGCTGCCCTTCCCTTTGTCGCATGTGACCTCCACGTCCGGCTTGACCAGCGCGCCGCTGGACAAGCCCCGTCTTGGCGACGTCCGCGAAGGGGGCGTTCCAGTCTGCCAGGACCACCCAGGCATCCGCCAGCGCCTTCACGAAGCCTGCCAAGGATCGAACCCGCTCTCGGTTGGGTCCGTGCAAGCCAACCCCTGGCAGCGAATATGCCGAGACCAAGACCACGTTGCCTGCCTTCGCGTGGAGGTTCACCGCCGTGAAGCCGTAGAAGGGGTCCTTCTTCCCGTCATTCTGCAGCCTCTCTCTGATAGTGTCGTACGTGGAGCAGGCGATGTGGGACTTGACCAAGATGAGTTCGCCCCCAGAGGTCCCGTCCTCCGAGCGCTGCGTGGGCACCGCCGCCGTGCCCGCCATCTTCCAGCCGTCCCTGGCCACGTCGACCTTCACCTGCTTCATCTTATATTTTGCCATGTGCGTCTCGCACATCATGATGATATCCATGTCGTTGCCCTGCTCGTTGATGAACTTGTGGGCCTTGGGGCCCCACTGTGTGATGTTCGAGAAGAACACCTTGCTAAAGACGAGGGCCGCCAGCAGCAGCAGCATCTTCAGCTCGACCGACCCCGTGCCTCGAGCTGGCCGTGGCCTTCGCGTCGTTCCTAAGCCGCTCCAGCCTGTCCTTCCGCTGCTGCACCTCCTCCTCGGACAGTGGTTTGGCTTCCGCTGCTGCAGCGGATGCGCTGGCGCCTGCGTGGGTGGAGGTTCTGCTGCTGCGGGAGCCTCGCCGCCTGTGTTCGCCTTCCGCTTCTTCGCCTTGTGGGACGCGTGAATGGCATCCGCCTGCTTCTTCGCCTCCGTGAACTCCGTGCACTGCTTCTTTGCGTTCTCGAGGAGCTGTGCGAGGGAGGCCATGTCCTTCTTGAATTTGAGCAGCTTGTTCTTGTCCTCAGCCTCGTAGTCGTCCAAGTTGGCGAAGAGCTCGGGGTCCACCTCTGGCGCCTTCCAGTCCGCCGCAGAGTCCTCGTCCTGCGACGGGATGGTCTCGCTGGAGTACGCCCGCAGGGTGGCCTCGTGCTGCTCCTCCGCGTCGGCTGCGTCCTCGAGCGCCGTCTTGTGTTTCTCCTGGGCGTCCCCCAGCCAGCGCTGCGCCTCCATGAGCTGGCTAGCCGCCTTCGCCAGGGCCGCCTTCTTCTGATCCATGGTGTTGATGGCCTGCCTGAGTGCCTGAGCCTTGGGGATCTCCGCGGGCTTCGGCGCCTTGGCTGTGAGCTGGGCCTGGAGCGCCTGCAACGGGCCAATGTCGACGTTGGCTGTGGCATAGGCGCCCTTGCCCAGCTGGAATTTGTCGATGATGTGTTGCACCTCGTCAGCGGGGGAGGTGATGGCAATCTGCTTGGCCCACGGTGGTTTGCCAACACCGCGCTGGCCGCCACCGCCAGAGTCCGACTTCCCACCCCAGCCGCTGATGTAGGCTTCGCACTTGTTGCACCACCCTCCCGAGCGCTGGAGCTTCCGGTCGAACACCCAACCTGCGCACCCGCCGCACACCGTGTACGTCTGGCGCTTCGGCATGCTGACGCCGTCTCGCTGGGAGGTTGCTCCTGCGTCGCCTGGGCCGGCTCACGCAGCGGTGCGATGAAAGAAACTGGGAACTAGCCGCGGACTAGCGGTATCCACTTGTTTCCCCTGGGAAACCAAAACCTTGAGCCAAAATGGCTACGGACGAAGGGGAGGAGGAGGAGGAGGAGGAGGAGGAGGAGGAGGAGGAGGGGGAGGAGGAGGAGGAGGAGGTGGAGGACCCCCTCCCCCTCCAACTCATGGTGGTGGTGGAAAACAAGCCCATCAAGGGGGGGGAGGCGGAGAAAGAGGAGGCGGAAGAGGAGGCAGCCAGCGGCAGCTTCTGTGCCCCGGCGGGCCCCCTGCGAAGCCGCGGGAAGAAGAGATAGAGAGGAGGACTACGCACGCCTCTGAAGTACAGTTCGATGTTTGAACAGACTAGGCGCGGCTTGCAGCCGAAGATGCTGTGCACGCGCACGCCCCATGAGAAGCCGCAGCCTATTGCTCAGAGGAGCGGGAGACAGCGGTGGGGCGGGAGACAACAGGAGGCAGCATCCGAACACCGTCTGACCTCGTGGACATCACCAGGCGCGCGCGGTAGTCGTCCGACTCGTCGGCTCCCGCCTTCACGATGCTCCACGAGACGCAGACGCACGTTGTGATCAGAGCGAGTGCCCCCGCGGCTGCCAGGCAGCGAAGATATCCGCCACTATGCCCCATGTCGCGTTGAGGCGTGGTAGAATATCGGGGGCGGCCAAAGAGGGGGGCGGTCCAAGAGGGCGTGGCGCAAATCGTGGCCGGCGGCATGTGCGCGGCCCAGGGGGGGGCCAGGGACGTAATGAAATAAGAAGCGGCGCCACGAAATCTGGGGAGATATCATGGCCCCGGCCATGACATCATCACCCCCCTCCTGGCCGCCCCCGAGAATACCAAGGGCTGTCTGGCAGTCTTCATGTAAATGTGATGCAGCCATGGTGCTACCATAAGGAACGCTGGATGCGGAGCGCAGGGGCTTCCCTGGACACGGCGAGCCTCGACCACGAATCGGCTCCACGTCCTGAGTCTAGGTTGCGGCCAGGAGACCAGGAAGAGGAGGAGGAGGAAGGAGAAGGAGGGGGAGGAGGAGGAGGAGGAGGAGGAGGAGGAGGAGGAGGAGGAGGAGGAGGAGGAGGAGGAGGAGGAGGGGAAGGAGGAAGTGACGACTGCAAAGGCTGGCCCCTCCGAGGTTCAACTCCGTCGCGTGCATCCGCCCCCCCCCTCACCCTGATGCTCTCTGGGCGGCTCCGAGCTTCCTCGGTGCTCTGCTTGGCGGCGAGCGAGGGGGGGGGAGTGAAGAGGAGACGGCCTGTTCAAAAGGCTCGGAAGTCCCCCGCCCTTCTGAGAAGCTGTCAAAGCCATCCCCGAAGACCCGAAACACCTCTCAAAGGCGCGAGAGCTCCTCTGCGAAGTCCCGCCGCCTTCGGAGAAGGCCCTTCTCCTTCTCGCTCCACCCCCCCGGTTCGCCGCCGATCTGCAAGGAGTTCAAGATGGCTCGGGGCTGCCTCCAAGGCCGCCGAGACGGCTCCGCATTGCCGCTCCTCAGGGACCCCACGGCCCCCGAGAGGCTCCCAAGAGGCCCTCGGGACCTTGCTGGGCCTTCCAAGACAGCGCAAGGAGGCCCAGAAACCTTCGGAGGACCCAGAGGAACAACAGTTTGCATATTTCGCTAATCCTGGGACCGTCGGCTCAAGAAGGCCCCAGAGGGGGCCTCGGAGGAGCCAAAGAGAGGCCGAACAACCCAATGATCAGACGCCCGCCATACGGCCCAGGACAGCTCTAATGGAACCCCCAGACGGTCGAAGAGTGGCCCTGGATGTTTTGCCCAAGGAGGTTCCCGAATGGCCTAAGATGGCCCTAGGATATCCCAAGAGGCCCCCAAGACAGCCCCAAGAGACTCCCCAGACGGTCGAGAGACCCAAGACAGTCCCAAGATGGGCCCGAAAGCCCCAAGAGGCCCCCAGGGCAGCCCCAAAAGACTTCGCAGAGGCCCTAAACGGCACTACGGCGGCCCCAAGACGGCCCCGCAGGAGCCCAAGACAGCCCAGGTAACCCCGTGAGACACGAGCTGTGTCACGTGGTGTTGCCTTCTGGGCGGTGCTCGAAAAATCGCCACACAGAGAGCTGAGTTGGCCCGGTGACGGAACTTGCCGCAGGCAGCTGGATAATACCGAGAATGAGTTAGACTCTGAGCGGAACTCCCGTACAACGCGGGAGTGACAGCGCTTCTCGTATAAATCGTGCGCTGCGAAATACGCCCCATGACATTCAGGATACGAGAAATTCGTCTCGGGGTCAAATTCGGAATGCCAGGGCTTATGACCTACGTTGTGAACAACGCTCACGTTGTGTGCGAGGAGACTGAAATTCTCGCGCTCGAGATCCTCTACGCGTTTAAGAAAGTTGTACCGTTGGTCCAGCATCGGGTACTCCTGAGAATCCAGTGGTCCGCTAAAGAAGGCGTTCAGAAATCCCTGATCGCCGCCGTCAGAGGAACCAAAAACATCGAGCTGATGCATCATGTCTGAGAACGTGACGTTGGAAGGAGACAGAACCATGAGGCCAGAGTTCACCGAACCGTCACAGTGCCACCCGCAGTCGGGGGCGGCCCGGAAGGGCGGCCCCGGACCGAACAGGTCGTCAATGTTCTGGAGCACCACCATGTCGGCATCTAGAAACACCACGCGGTCCATCGGCAAAGTCCACACCCGCAGCTTCGTGAAAGTGTTGGCAAACCTGGCGTGCTTCACTGACAGGTTGACCCCGTCTGGGCATGCAATGGGCTCCACGTATCTGATTTGCACCATGCCAGGCCTCCAAGCATCCTCGCACGTATGCCGGCGGCGCGCAAGAGGGGGGTACTCGACGGGGGGGTGAGCTTCTAACATGGCAAGCGGTTTCTCAGCAAAGGGTCGGAGGTAGTGAGAAGGCTCCTCGGATCGGGAATGCGCCAACATGAATTACGGATCCGTGGATCTGACGCGTGAACGCCAGATCCATGGCTCGGGATGAAACATAACGCCAATACCGCCCGATTCGGCGGCGGAGCGAACCGCATTCGCATGGAAGCAACATCCATCGTTCATCCACGCGCCTCGGTCCATATCTGCGCCTCCCCGATTGGAGGGCGGGAGGGCTTCCCGAGTCGGGCGCACGCCAACACTCGCCATCGCTCGGACGTCCATTCCCTGTGTTTTTTTTTCGGTTTCGTGCGTGGTTTTTTCGCAGGATGATCAAGGATGCTCCTCGATGGTCCTCGCCGAAGGAAAAATACACACGTCCGAGCGATGCCAAGAACATGGATTGGGGATCCGCGGCTCTGTCGAAAGGGGCGCCAGCTCCACGGCTGTGGAGTCAACGCCGCCCGAAACGTGGAGCCACCGCCGCCCGGCTCGGCGACGGAGCGCGCCGACTCTGTACGGGAGCGGGACTCGCCGCTGCTCCACGTCGCCTCGATCCATTGAAGGGGCCCTGGGACACACAAACAAATACACACAAATAAAAGGATTCCCCATATTTTTCCATATGTTCTTTGTTTTTGTCTTCCCCCCCACTTCCCATATTTTCTCGAGAATCGCCGATTAATTGTGTCTGTGTGTTTCTTTCCCTCCTGATCATGATACATGCTTGGGCTCCCGTGATTGGAGAGAGCGTGATCCACCGCCGCTTTACTGTGGAAACTTGCCAACATTTTCCTCCGAAACCCGGGGGTCGCCCCCCCCCCCCCTCCGAAAATCCACCACCCCTGCTGGGACCCCCCCCCCCCCTCCCCCGGCAAACCCCTCCCCTCTCCTAACCCCCCCCCCCTCCTCCCCCTCGAAAACCGGGTGGGTTACTACCGGTTCGAACCCCTCCCCCCCCTCCCCCTCTGGATCCGGCCGAAAACCGGGGGGGGTCACTACCGGTTCGAACCCCCCCCCCCTCGAAAACCGGAGAGGGGTCACTACCGGTTCGACCACCCCCCCCGTCACCGCCAGCAAACGACTCCCGGTCCCTACCACCGTCCGCATCACATCCCCCACTGTTGTTCCCAGCACCACTGTCCTCACCACCACTGTCCCCACTGGTTCCACCACCGTCCCTACTGTCCCCACCAGTGCCCCCACCACTGTCGCACTGTCCCCACTGTCCCCACCACTGTTCCCACCACGGTTCCACTCTCCCCACTGTCTCCACGGCCCCAACCACTGCCCGACTATCCCCACTGTCCCCACTGTCCCACTGACTCCTCCGCTGTCCCACTGAGCTGTCCCACTGTTCCCACCACTGTCCCCACTGTCCCCACCACTGTCCCCACTGTACCTCTGTCCCATTGTCCCACCGCCGTCCTCGCCACCGCCTTCACCACTGTCCCCACCACCATTGTACCCTCCACTGTCCCACTGTTTCCACCTCATTCCCACTGTCCCCACACCACTGTCCCCACCACCACCGTCCCCACCACTGTCCACTGTCCCCCCTGTTCCCACCATTGTCCCCACCACTGTCCCCACCACTACCGTCCCCACCACTGTCCCACTGTCCCACTGTCCCCACCACTGTCCCGCTGTCCCCTCACCACTGTCCCCACCAACACCGTCCCCACCACTGTCCGCACCCCCACTCGGTTTTCGAGAGGGGGGAGGGGGTTCTAGTGACCCCCCCCGGTTTTCAGGGGGGGGGGTTCGAACCGGTAGTGACCCCCCCCCCTTTTCATGATGAGCTTGGGGGGGGGGGAGGGGTTCGAACCGGTAGTGACCCCCCCCGGTTTTCCGGAGGGGGGGGGGGGGAAGGGTTCGAACCGGTAGTGACCCCCCCCCGGTTTTCCGCCAGCAGCGGTAGAACACGCTCTTTCCGTGATTGAGAAGGCCCCTCCGCTTTCTCAGAAGGCCCCCTTTCTGGCCCCGCCCCCGACCTGAAAATCTGCTCGAAATCACGGATCCGTGTGCCCTCTCTTCGGGCTCCAGGCCAGCCCGCTTTCCGAGCTGCGCGCACAGCTGCGGCGACGAGAGCACACCAATCAGGGGGGCGTAAGACCCGGGTACAGAGGACTCGGAAATCCCTGACGAGGTCGTCAAAAAAATGACGAGGCCGAGCCTGCATTTTGACAAGGCCTCCCGCTGCAGACATCCCACGAAACTCCTACTCGTCAAAATCCGAGGTGCGGTCGTCAAAAAACGATGGCGAACCCGAGTCCTGGCAAACCCGGGTCTTACGCTCCCCCGAACCAACACCAAAGACCCCGCACATCGTCGCACGCTGGCGATGCGTGACGCGCGGTTGCCCTCGCGTCCCCTCGCGCCGCCGCCCCGGAGAGAGAAGGGCACCGCTGCGGCCCAGGCCGCGACGCCCCACGCGAGATTTAGCTTCGCGCCTCCGGGGGTGGCCTAAGAAAACCTCCGGAGGAAACGCCAAACCCAGCCCCTCGCACACAGAGAACGGCGGCCTCGACGGCGAGACGACCCTGCTGCACGCCGCCCCAGAGAGAAGGGCACCGCTGCGGCCCAGGCCGCGACGCCCCACGCGAGATTTAGCTTCGCGCCTCCGGGGGTGGCCTATAGGAAACCTCCGGAGGAAAGGCCAGAACCCCCCGCTCGCACGCCAGACACCACGGAAACGCTAGACCCCCCCCACGCGAGATTTAGCTTCGCGCCTCCGGGGGTGGCCTAAGAAAACCTCCGCAGGAAGCGCCAGAACCCAGCCCCTCGCACACAGAGAACGGCGGCCTCGACGGCGAGACGGCCCTGCTGCACGCCGCCGGGTACGGATCTCGTCCAGGTCGTCGGTGAGATTCTCGAGGGTGGTCATCACGATCAGGGGCCGCGTCGAGCTGACGTCGGCCAGCGACGCGACGAGTGCCTGCAGGCCCGGGAGGTATGCCTTGTTCGTGACGAGCGTCGCGTAGGCTTCGGCGGGTGGATAGACGGGCCCCCAGAGGCTGCGGCAGGTTCGGGTCGTGATGACGTGGGCGCAGACAGGCCCGCAAGGTGATCCCAGCTGGCCTCAGCAGGACCTCCGAGTAGTCTGGGGCGGCCTCAGCATCCTGGCGCTGCCTCGGGCGCCGTTGCCGGGGCGCTCCTCGCCCCATGGTTGGGGCGTTGAGGCCGCCCCAGACCGACTGCTCGGGGGGGCTGTTGCGGGCCAGGACTGCCCTCTGGGAGCTGTCCGTGCGCAGTCCGAAGAGTCACCAGACGTGGGCGCTGCTTTCTGACATCGGGTGAGTCATTCAGCGGTGGACGACCTTCTGGACGCGAAGGAATGGGGGGCGATACATTTGAGCAAGGACCGACCGTCTTGTCCCAAATGGTCTAACAAAAGCAACGTTCTTAGAGCATAAACCCGATGTGTTGAAACAACATATTCTTATCCAGAAGTTTTATAAGAACAGATTGTGCAGACCACCATATGTTCTTAGAACACTATTTGGTGGGCTCTTGGACAGCCAGGATCGATGATTGGGAGGAAGGGCGAAAGGGTCTTTTTCAGGCCCCAGAGGCCCCCTTCCGAGCCCGAAAGGGCCTCTTCGGGGACCCTAAATGCCCCCTTTTCGGCAGCCCTCGCTGCCCCCCCCATTTATCGCACTCTATTGCGCGGCCACCAAAACAACGCAGGTCGTTCAATGGCGGTCGGTTCTGGACCACTGGCGGCGCAAGCCTGCCCTATGCCCACTGTGCCGCCATCCCTCAACTCCCCCCTCTCCCTCCCCTTGATATCCCCCGCGGATGAGGAAGACGGGACGGGAACAGCAGGAGGGTGGGGGGATAGGAGGAGGAGGAGGAGGAGGAGGAGGAGGAGGAGGAGGAGGAGGAGGAGGAGGAGCCGGTGCTCCAAGGGTCACCTGGCCCTAGTTTGATGAACCCCCCTCAGGCCGACTGGCCTGAGGGGGGGAAGGCTGCGTCCCCCAAACTCCGAAGCCACCAATTACGCTACCGAGGAACCCCGCATACCTATTTTATTTCCCATGTGTACCATCGGTGCTTCTGCTGCTGCTCCTCCTTCTCCTCCTCGGTGTCCTCCTCCTGCTGCTGCTTCTGCTGCTGCTGCTGCTTCTGCTGCTGCTGCTGCTGCGTCTGCTGCTGCAGCTGCTGCTGCTGCCGCTGCTGCTGCCCCACCTCCCCGTCCTCCTCCTCCTGATCCTCCTCCTCCTCCTGATCCTCCTCCTCCCTCCTCCTCCTCCTCCTCCTCCTCCTCCTCCTCCTCCCTCCTCTACCTCCCCCTCCTACCTCCCAGCGCACCCCCTGTGGCGTCGAGGAAATGCCACGCCTGCCACGCCCTGGGAGAACGCATGCGCACCCTGTGGCGTCGAGGAAATGCCACTGCCACGCCCTGGGAGCCTACAACGCATAGGGCCCCCACCCCCAGCGCACCCCCTGTGGCGTCGAGGAAATGCCACGCCTGCCACGCCCTGGGAGGCAAATGCCACTGTGGCGTCGAGGAAATGCCACGCCTGCCACGCCCTGGGAGCCTACAACGCATAGGGCCCCCACCCCCAGCGCACCCCCTGTGGCGTCGAGGAAATGCCACGCCTGCCACGCCCTGGGAGCCTACAACGCATAGGGCCCCCACCCCCAGCGCACCCCCTGTGGCGTCGAGGAAATGCCACGCCTGCCACGCCCTGGGAGCCTACAACGCATAGGGCCCCCACCCCCAGCGCACCCCCTGTGGCGTCGAGGAAATGCCACGCCTGCCACGCCCTGGGAGCCTACAACGCATAGGGCCCCCACCTCCCAGCGCACCCCCTGTGGCGTCGAAGGAATGCCCTGTGTGCTATGATGTGCTGTGCTGTGCTGTGCTGCTGTGCGGTGAGCTGTGCTGTGCTGTGCCGTGCGGTGCGGTGCTGTGCTGTGCTGTGCTGAGTTGAGCTGAGCTGAGCTGTGCTCAGCTGTGCCGTGCTGAGCTGAGCTGAGCTGAGCTGAGCAGTGCTGTGAGGAGGAGGGGAAGAGTGAGGTGTGTGAGAGAGAGACGGAGAGGGAGGTGTGAGGTGTGAGTGTCGCGGGTGCGGCGCGGCAGGGAAGAAAACCAGAACCCCACGAAGCATCTGGGGAAAAACCAGGAACCAGGAGGAGGCGAGACGATTATGGGCAAGGTGCTTGGGAAGGAACCCAGCCGTAGCAACGGCAAGAATCCCGGAAGCCCCAAAAGAGCAAAAACAACAGACAAAAGCTCGATCATCGATGCTCAATCGTTGATGGGGAACGCCAAACTCCAAAAGAACTGGCAGAACAAGCAGATACCAATACCGCTACTCCCCAAAGCTCTGTCGGGGCGCGTTCTGACCTTACGAAGCACATCCAGCCGTTGCGACAAGGGTCCCACAGGAGGCCCCCAAAGAGTGATAACGAAAGAAAAGGAAGGCATCGGTCGATATCCCTTCTCCGCATAGCACCGAGACCCACTCAGATTAATTCCCAGACTCCTCCCGGAATCAATACGTACTACCACGTCCTCCACCCCGGATCGACTTCCGACGGCCGTCCGAAAACAGCCTCCAGATGTCGAATTCGAGCAAAACCTCGACCTACGAACCTCGATCATCGAGGGCAGGGTCTGTCAATCTCGAATTGAGAAATCGGATCGACTTGAAATGTGCATCGGATCGGGCAGGATCGGCACGGAGTCGATATCGATTCGGATCGGCTGCGCCAGGATGCACAGCTGCTCTGTGCAGGCATCGGGCCGCATCGGATCGTTGAAACATCTACATCCAATCGGATCGGGCCAGCCACAATGTATACAAACATATGTATAACATACGTGTATCATATTGTACAGATACTCCGTTCGGAAGGAGTAGGTACAAGCATGTCGTAAAGGCGATGAAGTATCTTGGGCTTTCGGCCGCCCCCTGAAGAGGAAGGAACAAGGAAAACTACTCGATCACTGAAGTAGTAAGGCGGCTGAAGCAGATTGGGACGTGGGCACCAAAGCATACCTACTTTTAGCCACCGACGGGTCTGACATATCTACATTCTATATATGTGTATATATACATACATACGCACATCGACCTACACACATATATGTATATATATATGCACATATACACGCAGCTGCAAACACAGATGAACGAATTCGAACACCCTCAACACAAAAACGTAACCATATCTTGGGGCGCATCTTTTCCTTCCGCCGCCTTCCGCCGGCCTCCCGTTGGCTTCTGCCAACGGAGGCGGCCTCGTTGTACCTCCGCCGACCTTACGCCGCCCTTCCGCAGAGGAGGAGAGGGCAATTCCTTCTGTCCTCGAAGGCAAGGCCCTTCCTGGAACGCCCCACAGATGTCGAATCGGATCGATCGGATCGAAACTGACCCTGCGAGGGCCGCAGGGATCGCCGGGAGAGAGCCAGGCTCGACCAAACCAATGTTTTTCGTGTTCGTTTTGTTCCCAACCATCCTGTGGTGTTGGGTCCTCGTGTTGAAGAGACAGCGCCCCGCGTCCCACCTTCCTTCCTCCTCCTCCCCCTCCTCATCCTCCTCCTCCTCTCTCCTCCCCCTTCTTGCCTCTGCTCTCGGCACACCTCTCTCACGTTTCGTAGCCCTATAGGGAGCTCCACCGAAGGCCCCAGTGTGGGGGGGTCGCATGCGGTTCCCCCGCCCAGGGCAGCGCTTCGTGGCCCCATAGGGAGCTCCACCGATGGCCCCAGTGGGGGGGGGGGTCGCATGCGGTTCCCCCACCCAGGGCAGCGCTTCGTGGCCCCATAGGGAGCTCCGCCGATGGCCCCAGTGGGGGGGGTCGTATGCGGTTCCCCCACCAGGGAAGCGTTTCGTGGCCCCATAGGGAACCCCACCGAAGGCCCCAGTGGCGCAGTTCGCATGCGGTTCCCCCACCCATGGCGAAGTTTCGTGGCCCCATAGGGAGCTCCACCGAAGGCCCCAGTGGCTGCTCTCGCAGGCGGTTCACCCATCCAGGGCAGCGCTTCGTGGCCCCATAGGGAGCTCCACCGAAGGCTCCAGTGGCGCAGTTCGCATGCGGTCCCCCCACCCAGGGCAGCGCTCCGTGGCCCCATAGGGAGCCCCACCGAAGGCACCAATGGCGCAGTTCGCATGCGGTTCCCCCACCCAGGGCAGCGCCTCGTGGCCCCATAGGGAGCTCCGCCGATGGCCCCAGCGGGGGGGGTGGGTCGCATGCGGTTCCCCCACCCGGGGCAGCGCTTCGTGGCCCCATGAGGGGGCTCCGCCGATGGCCCAAGTGGGGGGGGTCGCATGAGGTTCCCCCACCCAGGGCAGAGCTTCGTGGCCCCATAGGGAGCTCCACCGAAGGCCCCAGTGGCTGCTCTCGCGTGCGGTTCCCCCACCCAGGGCAGCGCTTCGTGGCCCCATAGGGAGCTCCACCGAAGGCCCCAGTGGCGCAGTTCGCATGCGGTTCCCCCACCCATGGCGAAGTTTCGTGGCCTCATAGGGAGCTCCACCGAAGGCTCCAGTGGCGCAGTTCGTGGCCCCATAGGGAGCCCCACCGAAGGCACCAATGGCGCAGTTCGCATGCGGTTCCCCCACCCAGGGCAGCGCCTCGTGGCCCCATAGGGAACTCCACCGAAGGCCCCAGTGGCTGCTCTCGCATGCGGTTCCCCCACCCGGGGCAGCGCTTCGTGGCCCCATAGGGAGCCCCACCGAAGGCACCAGTGGCTGCTCTTGCATGCGTTTCCCCCACCCAGGGCAGCGTTTCGTGGCCCCATAGGGAGCTCCACCGAAGGCCCCAGTGGCTGCTCTCGCATGCGGTTCCCCCACCCAGGGCAGCGCTTCGTGGCCCCATAGGGAGCTCCACCGAAGGCTCCAGTGGCGCAGTTCGCATGCGGTTCCCCCACCCAGGGCAGCGCTTCGTGGCCCCATAGGGAGCCCCACCGAAGGCCCCAGTGGCTGCTCTCGCATGCGGTTCCCCCACCCAGGGCAGCGTTTCGTGGCCCCATAGGGAGCTCCACCGAAGGCCTCCGTGGCGCAGTTCGCATGCGTTTCCCCCACCCAGGGCAGCGCTTCGTCGCCCCATAGGGAGCTCCACCGAAGGCCTCAGTGGCTGCTCTCGCATGCGGTTCCCCCACCCAGGGCAGCGTTTCGTGGCCTCATAGGGAGCTCCACCGAAGGCCTCCGTGGCGCAGTTCGCATGCGTTTCCCCCACCCAGGGCAGCGCTTCGTGGTCCCATAGGGAGCCCCACCGAAGGCCCCAGTGGGGGGGGGTCGCATGCGGTTCCCCCACCCAGGGCAGCGTTTCGTGGCCCCATCGGGAGCTCCACCGAAGGCCCGCCCCAGTGGCGCAGTTCGCATGCGGTTCCCCCACCCAAGGCAGCGTTTCGTGGCCCCATCGGGAGCCCCACCGAAAGCGGCACCCACAACGCGTTACGAACAATTGCTTATGGTTGGGTCCTTCGCCAGGATAATTTTCGTTCCCCCTCGTGTTGTCGTCGTTCCGCCTTCGCTGCAAAACGGTTCACGAAATCGCCAAAGCACCGTTAGGCCAGTCCACAAGAGATCGCCCACAAGATACCCACAAGAAACCTAACCCTGAGACCCCAGGACGTCCACTGACTTTTTGTGTGGGAACGTCGCGCTTCCCATTGCAAAACCCTCGAAGCTCAGGGCACCCTGGAGGCAAGCATGGCGTCCTTGGCACGGGTCTCCACTGTATGTTGAGCCTCAGGTCGGGCGTGTCCTCCTACAGGCAGATTGTGGACATAGGAACAAAGCAACTCTCGAAACATGTTCAGACATAGTCAAACGTAGTCAGAAAAATCGTCTCCCGACTATTTTAAACTATTTTTGAATATCCTGTGCATGACAGCTTTTAATACATGTTCAAATTATATGATTTTCATGCATGATTAACGTATGAATAATTTATGCATGAACTCATCGTTGCTTTTAATACTAGATACCTGCATTTTTAATACATCATCCGCACGCGGAGCATGTATTGAAAACGGCACTGTAGAGGGACCGGCCCGACTGCAGTCGAGCCGTTGGGGGTGGAGCGCTGCGCCCAGCCCCCCGGCAGGCAGCGCCCGCAGCGGCCGCGGCCTCTCGGGCCCCCCCCGCTGTGCTCGGCCGCCGCCCGAGGTCTGCGGCACCGCGGCGAAGCAGGCGGGGAGCGCCGCGGCGAGCGCCGCCCGCCAGCGCACGCGCGCGCGCGGTGGAGCCATCGGGGGGGGGGGGGAGAGCAGAAGGCAGGGCTCGACTGAAACGGTGCTTTTCGTTCTCGGTCTGTTCTCGTTTGCTCTCGTTCTGTCTCCAAGCCGCCCTGACTGCTGCAGAACGAGGTCGAAACGACAGCGGCCCACGAGATCACCAAAGCACCGTTCAGGTCGACCCCTGGCAGAAGACGAAGCCAGGACGAGGACAAGAATTCCGAGCTTGACGTTTTTCGAATCCTACCCTGCGTGTTCGACCACGGGCCCCTTGTTACCCACCGCTCTCCTGGGCTGTCTTCGGCGGTCTTCGGACGGCTTTCGGCGGTCTTCGGCAGTGTCTGGCGGTCTTTGGCGGTTTCCAGCGGTCTTCGGCGCGAAAGCTGGATGTGCTGAGTCCCACAAGGGGTTCATGATCAAACACCTAACCTCGGGGATGAACAGAACCCCCTTTAGTAAAACGTGGTTCAATGAAAACGACCTCGAGCCCAAACCTGGCGGGCGCAAGCCTGGAAAATATCACGGCCGCGGCGCCCTCTCGAGAACCGAACGAACACGGGCAATTCGCTCACCGACGTGTCGGGGTGGGGGCTCTGCCCACCCCCGATGACCCACCCCCGCCGCCCCTCGGGTTGCCTGCATCGTGGATCGGCGAGGGCAGGGCGGCCGCCCGCCCCACCCCACAAAGAGGAAGCAAGACGAATCCAGGACGAGGGCAACAGCGGGTGAGGAGACATCGAGAATCCGCCGACAGCTTGGGTTCGTCGGCGTGTGAGATGCTTCCCCCTCCCCAAACCCCTCCCCCAGGACCCCGGTCCGGTCAATTTGGAGGGGGGGAGGGGGTCCCCCCGGGGAGCGCCCGAACGCGACATGGGGGACAGGGGGCCCTAAAACCGGCCAAGAGGGCCCGAAGAGGGTCTCCGGAAGGTCCAAGAGGGGCACGAATCGCCGAAAGATCGCGCCAAGACGCTCAAGATTGGCCCCAGACGGCCCCAGAGGCCCCCAAGACGTTCTAAGAAGTCGCAACGGGGCGTTCCAAGAGGCTTTCGGAAAACCTCCACTTTTGGCGCATTCGCCCCTTGTGCTCTCACGAGGCCCACCCAGGTCAAAGCGGCCTTCAAGATCGACCCAAGACGGGCCAAGAGGCCCCCAAGAGGGCTCCAAGACGGCACACGAGGGCCCCATGACGGCCCCAAAAGCCTCCAAGACGGCCGAGGAGGCCCCGAGGACAGCCCCAATTGGGAGGCCTAGAGGGAGCCTGAACGGACATTTCGAGCTCCCGTCCCCAAGATGCCCCCAAGAGTCCCCAAAAAGCTTCCAAGAGGCCCCCAGAGAGCGCCAAAAGGGCCCCCAAAAGCACCCAGACGCCGCCAGGAGGCCCCCAACAGGTTCAAAAACTGCCTCCATGACGCTCCCGAGCCTCCCACGCGACCCCCATCAGCCATCCGAACGGCGTCAAACCCGCAACCCAGACCCAGGAGGCCCACCAGACCCCCGAAAGGCCCAGACGAGGCCCCCACTGGCAAGCATCTGCTACACCCCCAAGGGGTCGGCGGTGCGGCGTAAGCCCGAGAATCTCTGAGATCCGGCGGCTCTGGAGGATGCCTCGGACTTTTCGCGGTCTTCTCGGAGCGTTCGGAACGCTCCGAGAGCTCGGGGCGTCCAAGAGGGTGGGCGCACATCATCGCCGGTGGCATGTGCGCGGCCCATAGGGGGCCGGGGACGTATGGAAATAAGAAGGGGCGCCATGACATCTGGGAATATCGTGGCACCCCCCTGGCCATCTCCCCCCCTAGTCATCACCCCCCCCTCTTTGCCGCCCCCGAGCCCTCCCCGGAACGCTCCGAGAGCGTTCCCCCGGAGCACGCTCCAGAATGGACCTGCCCTCGCCCTGGCCCACTGTCGGAGAGCAGTCGCGGTCGCAGCACGTCTGCCCGCCTGGCGTCCCACCTTGCCGAGGCCGCGTTTGGCAGGGCTCGACCGACATTGTGTTTTTCGTTGTCATGCTGTTTTCGTGTTCCCTGGTTTTGTCTTCGATTCGCCTCTGCTGCAAAACGAAATCGAAACGTCGCCAAAACACCACTTCGGTCGACCCCTGGCTTCTTGAGTCCTTGAGTCCCCCCCGGCGGCTGCGCGGGCGGCGGGCAGGTGCGCGCGAAGCGTGGCGCGCGCGAAGCGTGGCCTCTCTCCTGCGCTGTCTTTTTGGGGGGCGCGAGGACCACAGGAGAGGAGACAGCCGGACCAGGGACAAAAACACATCCTTCAAGTTGGGCGCGAAGTTTCTGGGGAGGGGGGAGAGAGAGGTGCCCTTCTCGGTCCCTTTAGGGCCCCCGAAAGGGGCCCCTACAACGGCAGCCCTCGCTGCCCCCCCATGCATCGCCCTTCCATTATGCGTCCTCCGATCAAGGGCAAGGGACCCTCCGCCGGGCCAAGCACCCCAAACCAGAAGATCACCTCGCCGAGGGTACCCTTCCCCAGGATGCACAAGAGCATGCACACGACAAGCACGAATAACACTATAGGGTACCATCCGACCTCGATCTTATACTTCGGTCCGACCGTACATGCAGATTACACAGCCATGAGGGTGGATGGTCCATGCGTCCGACATGGGCATAATGACCGCCTTGCCTGCAGTGGTGTCTGGGAGCCCTGTCAGAAAAGCAACGCCTGACAAGCGGTCACGATGGACCGACCGTGTTTGAACCATAGTGTGAGGCCCCCCTGTGGGTGGGAAGGCATGACACTGACCAAAGAGGAAAGGCCGGGGATTGGCCGACGCGACCCCAAATGCTCTGCTTTAGGCATTCGCCCCCTAGTCCAGCAGCGACGATGGTGTCGGCGGTGGAACGAAGCGAGGACCGTCGCACGAGGACCCCCCCCCCAGGGTGGGGACAACAACAACTCGACCTCGGGGCAATGTCAGCTTGTCTGGGGACAGATCGCTGGTGCAAATGAAGCCTGTACCCGTCGCTGGCGCGAGCCGCCGCACCGATTTCGCCACAGAGGGGCGATGCACGCGGGAGGAGAACGAGGAGGCGAGACGAGGCTGTGGGGGGCAGCTCGTCTGCCGACAACCCCGGCGGCCCCCTCGAGCAGTTGATGTGGAGCGGAGGCCCCGCGATGGTGCAGGCCTGCCAGAAGGAGGGGGGGGGGAGGAGGAAGGCTTTGAGTGATGCTCCACTGTCCACATCGACGGCCGTCTCTGCCTCTCGGCGCAGGTCGGGTCCAATGTAGGACAACCTCCCCACATGTGAGCCGTAGGAAAGCAGCCTTGATGCAAGATGTTCCGCACGAGTACCGTCCACATGTTCTCGACTGCGGTGGCACAATTTTCTATGTGATAAGCTCCGCTATGAAAGAAGATACAGTGAAGCTACTAGCATAAGGAGTGCTAGATAAGAAACGAACCCCCTGCTGGGCCCCCCAAAGCGCATGGGTGCACGAGGAGCGAGGAACGACCATGGAGTGGCCGAGTGAACAGCGAGCCCCTTCCGAATCCGAACAGGTCCTTCTTTCAACGCCTGGACTGCGTTCGGCTGACCATCCAAGCGTATGCCTCTCCAGCCCAAGATAATCACTTCCTTCAGGTGCTATGTCTCCATATGGTCGGCTCCGGAAACCCTGAACCCTGGACCTAAAACAACTGTCGTCTCTTGGGACGCACCTATTCTTTCCATGGTCAGCTCCGGAAACCCTGAACCCTGAACCTAAAACAACTGTCGTCTCTTGGGACACACTTATTCTTTCCGCCGGCTTCCGCCAGCCGTCCGCCGCCTTCCGCTGAGGAAGAGACGTCAACCCCTTCTATCCTCGCAAAGCCTTTTCTGGAGCGCCGCGCATGGGCCTCAACTAGTTACCCCTCTGCGATGCGCGCGCGCCGCCGCCGAAAAGACGGCGGCGGCGGCGACGACGACCACGACCACTACTGCGACGACGACGACGACGACGACGACCCACGACCACGACCACGACCACTACTACGACGACGACGACGACGACGGCGACGACGACGACGACGATGACGGCGGCGGCGGCGACGGCGGCGGCGGCGACAGCGGCGGCGGCGGCGGCGAAGGCGGTGAAGGCGGCGAAGCCCGCTCCTCGCTCGGCAGCTCGGGCGCGGCCTGCGCGCCTGGTGCTGCGGGCGCCTGCTGGTGCTGCTGGTCCTTCAGCGCCGCCGAGACCTCGGGGGCGCGGCCGCGGGGCGCTCGCGGCCGCCGCCGCGCCGCCGCCGCCGGCGGGAGGCGAGGCTCCCGTCCAAGGGTCGACGGCACCGATCGTTCGGTTTCAGCTGGCGGATGGACTGGCTTCGAGGCGAAACGCAATCACTCGATCAGTCAGTCCATCAATCAATCGACAGGTGGGCGGGGTGCGGGACTCCTGGAGCAGGAACAGATCGGGACCTCGTCGGGACAGGCCCGCGCATAGTAGGCCCCCAAGTGAGCACGTCCCTGTGCCGACCTCCTTCTGAAAGTGCTGATGTAGAGCGGCCAATGTGGCGTTGGCCGTAGTGTTCAGAAGCCTAATTTCGTCCATGATGAAACACCCCGTGGCTGTGTTAATATCGGTCTGGCTCTAAATGTCCACGCTGGCCTTTGTGGGAGAAGATTCGCCGCGTGAAGCTGAGTTGCCTTTACGCAAAGGACATCGGTTCTGGTTGTGATGATGATGATGATGATGATGATGATGATGATGATGATGATGATGATGATGATGATGATGATGATGATGATGATGATGATGATGATGATGATATATTTGAGGTCGTCCAACTTCTTGCAAACATGATTGAAATATGATGGCTCCACATCTAAGGCCTCTGCTGATGCCTCGGTGCATGCGCTGTCCTCATCTTCAAACTTCCGATGTAAAACTCGGCAGAAGTGCCCTGCTCGGCTTTGCTTCTGTCCAGCTGCTCCTGGACCTTTGCCATAACTTGAGGCCCGTGCTTGCGTGATATGCCTCATGTAATTGTAACTGATGTCCAAGTGCCTGAACTTTTTGTACGTACCAGTTGGTAAGAGGCCACGCTTCTTTTCAACACTCGCTGCCTGATGGAGCCCTTCGAAATGCATCTCAGCAGCATCTGAGGATGCCCTCAACATACTGTTGTGCAAAGAACTGAGAATGGGACACCGGTCCATCTGCATAGACATCAGACAAGGAGCAGTACAATACACAGAAAAGGGAGGACTCTAATTAGAGACACTGCCGCGCCTTAGCCACAATGGCTACGGTGTTCCGCGCGGAGCGTCGACTGCTCCTCCTCCTCCTCCTCCTCCTTCTCCCTCTCCTCCTCCTCCTCCTCCTGCTCCTCCTCCTCCTCCTCCTCCTCCTCCTCCTCCTCCTCCTCCTCTCAGAGGCGACGATAGGGGCGAACAGCCCAGGGGAGAGCAATACATGTATCCAAGGGCGCCGATCATCTATGTCTTCGACAAGGCTCCCGGGCGAATACGTGTAATGCCCGCCCCTTGGCTATTCGCCCCTATCGTCGCCTCGGGCCTCCTCCTCCTCCTCCTCCTCCTCCTCCTCCTCCTTGATGAGAAGCACTGCCTGACCCCTGAGCCTCCCCCCTCGCCCTCGCTCCCGGGGCTCGGCCGCCCCCCCCCCCCCGAGGCCCCGGCGTGGAGGCACGAGGAGGGGAACGTCGCGTCGACGTCGCCCCCGGCCTCGGTCGGCCGCTCGGCCCGGGGAGGGCGCAGAAGAGGCCCCCTGTGCGGCTACAGGCAGTAGTGACCCCAGGCGAGAGAGTCCCTGCTGGCGGCGCGCACAAGGGTTCTTGGAGGCAAGGGGGAGGGGGGAAGGTCTCTTGGGAGGAGGCCGCATCTTGGAAGGCCGCTTCTTACAGACAGGGCCCGCGCCTTTCAAGAAGCAGGGGTGCTTCTACGCCGCCTTCCCCCCTCCCCCGAACTCCCTCTGCGCGTGGCCGACCTTTGGTGTGCTACTTTCGGGGGCCGCGGGGAGGCCGAACCCGAGCGCGCAAAACGCGTCGATCACATCGCGTTCAGTCTTCTAGGGGCCCCGGTGTGCCCGACCGGTTTCTCTGGCGAAAGGTCACTCTTACGTGGAGCCGACCTGCGCACCACGACACCGCCCAGCGAGGACCATCCTTCGACGAAGGAAGCATGCTAAGACGAAGCCAAGGCAATGATGACATCGGGTGAAAGTAGATCGGGAATCACTGAGATCCCGCGGCTCTGAAAATGTCTCGGGAGCCGCGGCCGTCGCAGCGCGTTCCGGAACGCACCGAGAATGTTCCGGAACGCTCTGGAGCGGATTCATCCGCGTTCTGTAGCCCCCGGCGAGGGCCATCCTCCGACGAAGAAAAACACGCATTGCCAGAGCAGAGCGCCCTAATAGCAACAGAGGCGAGGAAGCGGGCCGAGGAGCATGAGGTCGAGACACGGCCATGTGCACCGTCCTGTAGTGTGAACGTTTCCGTATTCGGCTTTTCGGCATTGGGTGGAAGGGGCGGGGGGGGGTCTGGCTCCGGACCTCTGCTCAGCGCGACTGTTTGCAACAATGCGTTCTATAGGGGAGACTCCACCTGCATGAAGCAGGCGCCAATAACGGCCAAGATCTCCTGCATGGACGGGAGAGGAGGGGGAGCGAGGCCCTGCGCCGATCGGCAAAACAGTGAATCAGAGAACAATCGCAGTGCCGTGCGGGGGATCGTGGCTGCCTGGACCAACGAGTGCAGCTGGCATATGTATAGCCGAGAGCACCATCCCGGAGCACATCGTGAACGATGCCTCCGGCGAAGCGGCTGCCGGACTGGGCGCCCTCGGGCTCCCCCCGTCCCCCCACGTGGGACTCTTCCGTGGTCCCTTCTTTTGCACCGGTGCCAGAGCCCTGGGGCATACACTAGAAGAAGAAGAAGAAGAAGAAGAAGAAGAAGAAGAAGAAGAAAAAGAAGAAGAAGAAGAAGAAAAACGCCATAAACATAAACTTCTGGCGCTGCGCGCGGATTTCTTGGCCCGCGCTGGACCCCCCTCCCCTGGCGCGCGAAGCGCGCCAGGGGCGGCGCCCGAGGCGCCACTTGGGGGGGCCCAGCGCGGCTCCAAGAAATCCGCGCGGAGCGCCAAAAGTTCATGTTTATGGCGTTTTTTCCTTCGTCGATGTACATCAGCTTTCGGAGGTCCGCGCGGATTCCTCGGATCTGCGCTGCGATCCCCCTGCCTGGCGTGCGGCGCGCGGGGCTCGCCAGGGGGCGGCGCTGGAGGCGCCGATCCCACAAGTCCGAGCAGACCTCCAACGAACACGCACTGAGAAACGATCAAAACGTGGCGTTGTTTTAGTCCTTGTGGCATGTCAAGAACCCAAAATGCAAAACGGTAGGGCAATAACCGGGATTCATAGATACATCTGTATATAAATAGACATTAAGAAACGAATAACTGATGCCGTGTCTCTTTCGAGCAAAAGGCACCTAATGCACAATAACCCTGCCGGGCAAGAGCCACCCTGGACCCTGGCACGTTGTTTCCCTCCTGCCAAGATCAATCGGCATCGAATCGGGAAATCGGGTCGAATCGGAATGTGTTTGGGATCGACCTGCATCTGGTACGGAATCAAATCAACATCGGGTAGTTTCTCACCGTGCCAACATCGAGTCGCATAGGATCAAATCGAATCGAATCGAGAAGGCCGAGATCGGCATCGAATCAGATCGAAATGACACCTGCCTCCTGACCGAGGCAAGGCATCGTGGCGGTACACAAGTACCCCCTGCTTAGGCAATGGAGGGAGGAGAGCCGCGGCGAGGCTGCCCACGAGCGCACAGCGCCTTCGCCGCCAGTCACTATCGATGTTGGCGATGCGGTCACCGTCTGTGTCTACGTGTCGGTGTCGGTTCAGGAAAATTTCAAAGCATAAGCTTTCAAATTGTCCTACGATGTCTTGGATCGGCGCTGCACCCCTCCCTGGCGCGCTCCGCGCGCCAGTGGCGGCGCCGTAGGCGCCCCCAGGGGGCCCCCAGGGCAGATCGAAGAAGTCTGCGCGGAACTCCAAGAATACATGTTTGTGCAGTTTCGCCGAATCATTCCCAGCCATCCCGTGGTGCTGGGTCCTCGCTTTGCAAAGATATTGCCCCGCGTCTCATTCCTCCTCCGCTCCTCCTCCCCTCCTCACTCCTCCCATCCCTGCCTCTGCCCTCCGCGTGTCCGTGTCGGCACACCTCTCATAGCTACCTACGTTTGCACATCTCACACGCTTCGTGGCCCAACAGTGAGCTCCACCGAGGGCTCCTGTGGCAGGGTCCGCATGCGTCACCCACGTGATTTCGGCGCATCCTTCGCATGTTTCGTGGCCCCTTTTGGGAGCCCCACCGAGGGCTCCTTTGGCAGGGTCTGCATGCGTCACCCAGGCAATTTCGGCGCACCCCTCACACGTTTTGTGGCCCCATAGGGAGCTCAACCGAGAGCTCCTGTGGCAGGGTCCGCATGCGTCACCCAGTTCATTTCGGCGCACCCCTCGCACGGTTTCGTGGCCCCAGAGGGATCTCTACCGAGGGCTCCTGTAGCAGGGTTCGCGTGCGTCCGACAGCCCATCTTTCGGCACACTCCTCACACGTTTCGTGGCCCGCATCCACATGTCCTGTGCCCCATCCTTCCCCAGCGAGCTGCCTGCGAGGGGGGTTGTACCCTGCGTAATTCGCAGCTGCATGCTGCATATGGTTGGGTCCTTCGCCAAGCTTATTTGTTTTCGCACGGCGCCTTCGCCTCCGTAACTGTCGCCGACGTCGCAGCCGTCGCCGCCGGAGACACGATTGCCGCTGTCGGTGTCGCCGTCGGAAGCGGTGCCTCGATGCAGGCAAGGCGAGCTGAGACAGTAGCAGCTCAAATCGGCCCCCAGACCTCTCCCCGGGTCCACTCGCACCGGCTTTCAGAGCTGCGTCCAGCCGTGGCGACACGGGTCTCCCCCCGCTGGAGGCTAACTACGGCTATCTTACCTAACTCTCCTCAGAATGTGTGCGTCGGCGTCGACGTCGGCGTCCGCGTGGCCGCCGCCGCCGCCGTCGCCCCGGAGGTCCTCCAGCAGCCGCTGGATGAGCTGCGGGCGGTCCTGCCTCATCCGCATGGCGCCGCAGCACGCCTGCAGCGTGGCAGCCGCCCTGCTGGAGCCGGCGCCGGGGGCACCTGCAGGGGGCTCCGCCGAGTCGTTGGGGACCCCGCGCGAAGACGCCCACTGCGGACGTGCAGCCACCGTGCTACCGTAGCGACCGCCGAGGGAGAAACGAGGCGGCTGTGCCGGCCACGGAGTGTCTCGGCCACGGACGGGCACGCTCCCCGACCTCGGCCCAAAGAGCGACCCGGGAACCAGAGCGCCGCCAGGGCCCAGAATGGCCCTTATCTCAGCGTCCTGACTGTAGGATGAGACTCCCATGCGCAGGGAGCCAACAAAGGACGTACGCGCCCAGCTATGCACATGAACACGGCCCCTTGACCCGCGAGACCGGCCGCGTGATACGAACATTCGCGCAATGCGAGCTCTCGAAACCAGCGTGGATTCATGTACGTGTACGTCCTTCTTTCGCTCCTGAATGTGGTCCGACGCGCTAGCGTCCCGGCTGGTGTCTTCCGTTCTCTGACAGGGCCACGCGGTGAAATTCGCGAGGGGCCCACGAGCACGGCTCACGACAGCCCTGCAGCGGTAAGGCTGCGCAGCCTGGCTGCCCATTCTCATGAACTCTGGCCAAGCAGTACTGCTGAGGCCAGTCCACAAGAAACCTTCCAACAGAAACCCAACCCTGAGACCGCAGGGCGTCCATTGATGTTTGGTGTGGGAACGTCGCGTTCTCCATCGCAAAACCATCGGAACCTAAGAAACCCAGTGCACCCTGGAGGCAAGCAGGGTGTTTCTTGGCATGGACCCCCAGTGTACCCCCGAGTCGCCAAAACTCTGCCTGGGCACACGGCCGAAACACGAGAGGCGTCTCGTCCTCACGCGAAGAACGGCGACAGCTCTGGACGAAACGGTGTTCGAAGAGGTTGCCTCGTCACTGGGGGGCTCACAGGACTGCGAGGAGATGTCTTCCAGCCACGACACACCTGGGACCAAATTAGCGACAACATGGCAAAGACAGGATCTGGAGGACTGCGCGTCTAGCGCGGCTTCCGAAAGGCCCGCGCACCTGGAAAAGAGGCGACGGACGATACGGGCCAGATGTTCTCCGTCTTTTCTTGCTGGCGGGCTCGCATTCATCGACCAAGTGCCGAAAGTTGACTGTGGCCGTGCGTCCGCACGTCGTGCAGAAAAACAAAAAAAACGCGGCCCAACCATAAGCATGCAGGAGCTTTGCAGAGCCTTTCCTCCCAACCGAATTCCGTCCACCGACCGAACAATCCCCCTCAGCTGGGCCCAGCTCGCAGTCTCAACAGCGATGTCTCCTGGCACTGACGAGCAAGCAGACGCACGCGCTGCAACGGTATCCTGAGTGCTCACAATGGCGCGGCACAAGCTACATACATTGGTGTGGGAAGGCTGCAACGCAAAGCAACGCTTGCTGCATTGGCTAGGTCGGCCACGCGGTAGTAGGCACATTTGAACACAGAGCGTCTCGAGATCTAAGAGCCCGCCCGGGCCAGAGCAGCGAATTCACCGCGCTGCGGCGTCTGCGAGTCACGGAGCAAAACAAGACGCGTCGATTGCACCCCTCTCCTTGCCACCGTCGCCGGGGAGGGCCCGGCCGTGGCCCGCCCGAGACTGCTCGAAAGTCTGCGGCCCAATGCAGCCGCCTGCCAAACCTGACCCGCTGAGATCGCAGTCGCCAAAGAGGGGGGGGAAGGATCGCTTCCGCCCGCGGGCCTCGGAAACGCGCCCCCAAGGTCGGGGGGGTAAGGTTGATAAAACCGTGTGTGCGTGTGTGTGTGTGTGTGTGTGTGTGTGTGCGTGTGTGTGTACAACGTCGTTTTTCTGTCTCGTGTTCTCATTCTCTCTCTCTTGCTTTTCCTCGTTCCCTCTCTCTCTCGCTGTCTCTCCCTCTCTCTCTCTCTGTCTTCGTCCGCTGACAAAAGGATTCCATTTGTTATGAATTTCGACTAGATTTCTTTTGTGAAGGTTTACACATGGATTCCTTGTGTGGCGGGCTCCAAAAAAGAATTCCTTTCGTGGCGGACTACAAATTAATTCCTTTTAAGGGCGGATCACACATTAATTCCTTTTGTGGCGGATTACAAAACGGATTTTTTTGTGGGAGGTTACACATTGATCATTTTTGTGGCGGATTACAAGCGGATTCCTTTTGTGGAAAGCTATTTAGCAGGAAACCAAGGAGAGAAAGACAAGCAACAAATATAAAATCACTGTAATCTGTGCAAAGCGTTGTCTGTTCAATGCTTTTGGTGTCGACAATATAAACATCATTGAGCACACAGCGCGTTCAGCATCCAGAGCTCCAAAACGCTGTTTGACAATGGTATTCATGTTCCGATGCCGAAATCATTATAAAATATACAGTTTTCAGCACTCGTGGATGAACAACGCTGTGTCTTACAGCGTTCATACGGATAAACATATATATATAATAAGCACGCGAACATGTGTATATATATACACATATACACACATATATGTATATACACATGTGTGTAGAGAAAGAGAGAGAGAGAGAGAGAGAGAGAGAAAGAGAGAGAGAGAGAGAAACAAAAAAAGAGAGAGGTAGATAGAGAGAGAGAGAGAGAAAGAGAGAGAGAGAGCAAACAACGTTGTAAAACACAGCGTGATTGGTATGCGTGATTGTTATATTTACAAAAACCAGAAAAAAAGTTGTAAAGTACATCTTGTTTTGCTCCAGAATCAGAAAAACGCTGTGAAACACAGCGTTTTGGAGCTCTGGATGCTGAAAACGCTGTGCTTTCTTACTTGTTTCCGCTGCCCCCGGCACCACAAACACTAAAACACCACACTTGTCACAGTGCTCATTGTTTTTTGTTTGGTTTGTCTTGCTCAACTTGCAATCAGCCGCGAAAGGGATCAATTTATAGTTTGCCCTAAAAGGGAAGCACGTTATAACCCGCCGCAAGAAAGAATTCATTTGTAATCAACCACACAAGGAATACATGTGTAATTCGCCACAACAGAAATCAATGTGTATTCCGCCACAAGAAGAATCGATGTGTAATAAGCCACAAAAGCAATCAATTTGCAATCCGCCACACAAGGAATCAATTTGTAATCTGCCACAATTTTCTTTGATCCGCCACAAGAGGAGTCCCGTTGTAATCCGCCACAGAAGCAATACTGTTGTAATCCGCCACAACAGAAAATCTTTTTTAAAACGCCACAAAAGGAATCAAGGTGTAATCCGCCACAAAAGCAATCAATGTGTAATCCGCCACACAAAGAATCAAATTGTTACCCCCACGAAAGGATTCCAGTTATAATCCGCCACGAACGGAATTAGTTTGTCACCGCCCACAAAAGAAATCCTTTTATTGTCCGCCACACAAGGGCTTGATGCGTAACCCGCCCTGATAAGGAATTAATTAGCATTCCGCCACGAAAAAGAAACAACATATAATCCGCCACAAAAGGAATCAACTTATAGTTTGCCCTAAAAGGAAACACTCTCTAACCCGCCCCGAAGTTATCCCTTCGTAACCACATAAGGAATATATTTGTAATCCGCCACAAAAGCAATAAATCTGCAGCCTGCCACTCAAAATGTTTTTTTTCTAACCGCTGCAAAAGGAATGCCTTCGTAATCCGCGAGAAAAGGAATTCGTATGTAATCCGCCACAAAATTAATTGTCTTGTAATCGGCCACGACAGACATTCTCCTGTAAAGCGCCACATGAGGAATCAATGTGTACTCCGCCACAAAAGCAATCAAATTGGAAACCGCCACACAAGGAATCAATTTGTAATCCCCCACAAAAGGATTCCAATTATAATCGGTCAAAAAAGGAATCCTTCTGTAATGCGCCACACAAGGAACCCCTTTGTGATCTTCCACAAAACAAACTATTTTGTAAGGCGCCAGAAAAGGAATCAATTTGTAATCCGCCACAAATGGAATGCCTCTGGGACCCGCCACAAAAGGAATCCTTTTGCAAGGCCGGGAGGAAAGCGTTGTGAGAAGTTCCGGAGCTGTGGAAAACATGGTCGGGAGGTCAAGCGGGAGGGGAGAGGAGGATGGATGTGGGAGAGAGGAGAAAGGCCGACGAGGAGGAGGAGGAGGAGGGAGGAAGAGGATGAAAAAGGGGAGGCGGAAAGTCTTAGGAAGGAGCACGGCATGATGAAAAGGGAAAGGGACGACGGCACGTAGAGCTGAGGGTGAACGGTCGGGAAGGTAGCACACAACACAGCAGTAGCGATAGCCGCGCTCCGTGCTCAGTCCATTTCGCTACCACTTCACACTGTATCGTAGCAGAGGGCGCAGTCCATATTCAATGCGTATGATGATCTGTAATGCATTAAGGACACACTCTACAGCGCGTATGCCAATATCATTGTTATGACCACTAGTAGTCGTGGCAGCAGTGGTAGTGGCAGTTATGGAAAAGGTAGTGGTAGTAGTAGTAGTAGTCGTAGTAGTAGTAGTAGTAGTAGTAGTAGTAGTAGTAGTAGTAGTAGTAGTAGTAGTAGCAGTAGTAGTTAGTAGTAGTAGTAGTATAGTAGTAGTAGTAGTAGTAGTAGTAGTCGTAGTCGTAGTAGTAGTAGTAGTAGTGTAGTAGTAGTAGTTAGTAGTAGTAGTAGTAGTAGTAGTAGTAGTAGTATTAGTCGTAGTAGTAGTAGTAGTCGTAGTAGTAGCAGTAGTAGTAGTAGGAGGAGTAGGAGTAGGAGTAGGAGTAGTAGTAGTCGTAGTAGTAGTAGTAGTAGTAGTAGTAGTAGTAGTAGTAGTAGTAGTAGTAGTAGTAGTAGTAGCAGTAGTAGTAGTAGTAGTAGTAGTAGTAGTAGTAGTAGGTAGTAGTAGTAGTAGTAGTAGTAGTAGTAGTAGTAGTAGTAGTAGTAGTAGTAGTAGTAGTAGTAGTAGTAGTAGTAGTAGTAGTAGTCGTAGTCGTAGTAGTAGTAGTAGTAGTAGTAGTAGTAGTAGTAGTAGTAGTAGTAGTAGTCGTAGTGGTGGTGGTAGTAGTAGTAGTAGTAGTAGTAGTCGTAGAAGTAGTCGTGGTTGTGGTAGTCGTATATAAGAAATCGTTGTAATGGTAGCTGCGGTAGGGCGCAGCGCGCAGTACACAGGAGTAGCAGGAGCATAGTCATTGCCGACAGTGCGTGCTAGCATAGAGCGCACAATGATGCAACGCTTGTTGCGCAGTGGGAGCCCAGGAGGGGAAACAGGAACGAACCCAAGAGGTATGCCAGTATCATGATACTGAGAATGCGTGCGTTATTGAGATGCAGATAATCATGATGATATGGGGGTGATTATGACGATGGCGTGGATGGTGCTGATTATGATGATGATGCTGATGATTATGGCGACGGTGATGCCCGCGACGAACGTGCTAATGATGAGGAGGAGGAGGATGGGGAGCATGCGATTATGTATTTGTTGATGATGATGCGGTTGGTGGTGATGATGGCGGTGGGAATGGTGATGATGGTGATGATGAGGCTTAAGACGACGATGATGATGATATTGGTGATGTAGATGATGATGGTTGTGGTGGCGGTGGTTGCGGTGCAAATGATGGTGGCGATGGCCGCGGGGAGGAAGAAGAGGAGGCGGAGTAAGCACGAGTAGTACTGAAGAGGCAACATGGGACAGGCGGGCCGGATGGGTTCAGAGAAATCCGAAAGGAGGATGCGGCAGGGATGCGGATGATGATGATGATGCTGATTCCGAGGATGGACGTGGCGGTGGTGACGATGATGATCACGACGAAAGTAAAAAAGGAATACTCATTCGGAGTCATGAGGTGATAATGATGAGGAATGGACGGGCGATGATGATGGGGATGGCGGGGGTGATCTTTCTGATCGGTGATTGTAGTGATTGTGGGTTGTGGCAATGGTCACAGTGGAACTTATAATCCGGATAAGGAGGACCCAGGGTAAGCATGATTCGCTCTGAAGAGAATGAGAGAGAGAATAAAAAACAGTAAGGATGAGGTGAGAGGGGCGATGGTGACGGTGGTGATGATGATGGTGATGATGATAATAGTGATGCCGATGACGATGATGATGGTGATACTGATAGTTGTAGTGCTGATGATGATGCGATGCCGATGATGCTGCTGATGATGGCGGTGCAACACAGCAAAACGAAGTGGTACGCACACACCGTTTTATCGACTCCATGGGTAAGGGACCGCGGCGGGAGTGCATTTCGAAGAGGGGACCAATTTGGCCAGCGGCGTCAGCCGCTTCCGAAACATCCCCATCGATCAGACTGGATCGCGTCGATTCGAAACGCGAGCACTTCCGAATCCCGCGAATGCGGGGGGGGGGCGCCAAGCTGCCCGCGCGCAAGACGCGACTGCGCGCCCCCAGGGCATCGCACACGAGGCTTCCGATTGAGCCCTTCGCCATGGCCGACCACCGCTTGGATCGAGGCTGATCCCGCGCGACATCATTGCGCGGGCGACTGCAGGACAGCGCTCGCTCAGCGCAAAGCCGGCGCTCGAGTTACCGACGAACAGCGGCGCGAAGAAACTTGTTGGGCCGAGCGGGGGGTGGCCGCCGCCAGCTGGATCTCTTCTCCGCGGCCTGGCGCGAGCGCGGCCAAGTTCGACGCCTCGCAGAGCATCCTGGCGAGCGATATGCTCGCGGCCGACAGCAGTCCGCTCGCCCGACTCCGAATGGGCCGAAGCCGCCCGAACAGCCCGCCCCCGAGCGCGTCTATGAGGGGGGCGGGGGAGCGATGGAGGGCAGACGTTCGCTTGGGCCGCCCGCGCTACTTTACTGCGCCGAGCAAGCGGGGCCACCGCCCCGACCGAGGCGGGGCCGTCGCCAGGGGGGGGGGGTCGAGGCGAGGAGGCGACCATAGGCCGCATGACGCATAGCTTTCCCAGCTCCCCCCCTGGCCCCCCCCGACCCGAAATTCAAGGCGCTGCGCGCGTCGCCCCCGCAAGGTGCCCCGGGGAGGGCCCCCGCGCGCCAGGTCCTTCTGCCGGAACTCCCGAAGCTGCAGGAGAGCCCGACCATCTTCTTGGTCGTGGCCTTCAGGACTCTGAAACGAAGCTTTTCGCTGCGTTTCGCTGCCCTCCCACGCCCGCCCGAAGCGCCGTCGACCCCGATGTTGATCGCGCCGGCGGGCCCCCTGCAAGCGGGCCGACAATCTCGAACAATTGCGACTTCGCCTCCTTGCTGGACGCGGCGAAGGCGGTCTCGTCGCAAGAACTGCTGCACTCGACCCGAGGAACGATGGCGCGATGCGGGCTGCCGAGACGGCCTTCAGACGCGGGGCCACTTCGCTGGCCGCGCCCGCGCATGAAAGGCCGCCATCATCGATGCTCTGGTCTAGCTGGGCATTCGGGGGGAAAACGAATTTGCCCAAACTTTCGACGCAATGAAGCACGGCGCACGAGGTCGCCAATCTGCGCGCCGCGAAGACCCCGATCCAAGAGAATATCGACCCTGCGATCAGAGCGCCCGCGCGCGCAAACCCGGCGCAACGAAATGCTGCCGGCGACAACCATTGAAGCGCAGGCGGGCGCTGGAACTGGGCGCAGTGGATCCCCAGCCTTTCCAAAGATATCCCCTCGTAAATCTTGATCATGTCCCAAAGAAGGGTGCCCGAACATAAACCTTTTCACTTCGGCGACGTGTTTCAGCGACGGCGGGGCCCTCGAGCGCACTCTCGGGCGCTCCGGGGGGGCGGGCGGGACCCGTCGAACACAGGGGCCCGCGAGTAGGACGCTCTGCAGTGCAACTCGAGCCGCGCGGGCGCTTGCGGAGCGATGTTCGACGCACTGCGCGGCGTTATCTTCCCGATCCTTCGCGGCGCCTTTCGCGGCCGAAAAAAGACCCTGCACCTTCATCTCGCCGGCGGTCTGGCGCGCGCCGTCGCGCGCGAGAACGAGCGCCCCTGACTTCGCTTCGGGAAACTGCTGCTCGGGACCCCCTCGGGGCTGGCGTCGAAACCCCTGGCCGCGCGCATCTCCGAAGCGCGAGCGCCGGAGATGCTTCGACAGCGCGCGTCAAGATCACTGTCCGAATAGCCCGCGGAGCACGACGGGTGAACGTTAACCAGCTGCGGCAGGAAGGAGCCGCCTTCTGGGAAATGCGCAATGCCCGCGACAGCCCCAGCAGGGCAACGTTCGGAACCGCGTCGAGGGCGGGGTTGCGCGCCGAGGGCGCCGCGGCCGATGATGGCCAAGCCGCCTGAGCTGCCATCGTCTTTTCCTGGAAACGCCGGGGGTGGGAGGGATATTTCTCTGCATCATCAGCAGCAGCAGCATCATTATCACCATCAACAAGCAGATCATCCTCATCCTCATCCTCCTCCCTCTCCTCCGCCTCCCCCTCCCCCTCCTCCTCCTCCTCCTCCTCCTCCTCCTCCTCATGCTCATCCTCATCCTCATCCTCATCCTCATCCTCATCCTCGTCGCCGCCGCCGCCGCCGTCGCCCCGCTCTCGCCCGCCATCGCCACCGTCGGGAGGCGGCTGTCGGGAGCCCGCCTGCGACGCCGTCCCCGGGCCCGGGGGCTGCCATGGGGCCCACCCAGGCAGGCGGCGGGCGGCACCTCCTCAGGGCCTACCGGCGGGTCCTCGCGGGCGCGGCGCCCACCGCGGGAGGCATCTCGGGCCTCTGGCGGGACGTGCGGCGGCCGCGCCGCTGCGGCGAGGCCGAGGCCCGCGGAGGCCCCGGCAGGGGCGCGGCGTGCGCGGCGCTGGCGCCAGCGGACCACAGGCGGGCAGAGCGCGGGCAGGCGGCGCAGGCGCACGGGGCACGCCGTGCTGCAGCCGCGGGGCCTCGGGCTGGAGCAGCGGGTGGGCGGTGAAAAGGATGGGGCCCTGGGGGATGGGGTGCTGAGGATGGGAAGGGAGCCAAGTGCGGATCTACACTCGTGAGGAGGGGGCTGGCTCGGGGGAAGGGGGGAACCACGAGCTGGAATGGGCGGAGCATCGCCGATGGATCGGCGAGTGGCCCCCGAGAGCAGATCTGGGCGGTTCTGGGCGATGTGGGCTAGTGAGCCCTTCTATCGGCGATCAGTGGACGATTGAGGATCGATGCGCCCCCCACCCCCGAGCCTGCCCCTGAGAGGAGGAGAATGGAAGGGGGGGGGGAAAGGGATGAGGGGGCCCAAGGAGACGCACAAGTCAACAGACACAACTGCCAGGATGTCCCATACGTTTACACATTTTCTGGGTGTTAGTCTTCCCCTCCACTTCTTTGTCCCAGCCGCGTGGCCGATGGCAACGACCGCATTGACCAAGCCATCGCTGGCTCCATGCTGTCTGCAAAGCAAGGAGTTCCTTGCATTGCCATCAAGAGCTGCCAATCGTGCACTCTTCTGCCCACGCGTCCTTCTGGGTGCTCGGATCAGCCATGCAGTGCCTCCACTTCCCCTACAGCAGGAACTTGACCACAAGGAAGCTTCCGCAAGAAACCCGACCCTGAGACCCCAGGACGTCCATCGGCACACGAGCGAGGAGCGGCAGTAGCAGCACGACCGAGACCCTCCACCGCTCACATCGCCTCCCCTCTCCCGCAGACCCCTGGAGTTACACAGCCGCCTCCTCTTCCTCCGACTCCGCCCTGCTCCCCCTCGTTGTCTCTCGTCGCCGTCGCCGCCCTCGCCGTCGTCTCTCGTCGCCTTCGCCGTCCTCGTCGTCATCCTTCTCGGACGTCGTCGTCGTCGTCGAAGGAGGAGGCGGCGGAGGCGGAGGCGTCGGCGTCGGCATCGGCGTCGGCGTCGGCGTCAGCATCGGCGGCGGCGTCGGCGTCGGCGTCGGCAGCGGCAGCGGCGGCGACGTCGGCGTCGGCGTCGGCGGCGCAAGCGACGTCGGCGTCGGCGGCGTCGACGTCAGCGTCGGCATCAGCGTCGGCGTTGTCGTGGTCGTCGTCTTCGGCGTCGTTCTCGCCATCGACCTTGTCGTCCTCGTCGCCCTCGTCTGACATCGTCTGCGGGGGACCCAGGTAAAACTGCAGGATGCAGGAGGGCGAGTTGGGGTGAGATCGAGAATCCAGTTCGTTGGCAGGAGAGCCCAAAATCAAGTCGATAAGTCAGATCGGCGATCGAAATGAATCGGATCGGCGGATCGGCGGAAATCGGCAGCTGAGTCGGGAGAAGTCGAACCGGCCGAAATCGGCAGCCTAATATGCCTTCGTTAATACATCAGATTCCGATTTGGGTCGAATCGGATCAGAACCAGCATCGATCGATATCGAATCGAATCGAATCGGGGGGGGTCTACATGAGCCTTGGAGGGGGAGATCGAGGGTCGAAGTCGTTGGGCGTGTTAGAAAGGGCGTCTCGCCGGCCTTTGCGCTCCCGACCTCCCCGTCTCTGCACACCCCCGTCAGCCTCCCCGGCCCCCTCCTCCCGCACTCCACTTCTCGCCCCCCCCTCCCCCTCCTCAGCCCCTGCCCTGCACCCCGCCTCTCCCCGCCCATCTCAAGCATCCCTTGATCCTACGCCACAGGTTAACCACATCTGCCCTATATATATGTATATATGTATATATATATATAAAGAAAGAGAGAGAGAGAGAGAGAAAGGGAGAGAGAGAGAGAGAACAAAAAAAGAGACAGACAGACAGAGACAGAGACAGAGACAGAGAGATAGGGAGAAATGCAAGAAGACAGATCGAGCGGGCCGTCGCTTACGTAGAGGCAGAAGTGTGAGGGCAGGCAGAACGACGCAACTGAGAGCCGAAGCAAACATGGAAGTATGACGGGGCACGGGAGCATTGCCCCACTCATCCTGCGACCGAGGAACTGAAGCGCGGGTGGAAGCATAGCGCTTGTTTCGTAAAGACGCTTTCGGCATTCCACGCGCTGCGTAGACCTCGATGTTAGCACACAGGCGAGGGAGCGGTGACTTCTGTTGCTGCCGCCATCGAGACGCGAGACATCCCCTCTAATCGCCCACACTTCCCAGTCATCCTCCCCCTCTTGTCCTTGTCTAATTACGTAGTCCTCCTCCTCCTCCTCCTCCTCCTCCTCCTCCTCCTCCTCCCTCCAATCCTTTTTTTTCTCATAGTTCTCCTCCTCCTGTACGTCTTCCTCCTCCTCGGTCCTGCGGTTCGAAGACCCAGGTTTGCGCACATTTAGACAATGCGTGGGGCCTCTGGGGGCCTCCGAAGACTTCTGGAGATCCCCGGGGACCCCCTCGGGCCAGCGAGAGCTCTCCCTCCTTCCCCTCTAACCTCGTCCTCCTCCTCCCCTCCTACTCCAACTCCTAGAAATGGAGACACACAGAATATAAATCCGACATATCACCGCATGACCTGGCCGGCACTTTGACGGTTCAGATGCAACTCTTGGACATTAAATGACCTGGAAGCAGTGGTGTTGCCAGCGGTGCAGTGAAAACACTCTTCAGCCTCAAGCTCGGTGGCACCTTCCACTTCCGAAATGAAAAGAATCTCCTGAGTATCCTGCCGAGATGATTTACCAACCCCCGATGAGAGCAATCCGTTTCGGCCCATTCCCCGACCAAATGAAAATCCGCATCTGTCCTCCTCTCCTGTTTCCCGTTTCCTCCTCATCATCCTCGTCCTTATCATCCATCCCCTTTGCTCTCCCGTCGACCCCCCCCCCCTGAGGGGGAAAAGGAGACGAGGATAGTCCAGCATTCCAACTCCGCCCTCAATGAAGGATCACGCCTCCCTCCCTCGCTCCTCGTGATCCTGCTCTGCTTTGACGTAAAACCTCGGCCTGCCGTGCCTGCCTGCAGCGACGGCCGTGAGACATCAAACGAACTGGATAAGAAAGGCGCATCGCCGTTTGAACCGCCGTCATCACGCCACTCGTCATAATCATCCTCGTCATCGTCAGCATCATTGTCATCATAACGTCATCGACATCGATACTGGCATCGGCATCATCATCAGCAACAGCAACAACAATCACACCACCGTCATTACCAGCGCCATGCTAATCATGAACATCAGCATCATCATGACCAATACCATCACCACCACCACCATCAACACATAAGAATCGCAATCGCCAACTTTATCTTTGTCCTCATCATCATCAGCAGCAGCAGCATCGCCGTCATTGCGTCGTTGCCAGCCTCCTCATCACCCTCCTCCGCATCGCTATCCTCACCATCGCCATTGCGTCATCGTCATCATCAGCATAGCATCATCAACATCATCGTCATTATCGTCATACTTACCAACACCACTACCATGATCATCGTCACCGTGCCATCATCATCATCATCATCATCATCATCATCATCATCATCATCATCATCATCATCATAATCATCATCATCATCATCATCATCATCACCATCATCATCATCATCACCATTATCACAATCAACACCGCCACCATCACCATCATCAGTGTCGTCATCATCATCACCATCATCGCCCTCGTCGCCGTCGTCGTCGTCCTCATCATCAGCATCATCCTCACCACCACCACCACCACTATCATCATCAGCATCATCAGCATCATCATCAGCATCATCAGAATCACCATCGTCCTCACCACCACAACCACCCTCTTCATCATCAGCAGCATAATCATCAACATCATCATCACCACCATCATCCATCACTCGCAATCCACCATCCATCATCCCTCATGCACCATCAATCACTCACCATCACCGTCACAATCACCACCACCATCACGGGCACCAGCACCAGCACCAGCACTAGCACCATCACCATCATCATAGTAACCATCATCATCATCATCATCATCAGCATCATCAGCATCATCATCATCATCATCACCATCACCATCACCATCACCATCACCATCACCATCATCATCATCATCATCATCATCATCATCATCATCATCATCATCATTACCATCACCATCACACTCGCCATCATCATCACTAGCATCATCATAACCACCATCTGGATATCCTCATCATCTGGATAACTGATCTGCATCATCTGCTGCTCCAGCCTGCTGCCTCCTCCCCCCCTTGGCCGACGCAGGCGAACAACGGCCCGGGCGCCGTCGCGCGCACAGGGCGGGCCCGCGCGCGGCAGGCAACCAGGCGTGCGACCCACGGAATCGCGCAAGAGGAGCTCATGCCCCCTTGAACATACCTAAGCGCGTCAAGCAGCGGACCCAGCCCGACCGCCTCAACCTCGGCCACCGACAGGATCGCCCCGAGGGGGAGCTCGAAAGGTGTGGTTTGCAAAAGGTGTGGTTTGCAACCACCACCCTGGGGTCCACCATGGGGTGCAGACGGGAATCTCGATTGAATTCTCCGCCGCGCCCCGAGGAGGACCGACGAGGACAGTGTCGTGCCCACCAGGCCCCAACGGCGCCGATCGCAAACCATCCCGGCGGAACCACACCCTGCGTAGTCGCCGAGCTGGTCGGGTCGGACGAATGAGGGGGGGGGCACAGGAAGGGTTAGCGAATCAGCTTCGGGCTTCCACTGACCTGAGTCAATGCAAGCCTGTGTCCTGGGTTGATGCACGCCCTGGTTAGTCGGGCTTTGCAGGATCCTGCGGGATCCTGCGCTAGCATGGGCCAGTGCACCTCTGGCTCAGTACAGGATCCTGCAAGATCCGGCGCTCTGGCTGATCCCCGTTTGCATTGACCCCCGTCTCTTGAGACGCCCGAAATTGGCAAGAAGAAACTGAATACAATGCCCAACAACAACCGTTGTCCAAAACGGACTGCGGCCGCTGATGGTCAGGCGGCCTTCTGTCTCAAATGGACAACGACCGCGGCGACGCCGACAAAAAACCTTGTTCATAATGAACAAGAACGACTTTGTGGGACTATGCACAATACACACCGCAGTTGCGGATAAGAGTGAGGGGGCGGCGGGGACTTCGGCAGTCTGCGAGGCTCTGAAGAAGCCCGCCGCCGGCGCTTAAATTTAACAAGTCTTACAACGAGCCCGCCGCAAGCGCCGACTTTTCGTTCAAACAATGTGAGCGGGCCGCTGGTAAGTCGCGGGTGGGTCGCCGGTAGGTCGCGGGCAAGGTCGCGGGTAGGTCGCGGGCAAGGTCGCGGGTAGGTCGCGGGTGGGCCGCAGGGTGGGTCGCGGGGTGGGTCGCAGGTGGGTCGCGGGTGGGTCGCGGGTGGGTCTCGGTGGGTCGCGGGCCGGGTCGCAGGGGGGACGACGACAACGACAACAACAACAACAACCAACACCAACAACAACAATTATTTCAAGACTGTTCGCTCTTATCTGCTCGCGTGCCACTCAACACGGATATCCCAAATCCTCGATACCCGTCCCCTTTGTCTCCGATCGTACCTCCTGAAGGGTAAATCATTATTGCCTGCAACGTGTATTTCGTGCAGCCTTCCGAACATTGGAAGAGAGGGCGGATGGAAGGAAACGACAAAGGGCAGGCGGGTTGCTGAATTGCGTGTACTTCACCAATCGCTGGGAGAGCTCGAGCAAGAGCGCGATTCCTGAGTGTCGAGGGCGCGGCGTCTGAATAGATTGCGAGGAGGTCCCACGCGAGAGCGCGGCTCGTGTATAACTTGTGAGGATGTCCCGCGCGTGAGCGCGATTCGGGAACAACTTCAGCCCTGTTGCTGTAAACTGGGGGCCAGGGGCCCAGTTTGGTGGCACCTCTTTTCCCTGGTTAAAAACAGGGTGCGCGCCCCGCGACAAGCACTTCAATTGAACCAACGCAGGGGTGACCGCGCAGGGGGGTCAACAACCATATGTGTTAAAAACATAAAAACACAACCACAACAACAACCTTCACAACAACAACAACAACAACAACAACAACAACAACAACAACAACAACAACAACAACAACAATTACTAGCACGTGGGGACACTCCGTTCTCACCAGTGCCAGGGTTTTCATAGGAGGCGGGCAATACCCCCACTTTGTGGGGGGGCCGGTTCAAGCTCTACCAAATTTCCAAACGACTCTTCGCCACCACCCACACCCAGCTTCCCGCCCTATGACGTTCGGACACTTCACTTCGTGGCATGCGGACGACCGTGGCTACTATTCAGGGCCCCGCGGCCGACGACGACGGCGTGCGCGCGCGAAGAAAAAACGAATGTGTCCCGCATGGTATTATTTGACAGGGATGATGGCCCTGGCAGGTGCGCAACCGTTGTTGCAGAAGTTCGAAAAAGTTGCTCGCAAAAGCCCGTTTGACAGAAATGTTTAAAAAGTGTTGGGTTTCCTACGAATCCGCAAGAGCGCGCGGGATGAAATTTTGACATTTTTTTTTTTAAAAAAAAAAAAAAAAACATTGGTTTTTTGATGTTTTTATGTTAAAATCGCTACGAAAACTAAGGTTTTGGAAGGATTTCGTCTTGCGCGCGCGAATGTCCACTTTACCTTATTTTTTGCAAGGGATTCTTGAAGTTTGGTTATGTTAGAACAAGAAATGTCCACTTTAGCTTATTTCTTGCAAGGGAAAACCGATCGTAACAACACAACCGGATCCGGACTCCCCCGTTTTGCCTGAGACTTCCTCACGAAAATGATGAAAATGAGGCTGCGGCCTAGGCGCGGCGGGGGGGTCGTGCACCAGGGGTCCCAACAATAATTATTCTTGAGAAGAAATAATGTTTCAACAACAACAACAACAACACAACAACAACAACAACAACAACAACAACACCAACAACAACAATTACTAGCACGTGGGGACACTCCGTTCTCACCAGTGCCAGGGTTTTCATAGGAGGCGGGCAATACCCCCACTTTGTGGGGGGGCCGGTTCAAGCTCTACCAAATTTCCAAACGACTCTTCGCCACCACCCACACCCAGCTTCCCGCCCTATGACGTTCGGACACTTCACTTCGTGGCATGCGGACGACCGTGGCTACTATTCAAGGCCCCGCGGCCGACGACGACGGCGTGCGCGCGCGAAGAAAAAACGAATGTGTCCCGCATGGTATTATTTGACAGGGATGATGGCCCTGGCAGGTGCGCAACCGTTGTTGCAGAAGTTCGAAAAAGTTGCTCGCAAAAGCCCGTTTGACAGAAATGTTTAAAAAGTGTTGGGTTTCCTACGAATCCGCAAGAGCGCGCGGGATGAAATTTTGACATTTTTTTAAAAAAAAAAAACATTGGTTTTTTGATGTTTTTATGTTAAAATCGCTACGAAAACTAAGGTTTTGGAAGGATTTCGTCTTGCGCGCGCGAATGTCCACTTTACCTTATTTTTTGCAAGGGATTCTTGAAGTTTGGTTATGTTAGAACAAGAAATGTCCACTTTAGCTTATTTTTTGCAAGGGAAAGCGGGGGACAACAAAACAACCGGATCTGGTACACATCGTTTTGCCTGAGGCTTCCTCACGAAAATGATGAAAACGTGGCTGCGGCCTAGGCGCGGCGGGGGGGGCGCGCACCAGGGGGCCCAACAATAATTATTCTTTAGAAGTAATAATATTCAACAACAACAACAACAACAACAACAACAACAACAACAACAACAACAACAACAGCAGCAGCAATAATAACAACAGTAACGACGATACCAACGACAACGACGATACGAACAACAACGGCGACAACAACAGCAACAACAACACGAACACCACTAACCATGACAAATGCAACAGCAACGACCAGAACAACGACGACAATACCCACCAACAACAACATCACCAACAGCAGCACCAACAGCAACAGCAACAGCCACGCCCACACCACCTAACAACACCAACACCGCCAACAACACCAACAACAACATCAACATCACCAGCAACAGCCACAACAACACGAACAACAACACTTCCAACAGCAACAACAACACCAACAACAACCATACGAACAGCAACAGCAACAGCAACAACAACGACGACGACGACAACGACAACGACCGGCGACGACAACTACTTGCCCGCGTGCCATTCAAAACGAATTCCCCACACCCTCGGTAACCGCCCTTGTTGTCTTCGATCACACCCCTTTTTGGAGGGATTCTTTCTCTTTGCGGAGGGCGGCGGGCTTAGACAGGCGGGCAAACCTGAACGGGCGGACAATCCTTCGTGGGCGTACATGTGCCCGCCATTGGCATGTGTGTGGGCCCTGCAAAAAGAGGGGGGGGAGAACGAGGGAGAGTGGGAGGAAGGGAGGGGGAGGGACGAAGGAAGAGGGAAAACGCCAGGAGAGAAGGAGCGAAGAGGGGGGCGGTTGATTAGAGGCAGAGGGACAGAGAGAGAGAGAGAGAAACAACAAAAAGACGGAGAAGAGAGGTAGAGAAAGAGAGAGAGAGAGAGAGGGGAGAGAGAGAGAGAGAGAGAACAGGAAAGAGGGAGGAGACAGGAGAGGGGAGGGAGAAGGGAGGAGGGAGAGGAGGGAGAGGGGATAGGGCAGAGAGGCATAAGGATGAGGGAAGAGAGGATGGAGAGAGAGAAGGGAGGAGAGGAGGGAGGAGGGAGAGGAAGGAGGAGCAGGAAGGTAAGAGCGTGAACGTTCGAGGAAGTCCTAGGCGAAAGCGCCGTTCCTGAAGGAAGTCTCGGGCGGGAGCCCACGACGGGCGGGCGATCCCCTGACGGGCGGGTCGGGCGGGTGGGACATTCAAGAGGGATGCCTGACTATGGCGAGAGCGCGATTACTAAGTAAATCGTAACGGCGTCCTTGGCGCAGCGTGTTTCCTGAGCGTCGGAAGCGCGATTCCTGAATAAATTGCATGGAAGTCACAGGCAGGAGCGCAATTCCTGAATAAAATGTGAAGAGTTCTCTGGTGGGAGCGGGGGTCTTGATTCAATTGCGGGGAAGTCTTGATTCAATTGTGAAGAAGTCTCAAGCGGGAGCGCCGTCCCTGAGTAAATTGTGAGGAAGTCTCAAATGAGAGCGGAGGTCCTGACTAAATTGCGAGGAAGTCACAAGCGGGAGCACCGATCCTTAGTAAATTGTGAGGAAGTCTCAAGAGCGGGGGTCCTGAGTAAATTTGGAGGAAGTCTCAGGCGGGAACCGTTATTGTTGTAATCCGGGGGGCCAGGGGCCCAATTTGAGCACCAAGACTTCCCCTGCCAAAAAACAAGGTGCGAGCGTCGAGGGGCACACTTTGATGGAGAAAAAACAATATGCACCGGTGAGGGGGGATCAACAATACTTATTCTTCAGAAATGAAAGTTCAACCAGAATCCGCGCCGCGGAGTCCCACTTCAACCACGCACCCTGGGACAATGAATGACTGTTCGCCCCTCTCACTCTGACCCACCGACCCAACCGTGCCAAGCTCGAAGGTCGGCGAGGGCCGCTGCCTCCTGCGCCGCCGCAGGAGGCTTCGGCCCTCGTGGAGGAGAGGGGGTGCGCATGCTCCTCTGCCCCCCCTCTCCCAGCGCCCCTCTCGTCCGGCCCGGGCCAGCTTGAGCGGGGGGTCGAGGAGGGGAGGGAGGCAGGTTTTTATTCGTGGGGGGAGGGGAGAGAGGAGGGGACGTTGTCTCGTGGAGGAGGGTACGTTTCCTCGTGGAGGAGGAGGGAGGAGGGTACGTTTTCTCGTGGAGGAGGAGGGGACGTTTTCTCGTGGAGGAGGAGAGAGCGCGACCGCAGAGCTTCACCCGCAGACCCGGCCTCGACCGCTGTGCGGAGCAAAAGGTCGCCAGAAGACAGGGAGGGAGGAGAAAGAGAATGGGAGGGAGGGGGGGGGGCATGGCTTGGGGTAGGGGAGGTCGCATAGGAGAAACAATATCAACGTCACGCCAGCCAGGCGACACCGTCAGCGCGCTGCTGTTCGAATGGGTGCTAGATTCTTGCGGCACACATGACAAACGAGCAACACGCTCAGTCCGAAGGACGAACCCGTGCGTCATTCCTACTCTGCGTTTGGTAATGAGCGTGGGGGGCCGCCGACAATCCCAAATCGCCCCGAATCGCTGGCAAACGCTGCCGCACGACGTCGACCCCAGCCGGCCCACGTCAGGGCCCCGTAAACCTGGAAGCGCTAGACACGGACACCAAACAGCCGGAGAAATACATCTTCCCCAGACGGGGGCACGAAACAAAAACTGCACAGCAACACTCGTGGAATTAACCCAGACACAAGCACTAAAAGCCTCCCAACCCCCCCATAGACCCTGACACAGACCCGTATCCTGCAATGCAAAAAACCAAAACTTCACTGCTTCACTGGACGGCACCAAATCTGACTTTGAAGGAAAAGGTGCCGTTCCCATCGACTCGCCAGTGTCCTGGTCATGCTTGTCTTTGTCTCTGGGGGGCCTGACCACGCCACCCGCTGCAAAAACGCCAGACCCCCCCGGCCCACGGGCGCGGACACGCTGACGTTGACCCCCGTTGGATGGCCCCCCCCACACACACTCAACACCAAGCGCAAGATACGCTCCTCCTCCCCCCAGGGGATAAGCGGGAGGAGAAGCTGGAACCAGCACCGGCGGTGGGGACCCCCCCACACGCGTGCCACTAGACGTTAAAAGAGCTCTCCCGCCCTTCCTGGGGGGGAAGCGAGAGGAGAAGCTGGAACCAGACTGAGCGGTGGTCGACACGCCCCGCGCATGTCGCCCAACGCAGGGTGTTCCTCCTCCCCCGCGAGGGTAAGCAGGAGACGCTGGAACCAGCCCAGGCGGTGAGGGCCCCAGCCCCCCACGTTTACTACCAAACGCCAAGTGCTACCCTTCCCTCCAGGGGAGGGAGCAGGAGGAGCAGCCGGAACCAGCCCAGGCGGTGGGGACCCCCCACGCTTCTGACGCAACACAAAATGATCCTCCTCCCTCATGGGGAGGAAGTAGGAGGAACAGCTGGAACCAGAGTCCAGGCGGTGGCTGACACGCCCTGCGCGAGAGAACAGCCGCGTGCGCCGCGGCCCGGGGACTGGGCGCCGACGACGGACCTGGAGCCCAGCCGCAGGAGGAGCAGGGGCCAAGGCTCGACCCGAATCACGTTCTCCGTTCTCGTTTTGCTCTCGCTATCCCTCGGTCTGGTGCCGTTCCGCCTCTGCGGCAAAACGGCATCACAGCGAAAGTGGCCCACGAAATCGCCAAACTACCCTGCAGGTCGTGCCCTGAAGGGTGCCAGCTAGGTCGCATGACTTCGCACCCCGCGCCTCACGACGCGCGATGATCCTCGCGCTCTTGCGCCGCCGCCCTGGAGAAAGGTACCTTTGTGGCCCGAGCCGCGACGCGCAGAGCGATTATCATCGCCCTCCTGTGGGTGGCCCTGGGGTGCCGACGCCCACCCACCTTGGCAGCGCGCACAATGGCGAGCGAGCGAGCCTCCCGTCTGCGTGTGGGGCACTGGCAGACGGAGCAGCAGCATGGGGCCCCGGCGACAGGCACCACAACCGCGCCCCATGGCGAACCCGTGCTGCCGACCGCAGGGGGAGGACCTGCCTGGGACCACCCTCGGGAAGCCTGCAGAGCATGCACTGCAGTTGCCCACCGGAAGGCCCCCGAGTGGCCCAAGAAAACCGGCCAGTCCACTCCGCACGCCTGATGACGACGAGCTTGAAAGGTCGTCGGTGCGCAGGCCAACGAAAACACGCCGGTCCGACGCCGGCGGCCCACCTCGGCCTCCGCGGGGCACGCCGCGGTGCCCCTGGCGCCGAGGGCCCCGCAGCAGGCGCGGCTTCTCCGCACAAGCGCATCTGCACCAGCCAAGAGCTCGGCACCACGGGAGCCGCCAGCAGCGACAGCCGCCAGCCCCTCCCGCCGTTTTTGTTGGCCTGGGGTGTGGCCACGACGGTGCACGAATGCGGCGACGGGCGTCGCGAAGCGAAATCAATACCCGCGGGCACCGCCACTGAGCGGCGTGGCGTGCACCTAGCGGGCAGGCGCCTCTGCCCCCCAAAGTGGGCGACTCTGCCTGCAACCACCTCGCCGGTCGGGGAGGACCCCGAGTTCTCCGAGCAGCTCCTCCCGCCGCGACGCGAGCATCACCAGGCCGTCGGCCCACTCCTCGTCAACGCGGTTCGCCGGCGCCAGGGGGCAGGAGGGGCAGCCGGCGCTGTCAGCGGCGCCAGCAGCACCAGCAGCGCCAGCATGTGGATCCGGAGGAGCAGCACCAGCAGCAGCTTCGCGCGGCGGCGGCTCGGGCGCCTCGGCACGCTGCTGGAACGGCGCGGCCGAGATGGCGGACCGAGCCACGGCGAGCACGGTGCGCCGCGGGGCGCCTCCCAGGACGGCGCCGCGGACAGCCGCTTGCACCCTCTTTTGGCGCAGCCATCCCGCAGCGGCACCGGGCTTCTCAGAAAGAGGCTGTTTCTCAGAAGGCGCCCGCTCTCCACCTGTAGATCAGGCCCGCGCCATCCAAGAAGCAGGGGTGCTTCTGTGCAGCCCTCACCCCTCCCCCCACCGCCCTCTGCGCGTGACTGATTTCTGGGGACCGGCTCTCCCTCCTGAGCCGCTCGATGACGGGCCAGTGGCCTGGGGAGAGCCAGGGCCTGCCGAGATCGGCGAAACACCTGAGCCCCCCCCCTTTTCCTCCCCCTCCTGACCACGTCACTGCACGTCGACCGGTGGCGTCGGAGGCGCTGCGGCTAGTGCGTTGACGTCGCCGACCCAGTCGCGCCCTTGAGCTTGCCCCACTGGAACTGCACCGCCCACGCCTCTCCACCGTGGTGGTGTCGGTTGTGGTGGTGCTGCTGACAGCGGGGGCTGCGGAAGCTGTAGGCGCGGCTGGTGCTGCGCCCCCCCAGCCCTCCCGCACAGGCTGGCAGCACGGTTGCGGGGCCAGCAAGTGGAGCAGAGTCCCGCTGCGGGGCTGCCCTGGGAGCTCCCTCCCGGCCTGTCCCGGGGCAAACTCTCACAAACTGCTGCGCGTGGCGGACTCCCCCCGCCGCCGGCGTGGACGCGCCTCGAGGATCGCGAGGGCAGGGGCGCCGCCCGAGAGAGGCCCGCGGGCAGCGGCGTCGGCGCCGCGCTGCCGCCCCAGTGCGCGCCGCCCTCTCGGAGAGCCTCGCCCACCACGGGAGGGCAAGGCTGCTCGCCCAGCACAGAGGGGCAACGATAGGGTTAGGTCGGGCATGTCCTCCTACAGGCGGATTCTGACAGAAGAATAAACATTTATCACACAGACTCAAACATAGTCAAAACACAAAAAAGTCACCATTGTATTTTTTTGCTGTTCTTGAGTGCTCCTCCTGTGGAGGGACATGCACTACTTAATAATAGGGGGGGGACTGGCATAGGGGGCATGCATCGACATGGAGTCGGCGATACATCGTCGATAGATCGACGAGGGGTCCCCACTGGCGAAACCGCACCTCCCTGGGCGGAGTGGAGCTGTCGGGCCCCTATCGGCGATCCATGGGCGATGGGGGGTCGATGCGCCCCCCTTATGCCTCTCCCCCCTGCCGTTGCCCCCGAAACCGACGCCGGGTTTGGGCGACAGAGCCGACCGCAGCGGCACCGCGCCGCGCGTGCGAGCGGCTCCGTGCGGGAGGGTGCCCCTGCCAGGCGGTGCAAAGATGGGGCCGTGAAGGATGGGGACCCAAGGACAGAAAGGGATCCAAGGGTAAATCTACATTGTTTGAGGCACCTCGAAGCTAGGACGAGGACAAATTCGGAATATGGAACGATCGGCCGTTTCCGAAACGACAGACCGCTCAACACCAACCGATTCTGGAGCGCCCACGGCGTTCAACCTTGAACGCAGCGGCAGGGTCGCCGCCTGTCGACACGACGCGAACCTACCGTACTCGAGCTCGTATAAGGGCGAGCGCGAAAATCTTCTACGCACGGCCGTTCGACCGCGAAGTTGGGCGACGCCCTCGCGCAAAGATCGGGCGAGATGAATAACCTGGCGCCGCCAGGCTGGCTTAGACTGGAATCCACCAGGGGCCCAGCCTGGCAAGGGCACCGCCCAACAATTGCTCAAGCAACGAGGGTGGAAGAGGGTGGGTTTCGAGCCCGACCCACTCGCCTGCCCTGCAGCGCGCACCCTGGGAAGCAGCTGCAGTGCCAGGATTGCGCGGCACAGCTCCTGCGACGCCACCCTTCGGAGCCAATCGAGCATCCGCGGCGACCAGCCATCCAACCAACCAGCCAGACTGCAGCATGGCAGCGGAGCACAGGGCACCCCGCACGCCAATCCATCAATCAATCGACCATCCAGCGGGGAGGAAGGAGGAACCGCCTGCTGCCCTGCAGCCCACGACGAGAAGGAGGAGGAGGACGAGGAGGAGGAGGAGGAGGAGGAAGAAGAGGAGGAGGAGAAGGAGAGCGAGGAGGATGGGGAGGAAATGGAGGGCCATGAGAACCACCTGCTGCAATGCAGCGCACGGCCGTGAGAACCCACCTGCCGCACTGCAGCGCACGGCCGCGAAGCTCCCGCCGCGCCACAGGCGCCCAGGCTGTGAGAGGCCAGGAAGCCAGTGGGCAAAGCAGCCGAGAAGCACACAAAGGCCTTCCTGAAGATTTTCCTGCCCCCAAAAATCGCTGCGCGATGTGGGGGCTGTAAAAGAATGCCAGGAGGGCGACTGCGAGAGGAGCAAACAAGTCAAGTGCGGCAACAGTGCTGAAAAGAACGCGGAGCAGGCGAGAGAAGCTGGATCAGTAGAGCAACGATCCAGAGTAAGCACAGTGTCCGTGCCACTCCTCCTCCTCCTCCTCCTCCTCCTCCTCCTCCTCCTCCTCCTCCTTCTCCTCCACAGCCACCTTCGAGCTTCAAGCTGGTGGTATGTGATCCCCCCCCGGCGGACATCGCCGCTGAGGGGGTTGAAAAAGGACCACAAGAAGAAGTAGCCCCGCCCCCTGGGCAACGTCTGCGCTCGACAAGCGAGGCCAGGCCACAGGCTTATTCCGCTCCAGGGGGGTCCTCCTCCTCCTCCTCCTCCTCTCCTCCTCCTCCTCCTCCTCCTCCTCCTCCTCCTCCTCCTCCTCCTCCTCTCCCTCCTTCTCCTCGAGGATCGAGGCCGGTGCACTGTATGGACAATGTTAAAGCCTCCAGACGCCTCCTGGGAACTCCGGGAGCCTCGGGGGAGCCTCGGGAGAGCTCCTCCGGAGAGATCCAGAGACCCGTGGGAGACAAGGGGCGGCAGCCACTGTACGCTGAAGCTGAAGTCGGTGAAGCTGTCCGGTGCAGGCTGGGCGAGGCGAAGGCCTCACAGCGGGCGGTGCCGCCGATGCACGCCGACGGCAGTTCGCAGGGGGGCGGTGCGGCCGAGGGCCAAGCAGGGACACTGGTGCGACGGCGGCTGCAGGCTGGGGGCGCCGCCAGCTGTCCGTGGAACCTGGCAGGACTGGGCCACGGGTTCCTGGCAGGAGTGCTGCGAGGCGGGGCACGGGAGAGAGAGAGAGAGAGGGCAGCCAGGAACCACGGGTGCAGTCGAGGCTGCCTGGGAGGGCCGCGCGAAGAGGACACGAGACTCGTTCGGTGCCCACCATTTCCCCAGGCATGAAGAGCACACGGGTCGCGAACCACAGGATACCATAAGGTTCCCTGGATCTGGAAGGGTCGACCTACGGATCAAACTCGACCGTGGCCGAGGGCGTGTGGAGGCGCGTGCGAGAGGGCAGCCGAAGACCCGCAGGCCAAGGAGGGGGGGGTCCGAGGCAACAGCGGCGGGGGCACACGGCGGCACTGCCAGGGCGGTGCAGGGAGCACCGTTGCCGTGCCAGCACAGCGCAGGATTGCGAGAGATCCCCGCACGATCTGCTGCAAGAGTGCACGTGCACATGCATGCATGGTTTGCGCTTTCGTAGCCGCCGAGGCTCGAATCTAGAAGCCACTCTTCGACATGAACCAGAGCCAGGGATTAAACAGTTGTGCATCCACAACTTGAGAGCTCTTCGGCTTCATCGTGCATTATTGGGCACGTGAGGTGATGGTGGCGTCGTTGGAGTTCACACTGAGAGCCGCTGCTTCTGATCTCCAGTCGTCGCACTGCGCCGACGGCGCTCGCTCTGGCAGCACGGTCTGCTTCGTGACGCTCAGAATGGGAGCGCCAGGGGACGCCTGCGGTAGCCCTCATCCGCAAGCCATGCGCGGCAAAGCGCGCGTAGGCCAAATAGGGAATATTATGCAGGAGAACGTAAGGATTGAGAGCGGCAATGATCTGAACCACAATGGCTACGGAGGAAGAAGAGGCGGAACGGAAGGAAGAACGCAAGAAAGAGCAGCAGGGGTGACAGGAAGGAGGAACAGGATACTGCAAGTTCGAAAGCTTCCCTCGAGACGACCCTGCTAAGGGGACACAAAATTGAGGGTGCCAAGAGGAGTCCGCCAAATCAGACCACGCACGTCTCCGTGTCTACAGCTAGTTAACCCGTCATTCCTCTGGCTGCTTCTCTCAATGTTCTACTCCTCGTCTTCCGCATCCTTCCCTCTCACCCTCCTCTCCCAAACAAGGAGAGAGAGAGAGAGAGAGAGCGCAGAAACGGCAGGACTACGACACACGCATCCAACTTCACCGCATACGCCCCCATCTGCCTCCCACTGTTCCTCCTCCTTCTCCTGATAAGGACCGAAGCCATCAACATTCCTCCCTCGGTTTCCTCCGCCTCCTCCCTCCCTCCCTCCATCCATCCTGCTCCTCCCTCCTCCTCCTCGTCCTCCTCCGCTCCTCTGAGGAGGAGGGGGAGGAGAAAGAAAGGAAGAGAAGGTGGGATGAAGAGAGGAGGGGGATGAAGAGAGGAGGGGGAGGAGGAGGAGGAGGAGGAGGAGGAGGAGGAGGAGGAGGAGGAGGAGGAGGAGGAGGAGGAGGAGGGGGAGGAGGAGGAGGAGGAGGAGGAGGAAGAGGAAGAGGAGGAGGAGGAGGACAAATGAGGCGGGGCCAAGGATCGGAATGAGGGAAGAGAAGGGGAGGTGAGGGGGTGGAGGGTGCAGGGCTGAGAAAGGAGGCGGCGGCGAAAGGCGCCTTGGACGCATGGCCGTGGTCATGTGAGAGAGGACGGGGGAGGAAGTAGAGGGGAGCAGCCAGAGGCGAGGGAAGGCTGGTGTCGTCATCCTGCTCTTGTCCCCCCCTCGTCATCCTCCTCCTCCGCTTCGGCCTCCTCCTCCTCCTCCCCCCCCTCCTCCCCCTCCTCCTCCCCCTCCTCCTCCACCAATTCCTCCCCCCCCTCTTCCTCCTCCCCTCCTCTCCTCCTCTCATCATATCCTCCTCCTCCTCGTCCTTCCCTCCTCACTGTCCGCGCCCCGCTCGTCCTGGTCCTTCTGCTCCTCCTCCTCCTCCCTCCTCCGCCTCCTCCCTCCTCCGCCTCCTCCGCCTCCCCCTCCCCTCCTCCTCCTCCTCCTCCTCCTCCTCCTCCTCCTCCTCCTATTCCTCCTTCTCCTCCTTCTCATGCAACCCTTTCCTCTTCGAGCTCCTCACCCAACCCTCTGCACCACCTGCTCGCCCTCCGATTCGCCCTCCTCTCCCCCTCCACGCTCGCGAGACTACTGCGCAGCGCCCGGGCACGGCTCGCGGCCCCCGGAACTGCCTGCATGGAGGAGGGGGCACCGGCGAAAGCGAGCGCGCGCGGGCGGGCCGAAGTCCTCCTCCTCCTCCTCCTCCTCCTCCTCCTCCTCCTCCTCCTCCTCTCCCATCCCTCTTTCGTACAAACAGATCCTCCCTGTCGCACCCCCTGGACGTGTCGGCAGGGCGGGCCGGGCGTTTCGCGGGAGATTGCCTCGCCGCGTGCTTCTGGAGCTGGAAGTTTGCAGCAGCTTCACGGCTGGAGAGGACGGGTGGTTTTCAAAAAGTGGCCCTCGCCCTACAGTCGAGGCGTTGACCTAAGGAACCCTAAATAAGGAACGGGGCCCCATTTTTCCATAACTCAAACTCTGACTTCCCATGGAAAACCCAAGGAAAACCTCAGGCAAGCTGCAAAACAATGAAGGAACACGGAGCCCCTCCCCAACGAGAAGGGTTCCTTCTTCAGCGCCCCGACTGTAGCGCCGCGCACATTCGTCCTGAACGTTAGCAGCCTTTTCACGAAAGGAGGGCGGCCCCTTTTTAAAAGTGTGGCTCTCGCCTCAGCGCCGCGCACACTCGCCTTTAGGGTTCGCAGCGCTGTCAAACATGGAGGGCGAAGCCTGTTCAAAATGCTGCTCTCGCCTGAGCGCCGCGCACATGATTTAAAAGTTTGCAACTGTACCAGGGATTCGCACTGGCATGGCCGAAGTCCCAGGTCCTGTGTTCTGGCATGATCTAGGATTGACAGGACGCCAGTCACGTTGATTCGCGTCGTTGGCATCCCAGGACTGGTGTTCTGGTACCTGGCACGTCTTGCGTAGGATTGTCAAGATGCACCAGTCACAGTGATCCACGGCGTTGACGTCCCAAGAACGGTATCGTGGCACTAGTGGGGATTCTCAGACAATTTTCCTCTAATGGGCCACAGCCCGCAATCAAACAAATTTCTTGTAGGGACACATGAAGAGCGAACTTGGAGGAAGGCTCGCTGCAACATCCTTGATGCGTCTTGGATTTACACTGATCCCCCTCCCCCTCCTCCTCCTCCTCCTCCTCCTCCTCCTCCTCCTCCTCCTCCTCCTCCTCCTCCTTTCAGCACAGCCGACACGTGCACGGACTGAACGGGAACGAATACCGACAACAGCGCCTGCTGACAACAAGCAATGTTCCGAGCCATGGGGGCTGCTAGAAGGAAGTACCGACCGCGTTTTCTTTGGAAGCTCGCCGAGTTCAACCAGATGTTGCGAGCGGGCAAACTGCAGAAGCGGCGCCGGGACCCATTGGCGGCGCTTCGGCGCCGCCCCTGGCGCTGTTCGGGTTCTCCTCTTCGAGCCTCCGACGTCTCAAGACGACCCTAGAGGCCAGCAAAACTGCACCAACACGACGCCCAAAAAAGGGCTTTAGAGGGTGACCACGAACCGGCAGGCAATTCGAGCGTTCCGCCCAAAGAGGGCTAAAGAGGCCCCAAGAAGGCCAAACGAGGCCCTCAAGAGGCCCCTAGATGGACCAGAGAAGAAAACATATCAACTGTCCTTGGCTATTCTAGTGTGTGTTGGGGTTCTCGCCTTTCCTAGCTTCCGACGCTCCAAGACGGCCCAAGAGGTCCCCAAGACTCCCCCGAGTCGGCTCAAGAGGCCCCCGAGAAAGCTCCAAGACGACCCAACAGGAATCCAAGACAGCCCAAGAAGCGCCCACGACTGCCAAAAACGGCCCAAAGACGGTCCCACAAAGTGCCCCAGAGTCGGAGCATGAACCCCGAATTCGAACCTTCTGCCCCATGAGGATCTCAGCCGGCCCCCTTGCCTTCTCGAGTGGCTGCCGCCCAACATGCTGCGCTGGCACCGTTGCGGAGTTTCTGGAGCTGCGTTGTGAAAGAATATGAAGCAGGAGCCGCTGTTGTTGTTGTTGTTGCTGCTGTTGTTGTTGTTGTTGCTGCTGCTGCTGCTGTTGTTGTTGTTGTTGTTGTTGTTGTTGTTGTTGTTGTTGTTGTTGTTGTTGTTGTTGTTGTTGTTGTTGTTGTTGTTGTTGTTGTTGTTGTTGTTACGGTTGCTGCTATTGATGTTGTTGTGGAACGTTCACGGCTAAAAAAAAAATGTTGTTGACCCCCTCTCCAATGACCATTATCTGTTTCAATTGAAGTGCTTCCCCGGGGCTTGCACGTATTTCAAAGGCTCAAACTGCACCCCTGGCCCCCGGATTACAGCAACAACGGCTCTCGCCCGAGACCCCCTCACAATTTAGCAAGGACCCCGTTCGCGCCTGAGACTTCCTCGCATTTTACTCAGGAGTCGCGCTGTCGCTTGGGATTTCTTTGCTATTTATTCAGGAATCGTTTTCTCGGTGCTTTAGGGTCCCGCTGGCACACAGGAGTCGCGCTCACGCTCAGGACTCCGTTGCAGCTTCTTCAGGAGAGGAGATTTCGCTGCCCTTCCAGCCCCGTTGCAGCCCTTCGTGGCCCCTTCGCTGCTTTTCGTGGCCCTCGTTGCCCTTCATGGCCCCGTTGCAACCCTTCGTGGCCCCCTCGCTGCCCGTCGCAGCCCCGTTGTAGCCTTTCGTGGCCCCCTCGCAGCCCTTCGTGGCCCCGTTGCAACCCTTCGTGGCCCCGTCGCTGCCCTTCGTGGCCCTGTTGCAGCCTTTCGTGGCCTTCTCGCTGCCCCTCGTGGCCCCGTTGCAATCCTTCGTGGCCCCCTCGCTGCCCTTCGTGGCCCCGTCGCAGCCCTTCGCGGACCCCTCGCTGCCCTTTCGTGGCCCCGTTGCAGCCCTTCGCGGCCCCCTCGCTTCCCTTCGTGGCCCCATATACCCCGCCCGCTTGTGCCCGTCGTGGATCCGCACGCAGTCGCTTCGTGGCCCCGCTGTCGCCCTTCGTGGCCCTTCGTGGCCCCCTCGCTGCCCTTCGTGGCCCCATTGCTGCCCTCAGTGGCCCCGTCCTTGCCTTCTGCGGCCCTATCTACGCGCGCCTTTCGCGGCCACCGCTGGTTCGCGCCCGTCGTGGCCCCATATGCGTGCCCTTTGTGGCCCCGCCGTCGCCCTTTGCGGCCCCCTCGCTGCCCTGGGCGGCCCCGTTGCTACCCTCAGTGGCCCCGTCGTTGCCTTTCTGTGGCCCCGCATTATCTGCCTTTCCTGGCTCCTGCTCGTTCGCGCCCTTCGTGGCCCCATACACATGCCCTCCGTGGCCCCGCTGTCGCCCTGCGTTGCGCCCCCTTGCTGCTCTTCGTGGCCCCATCAGTGCCTTTCGTGGCCCCGCTGTCGTTCTCGTTCTCGCTCGCGTTTTCGCTCGTTGTCGTCGTCGTCGTCGTTGTCGTCGTCGGTCCCCTCTCCATCCCTCTTGGGGTCGGGCTGCCGCTGGTCAACGCTGCCGCTGGCCAGGCCGACGGTCCGCGGCCGCCCCGCTGCTTGCCCGTGCCCGGCCTGCAAGGAAGAAATACATACCCCATGAAGGAGGTACGATCGAAGACGAAGAGGGCGGGTATCGAGGGCTTGGGAAATACACGTCGAATGACACCCGAGCAGATAAGCGCGAGCAGTTCACAATGATTGCTAGTAGTGTTGCAATTGTTGGTGTGTGTTTTCTTTGTTTTTGGTGCTGGTATTGTTCTTGGTTTTGCGGATGATGTTATTCGTGGTGCTGGTGTAGCTGATGTTGTTGTTTGCGTTGTTGTTAATGTTCTTGGGTTGTCAACCTTCAAGAACTATTATGGCCGATCACCCCACCAGTGCACATACACAATGTTTGATCAATTGAAGTGCCCTTTCGAGGCTCGCACCCGTTTTTTAATCAAGGCACATTTTCCTGCTCAAACTACATTGTTGGGCCTCGGACAACAACAACAACAACAACAGCAACAACAACAATAACAATAACAACAACAACAACAACAACAACAACAACAGCAACAACAACAACAACAACAACAACAACAATTACTAGCACGTGGGGACACACCGTTCTCACCAGTGCCAGGGTTTTCATAGGAGGCGGGCGATATCCCCACTTTGTGGGGGGGCCGGTTCAAGCTCTACCAAATTTCCAAACGACTCTTCGCCACCACCCACACCCAGCTTCCCGCCCTATGACGTTCGGACACTTCACTTCGTGGCATGCGGACGACCGTGGCTACTATTCAGGGCCCCGCGGCCGACGACGACGGCGTGCGCGCGCGAAGAAAAAACGAATGTGTCCCGCATGGTATTATTTGACAGGGATGATGGCCCTGGCAGGTGCGCAACCGTTGTTGCAGAAGTTCGAAAAAGTTGCTCGCAAAAGCCCGTTTGACAGAAATGATTAAAAAGTGTTGGGTTTCCTACGAATCCGCAAGAGCGCGCGGGATGAAATTTTGACATTTTTTTTTGAAAAACCATTGGTTTTTTGATGTTTTTATGTTAAAATCGCTACGAAAACTAAGGTTTTGGAAGGATTTCGTCTTGCGCGCGCGAATGTCCACTTTACCTTATTTTTTGCAAGGGATTCTTGAAGTTTGGTTATGTTAGAACAAGAAATGTCCACTTTAGCTTATTTTTTGCAAGGGAAAACCGATCGTAACAACACAACCGGATCCGGACTCCCCCGTTTTGCCTGAGACTTCCTCACGAAAATGATGAAAATGAGGCTGCGGCCTAGGCGCGGCGGGGGGGTCGTGCACCAGGGGCCCCAACAATAATTATTCTTTAGAAGTAATAGTGTTCAACAACAACAACAACAGCAGCAGCAGCAGCAGCAGCAGCAGCAACAACAACAACAACAACAACAACAACGACGACAACGGCTCCTGCCTGACACGTCATCGCAATGTATTCCAAAATCGCGCTCTCGCGTTGGACTTCTTCGCAATGCTTTCAAACGCCACGCCCCTCACACTCAGGAGTCACGCTCTCGCTTTAGCCTTCCTTTTGATGTACTTAGGAATCGCGTGATCGTTCAGACCTCGCCAGTAAAAATGCAGGACGCACGCGTCAGCAACCCGCCTGCTCGACCTGGCCGCCTGGGCCCGCCTTCTCGGACCGCCCAGTAGGGTCTACCCGCCCGATCTGCCCGTCTGGTTCTGCCTGTTGCTTTCTGCTCCCAACCCCCCTCCTGCTACTCTCTCGCTCTCTCTCTCTCTCATGCTCCATCCTCTTCCTTCACCCTTCCAGCCGTCCTCTCTTCCCTTGTTCTAGGAGGTGCACTCAATGCGCGTGGCGGGTAAGGGGTATATACCCTCACGGAGGGTGCGATCGAACACGAAAAAGGCGGTATCGAGGGTGCGGGATAAACATGTTGAGTGGCACGCGAGCAGATGAGCGAACAGCCTTGAACTGATTCTTGGTGTTGCTGCTGTTGTTGCTGTTGTTATTGTTGGTGTTGTTACTGCTGCTGTCATTGTTGTTATTGCCGTTGTCATAGTCAATGGTATTTGTACTGGTGTCGGTGGTGGTGTTCGTGAACTCACAATTTGAAAACATGTGTCGTTGATTCCCCCTGCTCCTTAACCATTGCCCATTGCATTTTTGCAAATGAATTCGTTCTCCCGCGGGCTCGTACCCTGTATTTTTTTCCAGGGGGACATGGAATGTCACCAAACTGCGCCCTTGGCCGCCAGTTTACAACAACAGCGGTTCCTGCCTGATGCCCCTTCAGAAACGCATTCCCAAATCGCGCCTTCGCGCGGGGTTTCCTCACCATAGGCGCCGCGCCCTCGACACTCGCGAATCACGCTCTCGTTGCACATGTCCTCCCAATCTATTTGGGAATCGCGCTATCGCGCGAGACTTCCTCGCGATTCATGCAAGAAGCACGCCTCAGCAACCCGCCTGCTCGACCTGGCCGCCTGGGCCCGCCTTCCCGACCCGCCCGTTAGGGTCTACCGCCGGATTTGCCCGCCTGGTTCTGCCACGTGTTTTCTGTTTCTAGCCCCCCTCCTGCAAACTTCTCTCGTTCATCCTCTTCCCTCCCCTTTGTTCCTTCCTTCCAGCCGTCCTCTCTTCCCCTACCTCCGTGGCTGCACGTAATACACGTTGCAGTACGGGGCGACGCAAGGACCAACTTCCCAACTCCAGGCCCGCACATAGCAGCTGGTGCGAGACGGCGCAAGGACCAACTTTCCAACTCCAGACCCGCATGTAGCAGCGGGTACGGGACGACGCAAGGACCAACTTCCCAACTCCAGACCCACAAGGGGGTTCGGGACATACGCGTTGAATGGCACGCGAGCAGGTACTATCGAACAGTCAAAAAATTATAGGTGATGATGTTGTTATTGTTGTTGTTCTTGAAAACGGAGGGCCAAGGGCTCAGTCTGAGGTGCGAGACTTCCCTTGTAGAAAACAGGGTGCGAACTCCAGGAGGGGCACTGACATTGAGAAAGCACACTGTGCACCGGAGGGAGAGGATCAACAATAATCACCCTTCTGGAATGATAACTCACCAAAAACAAGAGACAAAAGCCCACGCACCCAGGAATGGTGCATTAATGCTCGGCCTTCTCGTTCTGAGATAGCTTGCATGTCTCTCTCTGTCTGTATACATATAGAGAGGGAGAACAAACAACAAAAAACAAAAAAACAAAAAGAGAGAGAGAAAGAGAAAGAGAAAGAGAGAGAGAGAGAGAGAAACAAGAAAGAAACTAAGAGAAAGAGAGAGAGAGAGAGCGCGCACCAAATCGGACGACAGGTTCGTCCGCGGGCGGGGCTCCAAGCGCCCACTGCCCGCATCTCTTTGGCGGGAGGGGCCGCACGAAAAGAGCAGGGGTGGCGTGAAAACCTCCCCCCCAGCGCGGCCGACGCAGGGCAGCGACTGGAAAGCAGTGAGAGGCGTGTATATGTATACACGTGTACACATATGACTGGATACGCGTATACAGTTGTGTGCATCTAAATATAACAGATATCAGCAAGAGAGAACGGCGAGAGAGAGAGAGAGGGATCTACATATCTATATACATATATACGCATACATACACATATATGTAGCAAATGCGAGAGAGATACTGAAGAAAGAGAGAGAGAGAGAGAGAAACAACAAAAACCCAAAGAGAGGGAGAGAGCGGGAGAGAGAAAGAGGCAACGCACGCGGCGCCTGCTGAGGCTGCGGGGCTGAGCGGCTGTGTCGACCACCTCGCGCGCCCCGCGCTGCCCGCCCCCCTTCCCTCCCCGCTCTGGGAAAGGGTTTGGGGGCCTGAGGAGAAGGCGAGGGAGAATGGATGGCGTTCCACTTCGGCGCCCCAAGACGGCCCCAAAACCGTGGCGACGGACCGCGTGGTGACCTCAGGGTCCCCAACGAAATCACCGCGCGAACCGCACCGTTTTGGGGCCCCCGCCTCACTAAAGGAAGACAAAATGCATCAACATACACGTCCGAACCTCCGCACGAATTTATCGACTCGGCGCTGGGCTCCTCTCCAAGCGCCGCCAGGGGGGCCTGGCGCAGATTCAAAAGATCCGCGCGGAGCTGTTTATGCAGCTGTGTGTTGCTTTAGTCGTTTGCGTCATCCCCCTCCTCCTCCTCCTCCTTCCTCCTCCTCCTCCTCCTCCTCCTCCTCCTCCGAACTTGCATGGCATTTCTCACCGCACCCCCCATCCCTCACTCGGCCACCTTTTCAAGCAGCGTTGGGCCGAACAGGCGTGAGAAAGAGTCCCGACTTGCGTGAAGTCCTGTCGTCCTCTCAGGTCTCGCCATGCCACCCACTCTCCCCCTCCAAGCAAGTCTTCTTTCCCGAGCCTGCGCACAAACGGCACTAAGGCTTGCTGTGTTGAGTCGCGTGCCCCGCCCCGCCGCCCCCCCATTGAGCAGGGACCGACCGTCCCGGCATTCCTATAGTCATACCACGAAATGCTCTGAGAACCCAAAAATGTTCCAAGAACAAAAACAATGTTCTTAGAACATAAGCCCGATGTGCTAAAACAAGACAGACTCCGCCAGAAATGTCCTAAGAACCTTTCGTGGAAACCACAAACGGTCCTTAGAACATTGCTTGGTAGGGCTGTTGGCGAGCCAAGATGCTACGCCGCTGCTTGACCCCACCTCTGGCCCGAAGCTCCCGAATATCAGCCCCCCAGGCCCCACCGCTGACCTCCTTCCCGAGGCGGAAGCACCCGTGGCGACGAGAAGCCTCCCGGAGGCCCAGGAGGGACCACACGCGCCCCGGAGGGGCGCCGCTCTCGACCGGCCCTCCTCCGATGAGACGGCCCACCCCAGGGCTCGAGTTAAACGGTGTTTTCCGTTTTCGTTTTGCTTTCGTCATCCCCAGTTCTGTCTTCGTTCCACACTTGCTGCAGAACGACAACAAAACGAAAACGGTCCACGAAATTGCCAAAGCACCGCTTAGCTCGAGCCCTGGCCCACCCACCTAGAGGCCCCCCTATAGATGGGGTCCGCGTAGACGGGGGGGAGGATCGCGCCGCACCGCCGCGCCAGTGCACCAGCGATGCCTCGGCGATGCATCGCCGACGTCGGCGACGCATCGGCAACGACGGCGTGGAGGTCGAGACGCATCGGTACAGACAATCTGTATACGAAGGACGCACGAGAAGGACCCAGGACAAGTGGACCAGCGTCCTCCTCCTCCTCCTCCTCCTCCTCCTCCGCCTCCTCCTCCTCCTCCTCCTCCTCCTCCTCCTCCTCCTCCTCCTCCTCCTCCTCCTCCTCCTCCTCCTCCTCCTCCTCCTCCCTCCTCCTCCTCCCCCTCCCCCTCCCCCTCCCCTCCCCTCCCCCTCCCCCTCCCCCTCCCCCCTCCCCCTCCCCTCCCCCCCCCCTCCCCCTCCCCTCCCCCTCCCCCTCCCCTCCCCTCCCCTCCCCCTCCCCCTCCCCTCCCCCTCCTCCTCCTCCTCCTCCTCCTCCATCCTCCTCCTCCTCCTCCTCCTCCTCGCCTCGTCCCTCCTCCTCCTCCTCCTCCTCCGCCTCCTCCTCCTCCTCCTCCTCCTCCTCCTCCTCCTCCTCCTCCTCCTCCTCCTCCCCTCCCCCGCGCAGCAGGCATCTGCACACCACCGCCGTGCCTGGCCAGGGCCAGCCTCTGGGCCCCACGGTGGCGTGCATATGGACCCTCCTGGCCTCGGTCAGGAGGTGTGTACACCACGCCGGGGCCCAGGATGGCCCTGGCAGGCCCGGTCGGTGGTGGCGCACGAATGGCCCTGTCAGGCCAGTCGTGGCGCTGGCAGGCACGGTGGTGGCCCTGGCAGGCCAGAATGGCCCACGACGGTGGTGGCCTTGGAAGGCCCTGTCGGAACTGTGCGAGCGGGGCGCAGCCAGCGAACGCGGGCAAGGATGGGCCGGAGGGGGAGGAAGCAGGGGCAACCTTGGAAAGTCACTCATCCTTCCTATGCGTATAGATGGTTTTGCGGATGGGGGTGCGGACTCTACGAAGGGTCCATTTCGGGCGGGTGGTGACGCGCCGGCTGGGGGGCCGTGTGCCTCTGTTTGCGGACAGACGTCCACAAGCGTTGTGGGTTCAGATTGTGGGTAGAGGTCCGTCAGACGGGGGCGTGTGCGTGGTCCAATGTCCAGCCCAGGAAGGAGCGTGCGCCCCCCGCCTGAGGGGGAACGCCAGGAGGGACCAGCTCAGGAGGGGAAACATCGACCTGGAATCGGCGATACGTCGCCGACAGATCGGCAGAACGGCCCCCGACAGCGAACCCGCATGCTCTTGGTCGGGGTGGGCTGTCGGGCCCCCATCGGCAATCTATGGGCGACTGGGGTCGACGGATCCCCCCCTGAGCCTGTGCCTATCCCTTTATGGTTCTCGGGCCGCAGCTCGGGCGGGCACCCCCGGGAAGCTCCCGGCGAGGCGCAGCTGCCAGAGAGCACCCCGAGACTGGAAGACCGCCGAGAACCGACGAAGACACACAGCCCGAAGCCCTCGGGCCTCGGGCCCGAGCCTGAGCCTGCCGCGGCGGCGCCGCAGGAGGGGGGGGGGCGCGAGGAGGGGGGGGGGAGCAGCCTTCGAAAGGAGCCTGCATCGGGGGGTGCCGGAAGCGCCCGTGGTCCCCAAGGTGCCCCCCAGGCTTTCCACGGAGGCCCCCCACGGCCTCCAGAGCACCCCTCACGAGGGCCCGAGGGCCCCATGGACTCCAAAATGGAACGGAACGCTGGGGGCACGGGCCAGGGGCACCTTGAGCAACATCCGACTGTAGGCTCCTGGAGAAAGCCTTTGTGAAGCCTCTGGCCCCTGCCGAGAAGGCCCCTGCTCTCTAGGAAGCGCGCCGCCCCCTTGAGACGGCCCCCTCCCTCGCCCTACCCCCTCGCGCGCGCCTCCCACAATTCCCCCCGTACAGTCGAGGTACTACCAGAAGCAAGGCTACAGAAGGAACGACGCGGCGTCTCCGGCCACGCTGGACCTAGGCCACCAACAGACCCCGCGACACAAATCTAGGGAACGACCCAGAACCCCGATCCCATTCCGAACCCGACGCGGTCATTACTGCAAGGTCTTAGCTGTGTAACGCTGCCCCCCGAGACCTCCCCGCCGCACGGGAAAGGGGGGCCGCCTGATCGCCAGCGCCACTCCGCGTGGGGCGCGGCGGCGCTTGCGGCCAGAGCCCCTCCCCGTCCGCAGCCTGGCGGAGAGCAGTGGGGAGGGAGCAAGGGGCGATAGAACATGCGCGCGCCGTGAAGAGATCGCGACGGGAAAGTTTTGTCAACTTTCGGCCCCTGGGAGGCACTTGGCGGGCCCCGGGACCGTCGAAAAACAGCTCGGCATGAAAAACCGTACCTGGGACAGGGTCGGGACTTCTGGGGTCCGGACCGCGCACTGAACAAATCAAGACTTTGCTTGTCTGGGGGCGAAGAGGAGGAAGAGGAGCGGCAGGTGAAGGAGGATGAGGAAGAGGAGGAAAAGGAGGAGGAGGTGGAGGAGAAGGAGGAGGAGGAGAAGAGGGAGCAGGAGGAGAAAGGGAGGACGAGGGGGAAGAGGAGGAGGAGGAGGAGAAGGAGGAGACGTAGCAGGAGGAGAAGGAGGAGGAGGAGGAGGAGGAGGAGGAGGAAGCGGCGACCGATGTGGAGAAGGCGCGGAGGTGCAGGAAAAGGAGGAGGAAGGAGGAAGAGGAGGAGGAGGAGGAGGATGAGGAGGAGGCGGAGAGGCGGAGGCGAGGCGGAAGGAGGAGGGGGAGGAGGAGGCGGAGGGAGGCGGAGGCGGAGGCGGAGGCGGAGGGGAGGAGCAGGAGGAGGATGAGGAGGAGGAGTAGGAGGGAGGAGAGGAGGAGGAGGAGGAGGAGGAGAGGAGGAGGAGGAGGAGGAGGAGGAGGAGGAGGAGAGGAGGGAGGAGGAGGAGGAGGAGAAGAGGGGGAGGCGGAGGCGGAGGCGGAGGCGGAGGCGGAGGAGGAGGAGGAGGAGGAGGAGGAGCAGGAGGAGGTGGAGGAGGAGGAGGAGGAGGAGGAGGAGGACGGGGAGGAGGGGGGGGGGAAGGAAGGGGTAGAGGGCGAGCAAGCGAGGAGGGCGGGGCGGGGGAGAAGAAGCAGGAGAGCAGAGGGCACCGCATGCCTTGGGTCGTCTGCCCCGCGTCTCGCAGGGCCCGGCGTGCGGGCGATGGGGGGGAGGCAGGGGATCTAGAGACGGCGGGGCGATGGGGGGGAGGCAGGGGATCTACAGACGGCGGCCGCAGGCGCCCGCCGCCCACCCGATGACGCAGCAGGCATCTATACGCCACCACCGTGCCTGGCCGGGAGCCATCCTGGGCCCTTTCTGAAGGGGTCCAGGGACACACAAATATGACGAGACACAAGCCCCAGAATATTCCCTATATTTTCTGAGTGTTCGACTTCCCCCCCACTTCCAATATTGGCCCTAATATTATCGTAATTACGATCGTACGTTCGCACGGTCGTGTTCATGCCTGGAGGGGGCTTTGAGGCAGCTCGGCGGCGCGGCTCGCAAAAGCCTGGCGGCAGACGCAACAAACAAGAAACGGCAGCGGCCGAAGCACAAACGCAGCAGCGGCCTGCGACGAGCGCAGGCAGCGCCAGAACAGCGTGCGGAGGGCGCTCAGAAGGAGCCCAAGAGGGAGCGGGGCCGCGGTGGGAGGCGGCTGTTTCGAGCACCGCTGGCGGGTGTTGCTGGCGGAGCCAGCCGCCCTCGAAGCCTTCTGCAACCTCTGCCACCGGCTGGCCACTTGGGGACTTACCCGCGAGCGCCGCGGACGCCCTCGCCCTCTCCCTGGTGACGCCTCTCGGCAAACCCGCAGACGCCGAGCGCCCCATCGCCGCGCCTAAGATCCTCCACCGCTTGGTGGGGTGGGCGCTGGAGATGCCGCAGGAGGAGGACCTCGCGACCGCGCTCGGCCCGCACCAGTTCGCCGCTGGCACCAAGGCGGGCACTGAGCTGCTGGCGCACACTGCCCGGGCACTGACGGAGGCGAGCCCGGACCAGGTCTTGGTGGCGCTGGACGAGAAGAACGCCTGCGGGACCGCGCGCCGCGAGGCTTGCCCGGGGGGGCTGGAGGAGGCGGCGCCGGAGCTCCTCCTTGGCGCAGCCCTCTTCTGCCGGCGCCGCTCCCCGTATCACTTCTGGGGCGCGGGCGGAGATTGCGCCTTGGCTCGCCAGACGGCGTTGACTGGGCGGGGCCCGCTGGCGCCCCTCCGCTTCGCCTGCGGCCTCCGCTCCCCCCTCCGGGGTCTTGAGGCCGCGCTGAAGGGAAGGGCAGCCGCCCTCGGCCTGCGGGCAGGCGATGTCCGCGTCCTGGCTCACCTGGACGACGTCGTCGTCCTCGCGCCGCCTGCACCGGCAAGCGAGGTCGAGGCGGCCGCGGAGGCAACTCCGGGACCCAGGGGCTCGGACTGCAGCGGCAGAAGACGCAGGTCTGGTCACCCCGCTCGCCCTGCCCGCCAGGGCCGGAAGAAGGCTGGCGCTCACTGGGGGCGGCCTGTTCCCCGAGGCGAGGGCTTCCAGACGGAGGTGGGGGTCTAAAATTGCTCGCCTGGGAGGGCTGTGACCCCCCTGTGGGGCCTCTTGGGAGCCTCTCGGGGCCGCCTTGGGGCCTCTGCGGGCCTCTGGGGGCCTCTTGGGGGCCTCCTTAGGGCCTCCTGGGGGCCTCTCGGGGCAGAGAGCTCGAGATGTCCGTCTGGGTCTCATAGAATAACAACTGGCGTATTGCAATGGCCTTCGGCCCAACCCGCCACCGTGCCTGGGATTGCGGGTCGGTGTCCGCAGGGCGACCTGTCTCAGGAGCATCCACAGTCATTTCGAAAGCACGCATGCCGCGGACGTTCTTATCACGAGGCTGGTCTCGCGGACTGGCGGGCCGTATTCATATACGCGGTTGGGTGCGCAGGTTCTTTGTGGGATCCCTGCTGTTGGGGGATCACCTGGGAGGCTTTCGGGAGCCTCGCGGATGCAGCCTTTGAGGCCCCTCGGAGGCCGTCCGCGAGTCCCGGGGGCCTCCCCTGTGCCTCTCGGCGGACGGCTCCAAGAGCCAGAGAGAACCCACGATGACCTCCAGGACTCCAGGATGGCTCAAGATAGCCTAAGATGGCTCAAGATGGCTCTCAAGATGCTCCTAGAGGCCCCAAGACCGCTCCAAGACGGCTCCGAGTGGCCACGGAGCCTCCCCAGGAGGCCGGCACGAGGCCAAAATCCTTCAAACTCTCAGGGAAAACCCATGAATTGTGCCTTCTCGCCTTTTCGCTTTCGATGGTTTTTCGAGGCCTCAAGACAGCTCCAAGAGGGCCCAGGAGGGCCCCAAGAGAGGCCCAAGAGAGCCCCAAGAGCGCCCAAGAGCGCTCCGAGAGCGCCCAAGAAAGACCGACATGTATCTTGTGCTCCTTCCTGCCCCCCACCCCAGGAGCGGCAAGATTCGTGGGGAAAGCGCCGGCATTGCAGAAGATGCGGCGTCGGAGCCTGGAGAGGTCCCTGCACAGGCCCCTGGAAGGCAAAAACGATACTTTCAGGCGTCCGATTGCCGCGATCCTCGACCGCGAGAGAGCTGACAGGGAGTGTGGCGGCCCTGGGCCCCTGCTTTGTGAGACTCTCAGATGGACAAAGCATCTCGGGGACAAAACTCACAGGGCAAGTACGTAGAGGCCTCGAGCCTAGATGGGGTCGGAGTGGATGGGGTCGGGGGATCGCGCCGCATCGCCGATACATCGGCGATGCACCAGCGATGTATCGGCGTGGCACCGCCGATGCATCGTCGACGTCGAGGATGCATCGGCGGCGTCGACGTGCAGCAAATCGGGCCCCACATCGAGCCGCCTCGGCGATGCATCGGCGATGCGGCGCGATCCTCCGACCCCGTCCACTCCGACCCCGTCTGAGAGGCCCAGAGCAAAACAACCACGCGGCATGGCGCCGGCGGGGCCCGACGGAGACGGGCCCTGGGCCCGGGGCCCCTCCTCCAAGACCACCTTCTCGTCCTCCGCCGTGCTCTGCCATCAGCGGCGAGCGGGGTTGAAGTGAGAATAGAGAGCAAAAAGCCCACCTTCATAATTCGCCGGTCCAACGGGCCAGAGGCATGCTAAGATCTCCAGTAACAGGTTAACAATTACACCTGAGAAAACCCCAATCAGTGGATGTGTTGAAAATTAATACTATGGATCTTGAGATCGATTGTGAGATTGATAATGAGATCGATAGTGCAATCGATAGTGAGGACGATTGTAAGGTCGATCGTGAGACCGAGAGTGAAATCGATTCAATGAGATCGATAGTGATATCGATCGCGAGATCGCTCATGCGATCTCTAGTGAGATCGCTTGTGAGATCGATCATGAGATCGATTGTGAGATCGATGGTGAGATCGGTAGAGAAGTGGGTAATGAGATCGATGGTGAGACCGATCGATAAGAAGATCGACCAAGAACCCGGGAACCCGCGAACCTCGCCGCCCTCCGAAATCGGCTCGGAAACTGGAACCGGGAACCCGGGAACCCGGGAACCCAGAACCGGGAACCCAGGAACCCAGCGTGCGACCAAAATCGGGGGGACACTTTGGCCAAATCCTTCAACTTCCGCGAGGACCCCTTCAGTGCAAGCACTGATTGGGGAATATTTCTAGTTCGCGCGCGCGTGGCGGCCCCTGGGGATCCCTGGACGAAAAGTACACCGGGCGATGCCCAGCCGATGCCCGGCCGCCTCCCCCCGGGCGCTCCAGGAGCGCGCCAAGAGGGCGCCGGGACGCCCCCCACGCGGCCCAAGAGGCCCCGAGTCGCCGAAAGATCGTTCCAAGACGCTCAAGAGATGGTCTTCAGAGGGCCTCGGAGGCCGCGAACAAGCCCCAAGAGAACAAACAAAAATCGCCCCATTGCCTTTGGAAAACGTATATGTTTCGCATGTGCGACGTTTCACGTCTTTTCTGTCTTCCAACGCTCCAAGACAGCACAAGAGGCCCCCGAGACCGCCGCAAGACGGCCCAAGAAGCCTCCAAGACGGCACCAAGACGGCCTAAGATGGCCCCAACACAGCCCAAGAGGCGCCCAAGATGGCCCAAGAGGGTCCCACAACGGCCCCAAGAAAGGCCCAAGACGGGGACCAGGAACCGAACAGTCCAGCCTTCAGCCCCAGGCCCCAAGAGGCCCCCAAGAGGCCCCACGGGGTTCCCAAGAGGCACCCCCAAGAAGCCCCAAGAGGCCCCCGAGAGGCCCCAAGAGACCCCAACAGGGCCCCCGCGAGGCCTCAAAACTGCCTACCAGAGGCCCCCAAGAGGCTCCAACACGGCCCCCAAGCGGCGAGGCAATATGGGCCGGTGGAATGAGCGAAGCGATTACATATTTGATAAGCACCCCGACAAGCGAAGGCGTTTAGCAAACGTACCCTAAGAAGGAATCAACCACGAGAGGGTTGTTCAGTACACGCCCAGGGCCGTCTAGCAAACGCCAGGTATCGGGGTCGGGGTGGTTGTTCCTCAATGGAGCGATAGAGAAAGCCTTCTCAGAAGGCAGCGGGACTTCTCAGAAGCCCTCCGGCCTTCTGAGAAGTTTTCTGCGTTTTCGGGGAGGTCTTCGAAGGAGGAGGAGGAGGAGGAGGAGGAGGAGGAGGAGGAGGAGGGGGAGGAGGGGGAGGAGGAGGGGGAGGAGGGGAAGGAGGAGGAAGGGGAGGAGGACGACGAGGAGGAAAAGGCTTGGAGGACTTCTCAGAAGGCCGCGGGGGACTTGCGAGCCTCCCGAGAAGGCCCCGCCCCTTCTCGCTTCCCCCCCCTCGCTCGCCGACGATGTGTAAGGTCCCAGGGCCCGTGGAGGACCTCCCGGGCCCGAAGCGGCGAAACACCTCCCAAGGGCACGTTCCCTCGGGGCCGCCTCCTCCGCGGCGAATCAGAGGTGTGAGGCCTGGAGAGTGGCACCAGCACCAACAAAAAGGGGGTTGCCTTCAAAGGCGGAAGAGGATCCTGAATTCTGGTGCTGGTCGTAATCTCTCGGCCACCCGAGAAGCTCGAGTATGGCCGCAGTCATCGGGATCGGGGTCACCGTCCCTCGGTGGAGACAGCCGCCGAAACTGGTTTGTATGTTCCTTGTTCGTTGCATCTGCATGTGTTATCATGTTGTGCTTTGTGTTTCTCGGAGACAGCCGCCGACCTGCTGGTGTGGGTGCCCAACTTCTGAGCCCCCGGAAACTGCTGCCTCGATCCTCGGATCCCGAGGGAGCGGCGGGCGCAGGGGCCGGCCTGGAAGAAGAGATTACTTCACGCCTAGTCGGGCGTTGATCATCGCCTGGAGGTCGTCCCTCGAGGCGTGGGCGGCCTTGGCCTGGCGGCCAGCGGTGGGGGCGGGGGGGCAGAGGGAAGGAAAGAGAGAGAGAGAGAGAGAGAGCGGGAGGAGGAGGAGGAGGAGGAGGAGGAGGAGGAGGAGGAGGGACAGGGGGGAGGGGGGGGGGGAGAGGGAGGAGGAGGGACGAGGGAGGAGCAGGGAGGAGGGGAGGGGTCGGAGGAGGTGAGGAAGGGGAGGGAGGTGCGAGGGGCAGGAGGGGCAGGAGGAGGGAAGAGAGGAAGGAGAGAGAAGAGAGGGGGAAAAGAGAGGAGAGGAAGGGAGGAGAGAGGATGGCGAGGGAGGAGTAGGAGGAAGAGGGAGGAGGGATTACCGAGGAAGAGCAGCAGCAGCAGCAGCAGGAGCAGCAGGAGAAAACGAAGAGGGTGGGCCCGCGTTCGGACGGGGCCTTCATCTTCTCTCGCTGTGCAGCTTCCTTCTGCGCCTTCTGGACGATCATCCGCGCCTCCTCAATCTCGGCCTGAGAGAGGAAGAGCAAGGAGGATGATGAGCAGAACGGAGGACAGGGAGGAGGAGGAGGAGTAGGGCGGTGGTAGCAAAAGGAAGAGTAGGAGTGACGATGAGCAACGAACATAAAGGCGAGGAGGATGAGTAAGATGGTAAAGGGGAGGACGCAGAGGAGTTGAATGAATGCCGAGATGAATAAGTGAAGAGGAGGTGGATGAGGACTAGGAATAAGACGGTGGTCTACCTCTAAAGAGGTCTGTCCAAGGAGGTGAACGGGAACGAACACACAATAACATGAATCGCGCAAGGTTCGCATGGCAGGGCCGAGCTCAGCTCAGCCCATCGGCTCTTCCGCTGCCTGCGCCGTGTGCGCACCAGCATGCTTACCTCGAGTCCTCGAACCCCGCCCTCCTCGTTCAGAACAGTGCTCCGCTCCTCAGGGGGGCGTGAAACGAGGCCCCGGACAAGCTAAAGGACAAGCGGGTCGGGCGGGGTGGACCCGCCAACGGGCGGGTCGAGCGGGCGGCTCCTGACGGCCGACGCGGACGGGCGGGCGGGCCTCCAGGCCACAAGCCATCGATCGGTCGCGGCGGGCGGACTTTGACGCGCGGGCCGGGCGGGCGGACCCCAACGGGCGGATCGGGCGCTCGGACCCTGACGGGCTGGCCGGGCGGGTGGAGCGTTGAAGCGAGTTTCTCCTTGGACCATTCGGGGGGCATCGGGCGAGAACGCGCGTCCCAAAGGAGCGTTGTTTCCCCTTCCCAGGTAACGGTCGTTACCCGGGGGGGGGGGTCGGGCGGGAGGGCAACGATAACGGCAGGATGCGTCCGCGCCCCCTGCGCATCAATCGCCTGTGTGCGCCACAGTCCTTGTGCACACGACGAGGCCCAATGCCTGCGTGCAACGCAGAGCCGCCTGTGTACACCACAGTGCCTTCGTACACCACAACAGCCGCGAGCACCGCAACACCACGTCGACTATGTACACCGCCGTGCCTGTGTAAACTGCAGCAGCCGTGTGCGCAACAGCCTCTGAATACACCACATTGCCTGCGTGCGCCAGAGCGCTTGTGTATACCACGACGCCTGCGCACACCGTAGCAGCCATGTGAACCGCAACACCTGTTCACGCACCAGAATACCAAACGTGTCAGCGAGCACATTCTAGTACTTTGAGAGCTTCTTTGCGAAGCTCGCCACAGATCACGGAGGCCCTCAGGACTCGTTGTTCATCTCCTCCTCCACCTCCTCCTCCTGATCCTCATGCGCCTCCTCCTCCTATATCTCCTCTCCTTTCCTCTTTCAACGGTCCTGGCGGCCTTCGTTGAGGGCGGGAATACGGAGCGGGAAGAGGAGCAGGAGGAGCTAGAGGAGCAGCAACAGGAGGAGCAGCAGGGACCTCACGACGGGGTCAAAAGCTCCAGCGCCGTTGGCGTTGAAATCTGACATCGCGTGGATCGTTCAATCTTGAACGAGATCCGCTCCTGGAGGACCCTGGAGGCCCTCGACACCATCTTCGATATCGACTTCGCGCCATGGGCTCGTTCCTGTAGGTCTCGGGGCCCGAAACGGGCCCCTGCGTCGCGTTCAACCTCGAACGCCCGCTCAACCGAAAACCGCGCGACATCGGCCCCCCAGCCCGCCGCTCCCCGAGTATGGCACCTTGGCAATGAGTCCGCCTGACATATGCCCACCGCAACAGCCTGCAAGCGCCACAACACGCATTCGAGTACCGAAACATGCCTTTCAGCACCACGCCATGCCTGTGAGCTCGGCGCCGCAACAGGTGGAGAGCCTGCGAGCGCTACAACACTTTCGTGAGCACCGAAGCATGCATTTGAGCACCGCGCCATGCCTGTGAGCACAGCGGCACACCTGCGGGGGGTCCGCCCCCTAACATGCAGGGAGGGGTCCAGGCCACCCCGCCCACTGCGATCGTTAGCGTTACCCGAGAGGGGGGGGCGGGTAACGAGCGTTACGCTGGGGAGGGCTAAACAAAACTCACCAAGAAAACTGTAACACGTCCTCGGCAAACGCTCAATCCCCGACGGGCAAGAGCGCGAACCCTGACCCAACCGTGAGGAAATGTCAAGCGAGAGCACGCCTCCTGAGTGAGAAAGTTGCGAACGAATCTCGAGCCAGAGCGCGATTTATGAATTATCCGCCAGGCGGAAGAAGTGGGTAGACACATGAAGTAGGAAGTAGTTGAAAGTAGATTGGGCTTTCGCGCGCCCCCTGAAGAGGAGGGAAGAGGGGGGCCCACTCGACTCCTGAAGCAGGAAGGCGCCTGACATGGATTGGGATTTGGGCAACCGACAATACAAACTTCCAACGACCAACGGGTGCACTCGACTGCGCGCACAGGGGGGTAGAGGGAGGGGAGAAGGCTTCTAACAAGGATGCTCTTTCTTAGAAGGCGCCCTCCTTACATCTACAGATGAGGCCTGCGCCTTCTAAAAAGCAGCCCTCTTCTGAGAAGCCTTCCCCCTCCTCCTCCTCCTCCTCCTCCTGGCACAAGGTGCCCCCAGGATTTCCAAGGAGGCCCCCATGGCCTCCAGATCACCCCTCACGAGGCCCAGGGGACCCGAGGGGCTCCAAAATGGAGCGAAAAGCTGAAGGCACCTCGGGCTAGGGGCACCTTCAGCAACCCCCGATCCTCCCGAAGGCTCAGACGGTCTCCGGCCTTCCAAGGAGCTTCCTCAGCATCCTCGGAGTCCCGAAACGGTGCGGTGACAGACCGTGCGGTGACCTCGGAGCCGACGAGCCCTCGAAGACCTCACCACACGGCTCGTTACTCCCACGGTTTCGGGCCTCGAGCCTCGATCTTCGAACCCTGGTCCTCGAACCTCAAACCTCGACCCTCGAGGTTCGGCAAGGATCTACTGACACGGGTCAGTCCAGACCCGGGTCAGTCGGGCTTTGCAAGATCCTGCAAGATTGTACAGGATCGTGCAGGATCCTGCGCCAAAGCCCGGGTCATGCGACCCTGGCTCTTCATGATCCTGCAAGAACTGGCGCTCTGACTGACCCCCGTTTGCATTGACCCCCGTCTCTTGAGCCCCGAATTCGAGTCTCGGCGGCGAGCCCGGGGGGGAAGAGAGAAGGGGCGGCCCTTCTCAGAAGGCTCGGAAGTCACCCGGCCTTCTGAGAAGTTCTCCGAGCCTCACCCGAAGATGCAGAAGACCTCTCAGAAGGCGCCGAAGGCTATCGAGAAGCCCCGCCGCCTTCTGAAAAGGCATTCTCCTTCTCACTTCCCCCGCCGACGAATGGGGGAATCGAGTCCTGAGAGAAACGGGCCCTGGACCCTCGGGCCTTCCTCCAGGACGAGTTCTTCATCCCGAGTCGTCTTCTGACAGTCCCGGGGCCCGTGGAGGGCCTCGGGAAGCTGGCAGCGGCGAAGAACCTCAAGACCGTCCCCCTCAGGACCAAGAGTTCCCCCATGGCGACAGCCCCTCCCTCGCCGCCGAGAACCTCGGACCTCAATTGGCGGCGAGCGAGGGGAAGAAGTGAGAAGGACAAGGCCTTCTCAGAAGGCTCAGAAGTCCCCAGGCCTTCTGAGAAGCTTTCTGAGCCTTCCCCGAAGACACTTGAAACCTTCTCAGGAGGCGCACAGGGCTTCTGAGAAGTCCCGCCGCCTTCGGAGAAGGCCTTCTCCTTCTCACTTCCCCCCTCGCTCGTCGCCGAGAGAAAGTCAAGACGCCGGACCCTCGGGGGGTGGCACACACCGGTGGTGTTCTGGCGATGGCACCCGGCCGAGGCCTGGGCACTCGGCGCGCGCGCTTCTGCTCCTGCTGCTGGCGCGGCTCCTCAGACTGCCCTCTCGCGCGCTCGGGGCTCCACCGTCGCCGCCGGGCGAGCGAGCGAGAGAAAACAACTGATCACTTTGCTCGCCGCCGACTCCTCGACTCCTGGGGGGAGGCGGGGCGGCGAGGAGAGACAGCGCAGAGGGATGCACGTCGTGGGGGGCGTGGAGAAAGTAGGAGGAGGAGGAGGAGGAGGAGAGGAGGAGGAGGAGGAGGAGGAGGAGGAGGAGGGGGGGAGGAGGAGAGGGGGGGAGAGGAGGAGGAGGAGGAGGAGGAGGAGGAGGAGAGGAGGAGGGGGAGGAGGAGGAGGAGTGTGGAGAAAGTAGGAGGAGAGGAGGAGGGGAGGAGGAGGAGGAGGAGGAGGAGGAGGGAGGAGGAGGAGGGAGAGGAGGAGGAGGAGGAGGAGAGGAGTGTGGAGAAAGTAGGAGGAGGAGGAGGAGGAGGGGAGGAGGAGGAGGAGGAGGAGGAGGAGGAGGAGGGGAGGGAGGAGGAGGAGGAGGAGGAGGAGGGAAGAGGAGGAGGAGGCCTCGAGCGCCGAGGCTCGGCCCGAGTGCCCCGGCGGGAGGAGCACGGGGCGGCGGGGCGCGGCCGGCGGGGGGCGCCCGGCCTCCGAGGCCGGAGGGGGCAGCGCGTCGCCTGCCCCGCCGGCCGCCGCCGCCGCTCGCGGCCTCTCCTCTTGCGGCTGCTGCTGCTGCTGCACGGCCTCCTCCTCCTCCTCCCTCCTCCTCCCTCCTCCCTCCTCCTCCCTCCTCCTCCTCCCTCCTCCCTCCTCCTCCCCCTCCTCCTCCTCCTCCTCCCTCCCCTCCTCCCTCCTCCTCCTCCTCATCCTCCTCCTCCTCCTCCTCCTCCTCCTCCTCCTCCTCCTCCTCCAGCGGCCAGCGCGGACCGGCCCGCTTTTCCAGCGCAGTCAGGCCGTAGAATATACGAGCGCACGGCAGGAGCCCGTTGGGTTACTCGCCGTCGCTCGGACGTCCATTTCCCATGCATTCGTCGGTTTCCTGCGTGCGTTTTTCGCTCGATGATCCAGGATGTTCCTCAAGGGTCTTCGCCGAGAACAAAAAAACACACGTCCGAGCGATGCCAGGGTCAGATCCAGGCGCGGCACGACTATACTTGCATGGCGTTGCCCCCCCCCCCCCGCCCCTCAAACGGATACTAGCGTGCAAGTGCCTTCCGACTTGCGTGGTTTCCGCACGTGCAAGTCGTTCGAAGATTGCTTCAGGTTCAGGCCCCTTCCCCCGCCCATGCAAGTAGACTTGCCAGGTTCTGAAAAAAGCAAGCCCTAAGGACGCAGGGGCCTCGCAAGAAAGTTCCTGGGAACCTTCTTCGAAGAGAGACGGGACCTCCCAGAAGCCCAGAGGGCTGCTGAGAAGCCCCGCCATCTTCTGAGAAGGCCGGCGCCCTCTCACCTCACCCCTCGGCGCGCCGCCGATATCAGGTGCACGAGAATCAAAAGGTGAGGGGGGAGGGGTTTGTACAGTCAGCCCGTAGAATGAGGACGCCGAGAAGGATGCCAAGGCCTCGGAGGGCCATGCCGACACTTTGCGGGAGCGGGGCGCGGCCAGCGCGAAGGCGGCCAGGGATGGGCCGAAGGCGAAGGATGCACTGGTAACCTTGGAAAGTCGCTCATCCTTATTATGCGTGCAGATGCCTTCTGCGGATGGGGTTGTGTACTCTAGAAAAGGGTCCGTTTTGGGTGGGTGGTGACGCGCCGGCCTGGGGGGCCGTGTGCTTCTGCGTGTGGTCAGACATCCACAAGCGTTGTGGATTCAGATCGTGAATCGAGGTCCGTCAGTATGCGGGTTGACTGCATGTCGCTCATCCTTAGTATGCGGGTTGACTGTAATGTGACGCGCTTGGCACTACAGTCACAGGGGCGCCAAATGCGGAGCGAATGGGGCCTGCCTGGCCACGGGAAGCCTCGGCAACGAACAGGTTCCCCGACCTGGGATGAAGGCAGGATCCGCAAACCAGGGCCCTTACTGAGCCCAAAGTGGTCCTGAAATTAGCGTCTTGACAATTCGGCGGGCTCGTGTCGTGTCGACTTCGGCGTCGGTTTCTGAGACCACGGCGTCGACCTCGATTCCACGTTGGCCGATTCTTGGCCAGCGGCGGCGTTTAATCTGTTGGCACGCCCGTAATGGGTACGGAACAAATGGGTACCATGTCAAATTGCAAATGTTGTTCGAGAGCACCAGCAGCTGCTGTTGAGCAGGCGTTTTTTGCCTCACATGGACAACGTCCGCGGCGACGCCGACAACGAATCCTGCTCAAAATGGACAAGAACTTCTGTCGGCCGTCGTCCCCATTCTTGCCGTACCAACTTCGATTGTACCGAACCTCGGAACGCCGGCGGCAAGGTTGCCGCCGCGTCGACACGACGCGAACCAACCGTGACTATCTCGCCTGGGTCGGCTTCGTCTGTCTGCTCGCAGACGCTGCGGCCGCTCGGCCTGCAGCTTGAGCGGCGCGACAGAAAGCAGGCGTCCGACAGAGTGGCTTTCTGTTTAAGCGGGAGTAGGGAGTAGTGGGTCTGGCGCTACTGGGTCCGCGGGGAGAGGTGCAATAGTACTTTGCAATAGTTGGGGTCTGCAAGCAGCAGCTTGCGCGCTGGATGCAGTAGTGGCGCGTGGATGCAGTTGTGTGTCTCTCTTTCACATGCAGTAGCTGTTGCCCTTGCAACAGGTCGTGGCCCCCCACAAGTTGTGCGTGCTGTTGCGCGCAGCAGTGCACAATCCATGGACGATTGCACCCCTCACCGCCCCCCCAATCTGCGCCACACGCACTGCTTCGGCTTAGATGTCAGCGCGCGGCCCCAGAAGTCCCAGCCCCCTCCCTGGGGCAGTGTTTCGCCCGAACTCGGAATTGCTGCTAAACTCCAGCAAAAAAGCAACTCCCGCCTGTCCGCCCTGCATACCGCGGTCGCCGGTTCCCACAAGATCCCGTGAGTCCTGGAGTGTCCCGCCTCGCGTCCTCCAGGGCACGAGCTGAACAGCGTGTTTCGTGCTCTTGTTGTTATCGTTGTCCTTCGTTCTTTCTTCGTTCTGCCTGTGCTGCGACACGAAATCAAGACGAAAGCGATCCACGACATCGCCAAAACACGAGCTAAGCTCGAGCCCTGGCGTCCCCGACGATGAACGACGCCATGCCGCGGTCGCCAGACAAACCCCACCAGATCCTGGGAATCCCCTGGTGCCCCGCCCCGCGTCTTCGACGAATGATGACACCCTGCACGCCAGAGCCCCGATGGGGAGGCGTCATAGCGTCATGCCGTCCAAGCGTCTCGGCGCATGGGCAAAGAAGCAGGAACAATCGGCATCAAGAACACGATACAGAAACGGGCACACATAGCATAACACACGTGCTACGACTAGTACAACAAATCATAATATCATGGCCAGGTCCTGGCATAATGCAACATATCACCACGTACCATAACATACTGTTCTATGGCATTGGACATTATAATATAGCAGAACATGCCATACCATACCATAACATAACACATCGTACCACGAATAACGGAGCGTAACATAGTATGGTATATAAAAAGCATACACTACAATCAAATAATCATACATGCCCTCTGGGCGCAGATGGTCTAACGGTGCTTGTCTTCCCACTTCCAAAACCCTCTTCCCTTCGGGGAGGGGCACCATCCCCCTCCCCTCCTTGAGGTTGTTTGTTGGGGGGGCGCGCGAGAGGTCAGGCCGCACAAGATGACCCCAAGTGGCTCCAAGAGGGCATCCGACGCTCCAAGATGGCCTCACAGATGGCTTAAGATAGCCGAAGATGGCTCAGGCTGGCTTCCACCATGCTCGAAGGAGCCCCAAAGACCGCTGCAAGACAGTTCCAAATGTTCTCGGAGATCCCTAAGGTCCCCCCCAAGAGGCCCAAGGAGGAGGGGGAGGAGGAGACTCAGGAGGAGGAGAAGGAGGAGAAGGAGGAGGAGGAAGAGGAGAGGGAGGAGGAGGAGGAGGATACGATACGATACGATCCCCTACGACTCGCCCGTGGGATGGCGAGCAACACGAAACAACACCACAGAGTGGAGAGGCTCGACCACGCTGGCATTCAGCTCCCACAAGAGCAGACCTGCAAACTCTCGGAGACGCTGTGGGCCTCTCGAGCCTTCTGGGTCAAATTTCTGAGTTCAGCACAGATGTGATCCCAACTAACGACGCTGCGCCAGGCAGATCTGGTGTAGGTAGACGGAGACCGAGAGCTCGGGGAATCCCACACAAGCCAACTTTCGGACACCCAGCCAGAATCTTGGGCCGTCGTCAAAACTGCGGGCCAGTCACTTTGGTGACGCTGGAGATGGGTCCACCAGCTGAGACACGCTACATCATGAATTCTACTCCACTGGTCCTTGGCACGTCCCTGACCTGACAGGCTCTTCTCGTATTGTACACTCCAGGGGCCTCTTCGAGGCGCTTGCGGATCCTACTCATCAAACGTATTGTTCTAACCTGAAGGGCATCCTCTCTCTTGGCAGCCTTGTTGCTGGGGGCCCACAGCGCGTTCGAGGATTGTAGGATTGCACCTACTATGGAGTACAGTTTCTTGACCCTGACGTTTTTGTAGGAATCACGGTGTTCGTCAGGAATTTGGCATTGAGGTAAAATACTTTTCTGATGGTCGGCTGTTTTCGTAATGCTTTTTGTCGGCACTCCTGTTACAGCAAATGTTTGGCCCCAGGACTCGGGGAGACGGAACTGTCTTCCACGCGTGGATGTCTGAGTCTCTGAAGTCCGCCTCTGGATACCAAGTGCTCGACGATCTGATGATCTCCCGATGTGGCTCTTTAAGCACCAGGACGAGGAGGAGCAGGAGAAGGAGAAGGACAGGGGAAGGAGGGAGGAGGGGGGGAGAAGGGAGAGGAAGCGAGAGGAGGATGAGGAGGAGGGACACGGGAGGGAAGGGGAGCAGGGGGGGGCGGACTGGACAAGGGAAGAGAAGACACATTTTCGATTTGGTAAACCGAAACAAAAAAAGGAGCCCCGAAAAGGGGTGGTGACCACACCGTGTGGTGAGTCTGTGGGGATTCGGGGTCACCGCACGGTTTTGGGACTTGGGCCGTTCTCCGAGGATGTCTCGGGCGACTGGAGCCTCCAAGGTCCCAAAACCGTGCGCTGACGGACCGTGCAGTGAAGTCGTGGGGGATTTCGAGGTCACCGCACGGTCTGTCACCGCACCGTTTCGGGACTCCAAACAAAAGGTACCGATACCGCTACTCCCCAGAACTCTCCCAGGGTGCTTTCTGCCCAGAATTTAAAAGCGAATCCAGCGGTGGCGACGAGGGCCTCCCAGGAGTCCGAGGCCCAAAAAGGGGATACAACGAAAGGGCAGCGGCATGGGTGCCTTTTACTTCCTCCGATCGCTTCGAGAAATTGCAGAGAGAAGCAGGGAAGGGCGAGCCCAAACGCAGGACGGCATGACGCGGCGAACCCCCGCACTAAGACGGAGCCAGGGCGAGGATTACATCGGGCGATGATAAATGGTGATGAATGGAGCATCTCTCAGATCCGGCGGTTCTGGAGAATGTCTCGGGCGCCGCGGCCTTCTCACAGCGTTCCGGAACGCTCTGAGAGCGCTGCGGAACGCTCTGGAACGGAGTAATCCTCGTCCCAGCCCCGCCCGAAAATGGTAGAGAGGAGGACAGAAGGGAGAGCCCAAGGGAAGGACGGCAGGCCGCGGCGACCCCCCGCCACCGCTCCCCCTCCTCCGTCGCTATCGCTGTCGGCTTGTCGCTGGACGGCTGCGAGCCGCGCCGCCTGGGGCGCCGGCATCGGGTGCCAGTGGGGGGGGAGGGAGGGGGTGGAGGAGCAAGAGAACAGAAGGAGGAGGAGGAGGAGAAAATTTCAAAAGGCGGGAGGACTTTTGAGTCTTCCCAAAAGGGGGAGTGGGGGGGGAGGGCAGGAAGAGGAGCAGCAGGAGGAGGAGAGGGGAGGAGGAGGGGGTGGAGAAGGAGGAGGAGGATGTTGCAGGCCCATAAGGCAGAACAAAACCGCGGCGCTCAACGAAGCGCGGGCCAAACGTGCCCTGGCCAACGGCCAACGTGGCCAACGGCCAACACCGAAGGCACACGTGGAAAAAGGGGGCTCACGGACACAAGCTGGGACCTGACCTCCGGCGTCCTTTCCCTGACTAACTTCCAATAGCGCCAGCAACGCTGTGCCTTAGGGAGGAAAACAAGACAAGAAAACAAACCAAGGACCACCCTACACCCCGCGCCAAACTGGTGCATGGGGGTTTGGAATCGGCGCCCAACGGACAATACACGGAGCGTTGCCCAGCGCAGAATCGGGCTCGCGGAAGGGTCGTTCTTGGCGTGCCCAGTCCCTCCCGTTCCTCCACCTCCAATGGGGCACTTCCAGCAGTGGATGAAAGATTGTAGACTTATAACATCGGGAAAGCTGGAGGGAGGCTTGTTGTCACATCGTTGACGCGATTTGGGTTTACACTGGTCCACCTCCTTCTCCTCCTCCTCCTCCTCCTCCTCCTCCTCCTCCTCCTCCTCCTCCTCCTCCTCCTCCCCCCCCATCCCTTGTTTGTCGGCAACTCGGGACGAAAAACTATGTCATGGTGCGATTGGCTCAAGATGCGCTCGAGGAGTTCCAGCCTCATCTGGCGGCCCTCGTTCCTGGAGCTTGGGAAACCTTGGAAATCTTGGAACGTATCGCTGTCATGACTTCTCGCTCCTCTGGTTCTCGACTCCCGTCCTCCTGGGGGCCTATCATACGGGGAAAGATGGCGACCCCAATGCCCACCTTGGTTGTGTTTTCGACTGGACAAAAGAATTTGGGCCCAGCCCAAGGATATTCGATGGCGGGGGCGTCTATCCTAGGTGGGGGTGCGTCCCGATGGCCCATTTTGAAGGGGGGGTACTCCAGTTCCCATTTCAGTTCCTGGACGCCCTGGTTTCTCGTGGGGAAGTTGTGGATCAAGGGCGGGAACTCGCCCGTGAACTGAGGGCAAGGGCTTGCGTCTGTCGGGGATCTACTGACATGAAATCCAGACCCGGGAGAACAGTCCTCCAAGATCCTGCAGGATCCTCTGCGCCCAAGCCCGGGTCGGTGCGCCACTGGCCCTGCAGGATCCTGCACGATCCAGCGCTCTGACTCCTCCTCCTCCTCCTCCTCCTCCTCCTCCTCCTCCTCCTCCTCCTCCTCCTCCTCCTCCTCCTCCTCCTCCTCCCTCCTCCTCATCCTCCCCTCCTCCCCTGCTCCTCCTCCTCCTCCTCCTCCTCCTCCTCCTCCTCCTCCTCCTCCTCCCCTCCTCCTCCTCCTCCAACCTCCTCCTCCTTCCCGAAGCTCCCGAATCCGTGTCGGCCGGAGGGCTCCGTGCGCCACCGGGCGCACGCGCCTGCGGGCTGGGCGCACCCGGCGCGGCGCCCGCTGGCCGACGGCGGCCTCCCTCGCGCCCCTCGCCCGCCTGCGGATGGGGGGGCCCACGGAGGGCCTCCGAGAGGGCCGCACAGGGACACTCATCCGTACTGGGCGTCCTCCTTGGAGGCGCGCGTCCGACCCGATCAGCCAGTGCAGCCATCTGGTGGTGCATCATTTCCCGAGCGGTGCGGCCAGGAGGCGCCCGCCACGGAGCTTCTGCTGCAAGCTTTCTCGGCGCGTGCGTCGCCCCTGGGGTGCAGAGGCGTATGTAGCATCAGAATGTTGTGGAGACGCCGACCGAATAGGGAGGGAAAGAAAATGCTGGGCCGCCTCCATCGGAGCAATCGTTTTGTCTCCCAGGCAGAGGTTCCGCCCCACCGCCTGGGGCCAGCGACGACAGGAGGCGGCCCAGCCTTCCCCAACCAATCAAACCAAACCTCGAGATCTGCTTCTCACTGCCAAAAAGACCTTGGTCCGACAACACCCTCCCCTCCGTCTCTTCCGCCTCCTCCTCCTCCTCCCTCCTTCTCCTCTTCCTCCTCCTCCTCCTTCTCCTACTTCTCCTCCAACTCCTCCTCCTCCTCCTCCTCCTCCTCCTCCTCCTCCCTCCTCCTCCTCCTCCTCCTCCTCCCTCCTCCTCCTCCTCCTCTCCCCCTCCTCCTCCTCCTCCTCTCCTCCTCCTCCTCCTCCTCCTCCTCCTCCTCCTCCTCTCCCCCCTTCCCCTCCTCCTCCTCCCCCGCCTCCCTCCTCATCCCCCTCGTCCTCCTCATCCTCCTTCCCCTCATCCCATTTTTGTCAGGACCCCTAGGACGAGAACGGTGTCATGATACGATTGGCTCAGGATGCGCTCCAAGAACTCTGGAGTATCCAGCGGCCCTCGTTCCTCGTCACCCCGTGCAGAACATCAGACGGAGCACCTCGAAAGCCTTACAGAATCTTGGAACCTGTACTTTGTCATTGCTTCTTGCCCCTCTGAAGCTTGCTCCACCTACTCCCCGCGATAGGGGGGAGCGGCCGGCGAGGGGAAGCGTCGACCTGCAATCGGCGATGCATCGCCGACACCTCGGCGACAGGCCCCCAGCGTCACCGAACGTTCCTGGGCGGGGTGGGCTGTCGGGCCCCCCTCGGCGACTCGGGGCCGATGCCTTCCCTCTCTGAGCTCATCCCCCCCCCAGGAAGGCTGCCCCTGAAATTGCCCCCCCCTCCCCCCCCCTCCCAGGGAAACCTTCAAACACCGATACCGCTTCTCCCCGGATCCCTCTCCGGGTGCTATCTGAGTAGACATGTCCAGAAAAGTGCGAGGCGGATCCGGCGGCGGCAGCGAGGGCCTCTCAGGAGGCCCCCCAAAGGGGGAGAACGGAGGAAGGGTAGTGGTATGGGTACCTTTCCCTCCCCTGCCACCACCTGGCCATCGCTCGGACGTCTATTCCCCGTGTTTTTGTTGGGTTTCGCGCGTGGCTTTTTCGCCAAAGGATCAAGGATGCTCCTCGATGGTCCTCGCCGAAGGAAAAAAATGCACAGGTCCGAGCGATGCCAAGCCACCACTCCTCGCGCGTGGGGCGGGGGCGCGCCTGATCTTCCTCTTCTCGCTCCATCCGCTCCTGCTGGACAGCGGGCGCGGGCGCTCGCATCGGCAGAGGTCGCCCCGTGCCACCCCGACGCCGTGAGCCGCCTTTCACAACGTCGCCACCACTGGCCATCGCTCGGAAGTCAATTCCCTGTGCTTTTTTCGGTTTCGTGCGTGGCTTTTTCGCCAAGTGATCAAGGATGCTCCTCGATCGCCCTCGCCGAGAAAAAAAGCACACGTCCGAGCGATGCCAGGACCAGAGATCTGGACCGCTTCCCCAAGACCGGTTCTTCACTCTGACTCGTTCGAGCCCGTCTTTGGTTACATCATTCGTGATGATGCCCCTGACCAGCCCCGCCCCCCTCCCTCCCGCCCCCCCATTGGGTCACATATCACCACTCGCGCCAGCGCAGTCTGGAAAGTGGCCATTCTTTTCCATTCCCAGGCGGAGCCGGCGCAAATCGTGACGCGAGCGGCCCCCTCCCCTCACCCTACAGGTCACGTCCGTTATCGTCGAGTGGCAAGAGAGATGTACCATTGTTTACTGTCCCTGGCCCGGCGAGGACCCCCAGACGCCGTGATGTCTTCCTGGTGCACCTATGTAAGACGACGCCCTGGATCGGGGCAAAATCGGATCGAGAAAATCGGGGATCTCTGAGATCCAGCGGTACATCGGGCGCCGCGGCCCTGTCAGAGCGTTCCGGAACGCTCCGAATCCCGAGCCCAGGCCTGCCTGACTGTATTGCGGCCGACTTCGGCGCTACCTCCCGTCGTGATGTTTTCCGGACGCGCAGGGGCGGGGGGTACACCTGTGCGACGGGAAGCACTGGTCTTTCGCCAGGTCAGATGACGCAGCGACCTTGCGCGGTGGCTTGCGCGGGTCGCCAGGGCGGCACGATTCGTTGGAAACAGGGGCGCTTACTCGCGACCTTGCGCGGGCAGCTTACACGCCTACGTCGGCGAAAACAACCCTTTGGACGCCCGAAATGGGTACGGAAAGAATGGGTACACTGCCCAACAACAAATGTTGTCCCAAACCAACAGCGGCCGCTTTTGGGCAGGCAGCCTTCTGTCTCGAATGGGCACAGGCCGCGGCGGCGTGGACAGCGAGGCCTGCTCAGAATGAACAAGATCCGCTGTTGGGCATTGTACCCATTTTTCCGTGCCCATTGCGTTCGTGCAGAAACCCGACCTTGCTTCCGTCATCCACCTGGCAGGTCTTTGGACTGCGCACAGCAGCAGCTCCCAGAAGTGGCCCCGGCTGGCCCCAGCGGGCCGCCCCCGGGATGGCCTGGGGCAGTGCCCCACCCCTGGGGGGCGGAACGCCGTGGGGGCCGTTGGCGCCGCCAAAACCGGTGGCTGAGAGATGGGGTCCCGAGGGATGGGGTCCTCGGGACGAGGTGCGTCAAACAATGTAAATCCACCCTTGGATTTCGGTCGGGCATGTCCTCCTACAGGCGGATTTTGGACGAAAAATAATAAAAATAACAAAAAAACATCCCCAGGATATTGTTTGACTATTGTTGAGTATTCCTCCTGTAGAGGGACGGGCCCGACTTAACCCTTGGATCCCTTCGTCCTGCACACGCCGTGGACGCCCGACATGGGCACGGACAAACATGGGCACGCTGCCTCCCCGCTGCGCAGTGCGCATGGCCAACGTCCAGTGCGCTCGGGCAACAATGGGACGCTCACATGCGGGCAAAAATGTACACCGCCGTGGGCACGGACAACAATGGACCGCAGGTGACTCCCCTCCATTTTCGACGAACCCCTTCTACGATTCGCGGCCCAGTGTAGGGAGCGTCACCGAAAGCCCCGTGGTTGTGTCCGCATGCGGTTCCACCCCCCATGTCGGCGCATCCGTCACACGTTCCGTGGCCCCATAGGAGCTCCACCGAAGGCACCAGTGGTAGGGTCCGCATGTACTTCCACCCTCCATATAGGGAGCTCCACCGAGGGCCCCAGTGGCAGGAACCGCACGTGGCTCCACCCCCCCTTTCGGCGCACCCCTCGCTTGTGGTTTCACCCTTCGCCAGGCAAGCTTTATGATTTCTGGTACCTTTCTTTACCCGACGGGGGGTGGGCAGGGGCGTAACAAAAACGCTTGGTGGAGGTGGGCCACGTCGGGGCGGGGGTGCGCTGCGATCGCCATAGTATGCTAATACGCGGGCGAGCACTGGCATGTGGGGGAAGGTCCACGCGCCCCTCCCTACGTACGATCCTTACTGTTACCCGGTGGGGGCTGGCCTGGATATCGACCGTCACGCGCCAAAGGATAACAAAAACAATCTCCTGGTTTTCCCAATCGGTTCTAAATCGCCAGGGGCTGGAGGTGGAGGTCGGGATGCGGCTGGTAGTGAGCAGCTGGCCGGTCCATCACGGCCGCATCGTCGTCGACTCTTGCGGCGTGCCTCCGCCCGCAAAGCCGCGCGCGCGCGGGCACTGAGCGGCGTCCTCTCGAAGGGGTGTCTCCCCAGAGAGCTGGCGGGGGCTCTGGAGACGCGGCCCGGGCTCGGGGAAAGCAGAGGAGGTACGGGCTGCGTGAGCACAGCCTCGGATGCAGCCATCTTGAGCAGGGACCGACCGTCCCGGCATTCCTATAGTCATACCACGACATGTCCTTAGAACCCAAACATGCTCTAAGAACAAATACAATGTTCTTAGAACATAAACCCGATGTGTCAAAACAAGACAGTCCTAGCCAGAAATGCTCTAAGAACATGTCGTGGGAACCACAACAAATGCTTAGAACATTGTTTGGTGGGGCTATAGGCGAGCCGGGATGCTTCGCCACTGCTTGACCATCGCGCTAACCAGAAGGAACGCTGCACGAGGCGCGAAGTGTTCCTGTCTGGCCACGGCGAGCCTCGGCCACGAACAGCCCCCCCCCGGCCTGAACTAGGGGAACAAAAAGTGGCACAAACACAAAAACTCGGAGGTCCGCGCGGATTTCTCGGATCGGCGCTGGGGCCCTCCAGCGGCGCCTCCGGCGTCGCCCCTGGCGCGCTCCGCGCGCCAGGGAGGGGGGTCCAGCGCCGATCCGAGAAATCCGCGCGGACCTCCGAGTTTTTATGTTTATGTCACTTCTTGTTCCCCCTTGAACCGACGGAAGGGGCCCGAAGGCCAGAGCCACTCCTTGGCCACGGGTGGTCCTCGTCTCGGCGCGGAGCGAGGAGGCACCGAGGCCCGCGGGTGCAGCGGGGACGGAGCCGGGAAGCGAGAGGGCTGGGGGTGCGCGCCGTGGCGTGGCGCGCACGCGGGCGGGTGGGGTCCAGGAGACGTCCTGAAGAGATATCGGGGGGCAACGAAGTCTGAGAGCTCATGGTCCCGGCCACGATATCCAAACACACACACACAGACACTGTGTAGCTTCTCGGCCTATTGATACAACGCAGCGAGCTCTAGGGCGGGACACACCTGGATGAATCCCACCAGCACTCTGGGCGAATGTGGTATCACGAGTTGCGCCTTCCCTCTCGGGGGAGGGGTTCATTAGCGTGCCTTCTCAACATGCACGCTCTCCCACACCCGCCGACTGGCGACGAGCCCGTGCCAATGAGGCCCGCCCCGCCATCCCTTGCAAAACGACAATGCAAATGGCACCTTTCACCAAAATCTGGATCCTGCGCGGGCGCCCCGTGATCACTTTGCAGTATTTTTGGACAGGGGCATCGGGACAGCCCTCATGTTGTCCACGCTGCGCAGGCCTGCGACGCTTGTCAGAACACAATGTAACATACACGTGGCGGCAACATCTGGACCGTGCGCGAGCTGCCCGTGAGCAATTGTCATTGGTTGTTGACAGGGGCGGCGGAGGTGCCTCCACCATCCCTGTCAACACACGGTGCAAACACACACACACACACACACAACACACAACACACAACACACACAACACACAACACACACACACACACACGCGCTGTGAGGCAAAAGCTGGCTCATGCGCGGGCCCCCTGCGATCATTCTGCATTGGTGTTTGACAGAGGGGGCGGCGGGGGGGTGCTCTCAGATTGGCTGCTCGGTGCCTCCGACGGGAATCGTGAACTCAGTGAGATCAAGGTACGGGCTCGGATGCTGACAAAATGTGCGGAGGGTGGATGTGAGTGAGCGGCACTGCTCGCGGCTTAGGGTAGCTCGATCATTGGTCCTTCTTACTGCGCACCCCCTCACCCACCAGACCGAAGACAAGCCCGGGACCATGCCGACATCCCCACGCCATCCCGGTCAACACATATACACAGAGCGCACTTTTTGAACCAAGAGCTGGATCACGCCCGGACGCCCCGCGATCACGTTGCACTGGCTGTTGACAGGGACGGCGGGAGCGCCAGCAGATTGCCCGCTGTGCAATGGCCCCCCCCCCCCATGCCTTGAACAAAATCAGCCTGGCGAAAGGGCCCACCCACATGCGGTTATGAGTCCCGTCGTTGGGAGTATCGTCTTCGAAAGATCTCCTTATGGAATCACGCAGCGCGCAAATGGTGTGCCGTAACCTGGTGGGGACACCATGCGGGCGCTGCCACTGGGGCCTTCGAGCACCGTGGGGAGAATGAAATGAAGGAGAGGGGGCAGCAACAAGGGCAACTGGGGCCTTCGGTGGATCTCCCTATGGGGCCACGAACCGTGCGAGGAGTGTGCCGAAATGGCGGGTGGGACCGCATGCGGGCGCTGCCCCTGGAGCCTTGGGTGGAGCTCCCTATGGCATAGCCCGATCGGGCCACGGAACGTGTGAGGGGTGCACCGACATGAAAAGTGGAGCTGCATGCGGGCGCTGCCACTGGGGCCTTCGGTGGAGCTCCCCACGGGGCCACGAGACGTGTGAGGGGTGCACCGAAATGGGGGTGAAACTGCATGCGAGCGCTTCCACTGGGGCCTTCGGTGGAGCTCCCCGTGGGGCCACGAAACATGTGAAGGGTGTGCCGAAATGGAGGGCGGAACTGCTTGCGGGCGCTGCCACTGGGGCCATCGATGGAGCTCCCTATGGGGCCGCCATGTGCGAGAGGGGTGTGCCGAAATGGAGGGTGGAACTGCATGTGGGCGCTGCCACTGGGGCCATCGGTGGATCTCCCTATGAAGCCACTAGTCTTATGAGGGGTGTGCCGAATTGGCGGTGGAACTGCATACGGCTGTATGCGGGCGCTGCCTCTGCGGCCGGCCTTCGGTGGAGCTCCCCATGGGCCCACGAAGAATGTGAAGGGGGTTCAAAAATGGATGGTGAAACTGCTTGCGGGCGCTGCCACTGGGGCCTTCGGTGGACCTCCCTATGGGGCCACGAACCGTGTGATTGGTGCAACGAAAATGGCGGGTGGAACCGCATGCGGGCGCTGCCACTGGGGCCTTCGGTGGATCTCCATGTGGGGCCACGGAACGTGTGAGGGGTGCGCTGAATGGAGGCTGGAACTGCTTGCGGGCGCTGCCAGTGTGGCCTTCGGTGGAGCTCCCTATGGGGCCGCGAAGCGACGCCCGAGGGGTGTGCCGAAATGGACGGTGGAACTGCATGCGGGCGTTGCCCCTGGAGCCTTCGGTGGGTCTCCTGATGGGGCCGCGGAACGTGAGAGAGGTGTGCCGAAATGGAAGGCGGAATCGCATGCGGGCGCTGGAGCCTTCGGTGGAACTCCATATGGGGCCACGAAACGTGTGAGGGATGTACGGAACTGAGTGTGAGCTGCATGCGGGCGCTACCAGTGGAGCCTTTCGGTGGAGCTCCCTATCGGGCCGCGAAGCGTGTGAAGGGTGTGCCGAAATGGAGGGTGGAACTGCTTGCGGGCGCTGCCACTGGGGCTTTCGGTGGGGCCCCCTTACGAGGCCAAGAGACGAGTGAGGGATGCACCGAAATTGGGGTGGAACTACATGCGGGCGCTGCCACTGGGGCCTGCGGTGAAGCTCCCTATGGGGCCGCGAGACGTGTAAGGGGTGCAGGGGATGGGAGGAAGGAGGAGGGAGGAGGAGGAAGGGGAGGAGCAGAAGAAGAGAGGAGAGGAGAGGAGAGGAGAGGAGAGGAGAGGAGAGGAGAGGAGAGGAGAGGAGAGGAGAGGGAGGAGAACCCGGGCACTGTCTTTTTTCAAACGGGGACCCAACATTATACCAGAGAAAACCCAATCAGTGGATGGCTTTCACCATGAATGATATGGACGCTTAGATCGATGTAATGATCGATAGTGAGATCGAAAGTGGGATTGAGGACGATCGTGAGAGCGATAATGAAATCGATTCAGTGAGATCGAGAGTGAGATCGACCGTGAGATCGCTCGTGCGATCTATTGTTAGATCGATGGTGAGATCGATAATCGGATCGATTGTGAAATCGATTGTGAGATCGATAAAGAGTTGGGTCATAAGATCGATAGTGAGACCGATCAATAAGAAGATCGACCAATTACCTGAGAACCTGGAAACCTGAGAACCCCGCCGCCCAACGAAATCGGCCCGGAACCCGAAACCGGGAATCCAGGAACCTGGAACCAGGAACCCGGGAACCCGGCGGCCCACCGAAATCGGCCGCCCACCTTCGCCAAATCCTCGAAGATCCGCTAGGACCCCTTCAGTGCTAGCACGGATTGGGGAACCACAGGATGGAACATGATACAAAATGCACTTTGCACCAACATCTGGATCATGCGCGGACGCCCCGCGATCACTTCGCAAAAGTTTTTGACAAGGACGGCGGCGGGCCAACGTATTGCCTGCCCCGTGCAGGCCCACACTCCGCTTCAACACAAAAGACACAGTTCACGCTGCCAGGGGCGGTGTGGGCGGGGCAGCGCGCTGCCCGCTGCGTTCAGGCCTCCGAAACAAGTGCAGCATGATTTCGGGCGCACGCCCAGACACGATGCACGCGGCTCGCAAACCCGCCAAGCCTTTGCCGTTGGCTTTTCACAGGGGCGGCGGGGCGGACGACCTATTGCACGATGTGGCGCACCTGGTGCACGTGGCGCACCAGGCACGTGCGGCGCGCCTCGCGGACAGCCACTATCCGCCGATTGGAGTAGGGGCGCGTTCATTGCCTGAGTCCAAATCACATCATATTCCACGTCCGCCTTCTCCTACTTCTCCTCCTCACTCTCCTCAACATCCTCCTCCTCCTCCTCCTCAGCATCATCATCATCATCATCATCATACTCATCATCGTTACCACCACCATCACTACCACCACCCATCATAATCCTCCTCCTCCGCCTCCTCCTCCTCATCATCATAACCACCACCACCATCACCACCACCATCAACGACATCACCATCGTCATCATAGCAATCATCATCACAATCAGCATCATCATCAGCATCAGCATCATCGTCATCATCATCTTCCACCTCAGCATCATCAGCATCATCGTCATCATCAGCATCATCATATTCATCAGCATCATCATACGCATAATCATCATCAACACCATCATCATACTCGTCGTCTTCGCCAACGCTGCCGTCGTCATCATCACCACCATCACCACCATCATCCTCACCATCATCATCACCAGCAGCTTGATCAGCACCATCACCATCATCATCAACAGCAGCATATAAACATTACACCTGAGAAAACCCCAATCAGTGGATGATTTGAAGATTGATACTGTAGATCTTGAGCTCGATTGTGAGATCGATATTGAAATCGATAGTGGAATCGATAGTGAGGACGATTGTAAGGTCGATCGTGAGACCGAGAGTGAAACTGATTCAATGAGATCGATAGTGATATCGATCGCGAGATCGCTCATACGATCTCTAGTAAGATCGCTTGTGAGATTGATAATGAGATCGACTGTGGGATCGATGGTGAGATCGATCGAGAAATCGGTAATGAGATCGATAATGAGACCGATCGATAAGAAGATCGACCAAGAACCCGGGGACCCGGGAACCTCGCCGCCCTCCGAAATCGGCCCAGAACCCGGAACTGGGAACCCGGGAATCCGAAACCGGCAACCCGGGAACCCAGCCTGACACCAAAATCGGCGGGGAACTTTTGCCAAATCCTGCAACATCCGGTAGGACCCCTTCAGTGAAAGCACTGATTAGGGAATTAGCAGCAGCACCAGCGCCAGCGCCAGCACCAGCACCATCACCATCAGCAACATCAGGACCAGCATCATCAGCATCATAATTAGCATAAACATCGTCATCATCATCATCATCATCATCATCATCATCATCATCATCATCATCATCATCACCATCATCCTCATCATCACCATCATCATCATCATCATTAATCCCCATCACCATGAGCATGACCATGGCCATGACTATGACAATGACCATGACCATCATCATCATAATCATCGTCATCATTATCAGCATCATCATCAGCATCAACATCACCCGCATCATCATCACCAGTATCATCATCATCATCATCATCATCATCATCATCATCATCATCATCATCATCATCATCATCGTCATTGTCATCGTCATCATCGTCATCAACATCGCCATCATCAACACCATCAGCATCACAATCAGGAACATAATCAACATCATCATGATCATCTCGGTCGCGCTCTCGATCCTCCATGTCCACGGTAACATTGCACCTCCGATGACGACGACGTCCGACGTCCCACAGCGACGACGACGGGAATGACGAGCCTCCTGCGGGGAACTCCGCCGACCCTGTCGGCGTGTGTGAGAGACTTTCCCTTTTGAGTCGTCGTCGACGCCGCTCCCCTCTCTTGACGCTTTTCCCTTTGAATCGTCGACATCGTCGTCGTCGTCGCCGTCGCCACTCCTTCCCTGTCCCTGTCCGTGGGCTCTCCTCTTCGGGGAAGGTGGAGGGGGTTCCGGGGGTTGTGACCCCCCTCCCCCCCCTGGGAGGGGGGCACCCCTCCCGTGGAGAAGCACTCCCCTTCGAGGCGTTGCCTCCCAGACGCCTCGGGCTCCCCCATTCAGTGTCGGCGGTGTCAGCCATAGGGCCTTAACAGTACAAGCCACACACGCACACCACGACAACGAAGGCCAGAGTTTCGACGACGACGAGGGCGAGGACGACGACGAGGACGAAGACGAGCCACCACCACGACAATGACGACAACGACGACGACGACGACGACGACGACGACGACGACGACGACGACGACGACGACGACGACGACGACGATGATGATGATGATGGTGATGATGATGATGATGATGATGATGATGATGATGATGATGATGATGATGATGATGATGATGATGATGATGATGATGACGGGTACCCCCCCATCGCGCGGAGTCACTTGGCGAGGTGAGCCTGTCGGGGGGGGGGGCATGGCGCTGGGAAGAGGGGGGAAAACAAGGAGGGGGGAGGAGGAAGGGAGGTAAGGAGAAGGAGGGAGGGAGCAGGAGGGAGGGAGCAGGAGGAGGAGAAAGGGAGGAGGGAAGTAGGAGGGAGCAAGAGGGAGCAGGAGGGAAGCGGGAGAAAGGGAGGGTAGGGAGCAGGAGGGAGCAGGAGGGAGCAGGAGGGAGCAGGGGACAGGAAGGACAAGGGGGAACGGACGAAAGGGAGGAACGGAGGAAGGGAGCAGGAGGGAGCAGGCGAAAGGGAGGAAAAGGGGGGGAGAGGGAACTTTTTAGGATTTACGTAGTGGTACCCCATGCCGTATCACACCACCTGGGGGGGAGGGTGGAACAAAAAAGAGGAAACAGCTCGATGCCCGAGGCTGGAAGGGGGCAGGGAAGAGGGAGGAAGGGAGAGAGGAAGGGGGAAGGGGGGGGGCAAGGGGGGGAAAAAAAGTGAGAACGCGGGAACAACTCGGCCAGGCGAGCGTCGGCCAAGCTGAACTCGGCCAGGCGACCGGGTTCGGATGGCCGGATTCAGCTGGCCGAGGTCAGCCTGGCCAGGTTCGTCCTGGCCGAGCTTTGCTGCTGCTGGGTGAAGGGGGAACGGAGCAGAGAGAAGGGGGCGGCGGGGCGTTCGGGGCGGAGGCGGGCGGTGCAGGGAGGGGCGGAGCAGGGGGAGGGGAGGGGGAGGGGGAGGGGGAGGAGGACGAGGAGGAGGAGGACGAGGAGGAGGAGGACGCGGCGGCGGCGGCGGAACGGTGTCGGGCCGAACGCCGATAAAACTCGACTCATATCAGACCGTTGCGACCTACCGTGCGTGCCTCATTCGAGGACGTGTCGAGACGGCCCCCCCTTGGTCGGAGCCCCGATTTGTCACCGCCCAACCGAAGTTACACAGTGAGCGGCGTAAAACATTGATTTTGAAACACTAGTGTCCGAGAGAGGAAACGGCACCCAGGCACCCCCAGGACCGAGAGCCCACAGGGCCAGTCAGAAAAAGTCAAAAACGCGACGCCATCTGAACAAGTTCTTTAAAGCTGCACGCTCTCGCAGGAGGAGGAGGAGGAGGAGGAGGAGGAGGAGGAGGAGGAGGAGGAGGAGGAGGAGGAGGAGGAGGAGGAGGAGGAGGAGGAGGAGGAGGAGGAGGAGGAGGAGGAGAGGGGGCGACGGCAGCGACAGCGGCAGGCCCCACATCATCCTCCCCGGGCCTCCGTCCCTCGAGTTCCACCGCGCATCGTAGGCCCTCAGAACCCTGACGGTCCACTGCGATCCCCCTGCCTTCAGAGCGACGCTGGCCCACTGCATGGGCCCGATCCGCAAGGGCCCCCCCGATCTTCGGAACGAAAAAAGCCCGCAGCAGGTCGCTCACCCAGACCAGGTACCCAAGCACTCTGTGAGCTCGTGGACTGCGCAAGTCGTGTCGTCAGCCCAACCGAAGACGATAAATCCGCCGAGCCTTCACTCTGAGCCAGGGAGGCCATCCACTGCACTTGCGTCCTACGTCGAGCTTGGGAGGCTGTCCCCAAGGCTGACAAATATCCTCCTCCCGCCCCCCCTTCCGAGTGCCAGGGGCGCCATCCCCTGGTCTTCCGCTCTAGCGCCAGAACGTGACGACGCTGAGCTTGGGAGGCGATCCCCAGGACTTGTGCCCGCATCGCTCACCCTTCGAACTCGTCCAGGGCCAGCTGGAGGATTCGCTCCGCGTTGGAGCACAGTGCGAGGCCTGGCTTAAACTCTCCCCTCACCGCTGCGTGATGCATGCGATGAAACGCTTGTCAACTGCAGGTCCGCGAATGCGAAGGTGACCTTCGCCTGGCCCGCTGAGCAGGCTGAACTCCACGAGGTTGGTGACGGCTTCCAACTTGCTCTGCTGCTCTGCCCACTTATTCTGGTTCGCCGCGCCGGTCGCCATTCCCGGCTCGCCGATCCCCTTGCAATCCGCGCGGAAAACTTGGACGCAAGCGGGGCCCATGCCTAGCTCTGGGGGTGGTTTCGACGGATCTGTCTCGCGCGCCTCCCTCATGGTGGCCTCTTGCTTCGCGCGCGCGCCCCCCCTGCCTGCAGGCCGCCGACCACGCGCGGCGATTCCTCGTCGATCGGGCACATCTGGAACTCGACCGCGCTCAGAGCCCGCATCTGGTAGTAGTTCGCCAGCACCCCCCCGCATCATGATGGGGAACCGTTTCGCCATCAGTCGCGCATCCATGGGCGGCAGCTCGCCGATCACTCCTGGGCGTTGCCCGTAGGCCATGCCCAACTCCGCCGCCGCGTGGCCGTTCTGCCCCCCGCCCTGGCCACCTCGCTGCCGCGGAGGGCGGGCGCCGCGAGGCTCGGCGCCGCGCCTGCCGCGGCGGCGGCGGCCGCCGCGCTCGCGGAAAGCGGCGTCCGACCCAGAACGGCCGCGACCCCGTGGCCCCGAACCTCCTCTCACCTCGGAGCGGGACCTTGCGTTCTGCAGCATGTCTTCGGAGAGGCGGAACATCGGCGCGCGACCGAACAGTCGAGTAAAGAGGGGCTCGCGGCGCGCGCGATCCCCGCAAGCGTCGCGGGAGCTCGGGCAACGCGCCAAAAGGATGCTCGACCGAAAGACAGAACTCTCGACAACCCCCACCGAAGACCGAGCCCTTCGTGAGAAACACAAGTGGGCACTCGAGGGACTCGGGCTGAGTGATGGGGCGTTGAAGAAAGGGAAAGCTGAAACAAAACATCTTCCAATGAGAGCGGCCCGAACGAGGCGCCCCTGAGCGATCCTTCGGGCCCTGAACGTCCGGGCACAGAAGATGCGCTGGCTGGCGACCGTCGCCGCGTGCGCCGCCGATCTGCACGCGCGCCCGCCCTCCATCGAGAACCTCTGGCGCGCCAAAAAAGCCCTGCGCGTCCGGAGCGACCCGCCGCGTTCAACTCCATCGGGGCCCCGAAGGTCGCACTGCCAAGTCGGCTCGGGCGGCGGAGCGACCTCAGGCGCCTCGGAAACTGGAACGGCAAGCCCGTGAAGACCAGGAGTAGGAGCGATAGCCGCTGTCCGCGCAGCTGCTCTCAGAATACCAGGACCCAAAGCAACGGGCCTGCCCCTGATGTCGTGATCCAGGAAAAGCGCACGGATATTCAAACACCTCCACGGCCCCAAGGGTGGGTCCGGAACTTTGAGCAGCCCCTCAGGACCTCGGCCTCCGAGCGCTCCAGAAGCCTCAGGACGCCCAGGGAAAACCTGCGGGCGCGCGGGTTGACTTTTGGGCCCAGGGTACCATTCTCCTGAATCGCGGGGGCCACCTCGAGCGGGAGCTGGCCGAAGACGGCCGCGATCTCTTGGGGGTGGTTCGAAGGGCGCGCGATCCATCTCCGATAGGCGCGCAATCGACGGACGCGAAGTTCGACCCCAGCGGGGGCGACGCCCAGTCGACGCTGGACGACCTCGTCCGTGAGTGCCTCATACTTAACTACCTCCTGTCCGTCGCCGTCACAGATGGGCTCGCCGTCGCCGTCGACCACCGCGAAGTCGCGATCTAGCCTGGACTCATGCGTCTCGGGCAGGATGAGGGTGGCAAGGCCAGACAGGAGGGCGCCTTGCACGACGGCGCCGAATACTGCACGAGTGAACCTCCGCACGCGGTTACGCGCTCAGAACCTCCCCGTCGAATAGTACTCCCTCCTGCATGATAAGATTTTTATCCTCAATTATCCTTGTATTCCTCCGTTCATGGCCGTCTGTATGCCGAGCGCGATGTTATCGAACTGGGCCTGTCCCTCCACCTTCACCTGCCCCCCGAATATCGCCCCCGCGCGTGCGTGGGCCCCTCGACCGACAAATGACTGAGAAATGCTGCTGTTCCCTCGGTTGTGTGCGTGCCCGCTCTCAGACTGAACGGCAGTCAAGCCTCCGCGGGCCGCGCGCAGGGTGAACTGCGCGTTCTCTGCCGACGTGACCACATGAGACTTGCTCGCGTCCTTAGCATATCTACGGCACGACAGATCAACTGGGCGCTGTGCGAACGGAGCCCAAGCTGCACGCAGGGCCTCGCTCGGCCGCAGTATCTGCGACCAGTCCGAGGGAGCCTCGCAAGGGACAGCAGGTAGGTCAAGCCATTCTGAATAGGTCCGAGGCCGAGGAGGGGGAACTTCGTGCCAGACACGCGCACGCATATAACCTAGCCACCCCTGGACTGGCCGTCGAAATGTTCTCGAAACAGGAAATAACGCTGCTGCAGGACTGCCCCCCGCGAAGGCACCACGCCCATTGTGCGTGGCAAGCTCTCCGTCCGAGCCAGCGATCGTGAGCGCGCCGCGCTCGTGCCGATGATGAAAATAGGCCTGATCAGGCCCAGCGATCGAATCTTCCACCGCGCGCCTGGGGTCAGGAAGCCGAGCAACTGAACGCGTTAGACATGTCCTCCCTGGACGTCACTGACAATTTCCCAAGACTCCGCAGCCTGCCCAAGAGTGCCTCTTGGCACAACATGGCCCCCATCCCTGTTGCGCCCGCCGTGGTAACCCGCGCGCCCTATCAGGAACCTGGTCAGGGGGGCCCTTGCAGAGCTGTGCCTTAAACCAGGCGGCTTCCACCCTGCATGGCCCGTGGGTGCACCGAAGAGCTCCAAACACTTGCTTGCAGCTGTTGCTCGCGAGTGGTGCCGCGCGGGCGGTGTCTTTTCAACCCCCCTGATGTGGTGGAAGACCTTCTGGAGCCCCTGGAGCGTGGCCTTGTTGTCGAAGGCCTCTGGAGCCGCGCCGAGCCCTCCCCGATCTCCCGCGAGCCGATGCCGAGGAAGGCACGCTGGGGTCGGTTGGGGTCCGTCGCCGTCCCCATCGCCATTCTCCCGTCGCCGCGGTCGTCGACGGGTTCCGTCGAATCGTCGCTGCGCGCGAGGGGGCCAGCAAGAGGACATCAGAGGGTGCATTATGTAGGGGAGACGCCTTCCGACGGGGCGCCTTAGCTAACAACTCCAAGACCCGCTCGAGGTCCTCGCGCCCTGGCTCGACATGCCCGTAGTTGTCGATGCCGTGCATAGGGGGGGGGGGCTTCGGGGCGACTTCATTATGGGCCTCCTGGCGCCCCTGGAACTGCATCGGGACTGCCTCGAATCCTCCCTCAGGCCCTAGTTTGGCAAACTCGAATCTCGTCGATCCTCGGAACAAGCTCCTCAGACGCGCTGTAGCGCCTGCGCTTGGGACCTACGCACTTGGGGGCAAGAACATGGGCGAATAGCCAGACCTCTGTGCGCCGCTACCGTAGCCTGTCGATTCCGTCTGAGCTGTCTCAACCTGCGAGATAGCCGCGCCAACTGCATGGACGCGTCGAAACCGTCGTCGCCAGCAACACGCGCGTCGCGTCTTTCCGCCAGAAGACGGCTCTGCTCACGCCCGCGCCGCGCGCTCCAATCAAACCGACTTCAATGACCCACGAACAGACCGCCCCCGCCCACTTCATCAACCACCAGCCTGCCGCCACCGCGATAGTCGCCTACTCGATTGCCGACGACTGCGCCGACCTACCGACGCCAGCTGCAATCGCCTTTCAGCGCCGCGGCCCCCTCGCCCACCTCGAGCCGGGCAAGCGCTACAACCGTGCTTCCGAGCAAGCCCCATTCGCAATCGCTCTCTTCCAAAGAAACGTCGCCAACGCGGCCATCAACGAGATCAACGAGTTCATGGGGGCCCGGGGAGCTGCCGACCAGCAGCGCCGCTGGGCAGTCTGCGACCCGCGGCGAAGACGACAGTCCGGCCGCGCGCACGAGCAACTGACTACTATGACACGCAGCGACGCTCCCACTGAGCCCACGCACTTAAGCTCATTAACCCGCCCCGCAAGAGCGGGAGGTCATGCGCAACGCCAACGCCATCAGCAACCATGACCGCCTCGCCGCGGAACTCGGCCAAGTCTCGCGGCAACGCTTGATCGCAGAAACGCACGCGCGGCTGGCGACCGCTACCCGCGCCCCGCAGCAGGCGCCGGCACCAACCCGCAGGATGATCGCCGATGCCAGCACCCCGACACCAGCCAACGACATCGACGACACAATCCACCTGCTGCTGACAGCCGAAGACATGGCCCACCCCGGGGAAGAGGGACTGACGCTACGATGCAGGCCACAAGCGAGGCCAACACAATGGATGTAGCCATCCCGCGCTGAGCAGAGCCAGGATGGGAGCCATGGCCATCGCTCGCACACGCGTCCCAGCCTCGACAACCACCGAGCCACAGGCCTCGCAAGCCTTTCAATGGGACGGGCCGAACGGCGGGCCGTCAGCGCGTCCACCCCAACAGTTTGGGCCAGTTTTGTTCCGCGGACCGACGGCAGACGCCGCCGGCGGACAGCTGCTCCTTCCCACGTCCATTCATCGACATTATTATTTTACCCAGCAGCCGCACTCACAGGACACCCAGCAGCAGTGCAACAGTTGGTTCGCAACCGAATACATACTCTCCGCGACTCCCTGCCCACCGCCCCCAGGCGGCGGCGCGTTCCACCCGCGCGAACGCCCCTGCGGCCGTCGCGCAGCACGACGCTATTTCATGGCGAGCACAACTGCACCAGGCCATGCCATGCAATGGATCCACTATAATACATGGCCCCCAAGCCCGGCGCGGCATCCCCACCCGCGCGCGTTGCTTCGCCGAGGCGCCGCGAGGGCACAGGCCGCGCCGGGCCAGCGGGCGCAGCTCTCCCGCGCGCCTCCTCGGCGGGGGCCTCAGCCGCCAGCTGCGAGCTGCGTCCTCGGAGGCAGCAGCGCAGAGAGCCCTCTTTCCATTGGCCTTGAGAGGCCCGCCTGGCCCCCCCCTGGGACCCCCCCCATCCCACGTCTAACCTGCTCCCTCCGCTTCGCGCGGCGGGGGGGGGCGCGGTGCATTTGGGGCGGGGGCGCAGGGGGGTTCACCTCTGGGCATCGCGGCGAAGGCCCAAGCGGCCGCGATCCAGCCACGCCAGCCAACCAGCCACCCTCCAACCCCATGCTGACATGCGTGCCTTTCCCGCTGCAGACTTGCGCCGCCAAGCGCTTCGCTCGCCGCGGTGGGCGGGGGGCTTGGCGGGGTGGGTGGACAGGGCGGTTCGCAGAGCTGCCGCAACGCAGCTCGCTCCTCTCCCCGCGCCGCCGAGGCGGCCCCCTCGCAAAGGGGGGGCCGCCGCCGTCCGTGGGCACCGACCTTCTGTTGCCCAGTGCGGGCCCCTGGGTGGCCCCCAGCTCGCGCCCATGGCAGCCCGCCGCCCACCCCGGCGGGCGGGGGCAACCCTCGCCCGCCTCGGCGGGCGAGGACCCCCTCGGGATCCACGACGGGCGAAAGGAGAAGCCTTTGTGCCACCCCTCTTTCGGCGAGCGCGGCCCCCCTACCGCGCCCGCCCAGCCGCGGCCAGCTGCGCCGCGCAGCCAGCCCGAACCCGGCACTCTGCGCCCGACCAGTTATTGGATCGGCGGGTTACACACACGGTGGCGCGCAAGCACCAGCGGCTGAGCAACTCTCTGGCTGAACCGCCGTCACTTTAGCCGCGCTCTTCCTACCTCCTTGTCCAAATTTCAACCCGCGTCCAGCCGCGGCGCCTGTGCCTCCGCTCAACCCAACGCGTTGTCAGACTTCAACCTCTAAGGTCAATATCAAATTGGCCTCCAGGCAGCTCCAGGTGGCGCCGGGACTCCCGCAAGGGCGTCACAAAACAGCTAAAAGAGGGCCCGCAGATCCCAAGGGCCGCCCCGAAAGGCACCGCTGAGGGCCTAAAGGGGCGGCCGACGACGACCTCGATCGAGATGCTCCCGAGATGGCCCAGTCGGGCCCAGAAGCGCCCGCGAGAGAGCAGAAGACCCTCAAAGCCAATAATATTTGCCATTCGCACAGCTGTTTCCTACCATGTCCAAACACCGCTTCGAGACAGACTCCGAACCCCCTTGTTGCCCCGAAAAACAAACCCGCCTTCGCCAGCGTGGGTGCCTAGACCAGACCGCCCAGGACGGCCCGACATGTCAACAGGGCCCCAACAAGGCCCCAACAAGGTTCCAAAAATGGCCCCAAAGTGACCTCCCAATGTGGGCCTCAGAAGCCACAAGATAGTCACCGGAAGTGGTCTGAAGATAACCCCGAAAACCCAATATGGCCTTGGAAAGGCCCCAAGGTGGCCCAAGAAGGTACAACGTGTCCCCATGCAGTCAAGCCAACACCAGACGGACCACTCAACGAGGAACAAAACACATCCTTAGCCGCAAGCGCACGGGTGCACGAAGAGTGCCAAAGGAACAACTATGAAGGACCTTGGGACCAACCAGTGTGCTATGTCAGCAGTTCGCCAAACGAATCCACATCACTACGAAATACACGTCATAATGTGCATCCGCGCTGAAGCCCTTGTCGCGCACCCTTTGGTCCAGGACTGAATATGCCCACTTTCTCGGGCACCCCTGGCCTTGTCCATTTCCACCATTTCGGCGTGTGACAAGCGATCCTCATCAAGACCTCCAGCAGCAAACCGCACGGGGCAAGCCGACGCTGTCACCAACAACACCTCCGTTAACGACTGTGCGAAACATTTGTGTGCAACACCCAATTCGCGGGTTCAGTGCGATGAACACAGACAATTGCGCTGCTTGCGTACACCGAAAGCTAAGCATTTTGGCCTTCAGAGAAGGGACAAAACAACTGCCACTTCTTTCGTGACATCGCGGCCTCCCGGCATTGGTGGCCATCCGCCGGGCGCCCCACTTTTCCTTGAACGGGTGCCAACCGCGACCCAGGGGTGTGAGCCGCTCGACCCCTGTTTTAGGCGTTCGTGGGACACTTCGTTCGTGCCACTGCGGGTTCCAGAGGTCGCACCAGAGCCGCCGGGGCCAAACTACCCGGACACGGCAACAAACTCAGAACGCACCTGCGAAACCCTATTTTTGGTAACGCGGCCATTGTTCCTTTTCTGAGTGCTGGGCCGAATGCAGGAGAAAATCTGTCTCAAACGATAGCGACAATGGCACACACACACACAGCGATCACTGGAAAAATCCGCTGGGGTCCAGCTAAGGCGCGCTGAGCACTCGGGCCATGCCGAAGTCGAACTCGGGAGAAAACTTCGGCAGATAACCCGTACATTGCCAAACGTATCCACAGCATTACGAAATGCAAAATATAATGTGCACCCGCAGTGAACCTCTTGTCGCGCACCATTTGGTCAACGACTGAGTATGCCCACTTTCTCGGGCACCCCTGGCCCTGTCCGTCTCCAGCGCTTCGGCGTGTGGTTGGCGATCCTCACGAGGACCTGCCACAACCAACCGCACGGGGCAGGCCGACGCTGTCACCAACGACACCTCCGTCAACGACTGTGTGAGACATTTCTGTGTGCAACACCCAAATCGCCAGAATATGTCAAGCGGGCTCAGTGCGATGAGCACAGACAGCCGAGCTGCTCGCGTCAACCGAAAGCCAAGCTTTTTGGCCTTCAGAAAAGGGAGGAAACAACTCTTCCCGACCTCCACCTCCTCTTCCTCCTCCTCTTCCTCCTCCTTCTCCTCCTCCTCCTCCTCCTCATCCACGTCCCCCTCCCCCTCCTCCTCAGCCTCCTCCTCTTCCTCCTCTTCCTCCTCCTCGTCCTCCTCTTCCTCCTCCTCTTCCTCCTCTTCCTCCTCCTCCTCCTCTGCCTCCTCCTGCCCTTCATCTAAGCGTGTTGACTGCAACTCCAGGAGGCCCAAGATGCCCCAGGGAGGCCCCATTGTGGCCGAAGACAAGCCGAAGGCTGTCCAATTGTATGCGCAGAATGGTTCAGCCTGGGGAAGGCCATAGGCGGCAAACAATACGGCCATTGACACGACAAGGAAGCCGCAAGCACACAAACACACATACACACAGACACGCACGCACACACAGACACACGATCGATTCAGATTACTCGCGGTGAACTTATCCGACGCCACTACATACGCAGAAATCACCAACAAGCTTGCAGACGCCTATCAAACACCCGAACTGCGATCTGTGGTTCGACTCCAGACCAAAAAATGACTGGCTTGGCGAGTGGACGAACTCTCTGACTTTGTTACAGACGGTTGGACAATGCGAGGCAATACAGAGCAGAGTGGACCTCCATTTCGCGCTCCATATCATTGTCCATGAACTCCTGGGGGCACGCTGCTCCCGTCGCGCCCCTCCTCCAGCAAAACTTCGGCACTTCTGATCGCACGTGCCCCCCCCCTCTCAGCAACGCACGCTGTCTGTTTATACGACGAACCTCATCCAACAAGTCACCCAACTGTTTCGCTCCAGCGGATGCCTCCGTGAACCATGGTGCCTCGGGGCGCCTGTTGTCCCTGATTGCAGCTTCCCGTGAGAAAATGTGGGGCGCTGATCGGGAATCTACTAACCCGAGCAAACGCAGCAAGCCCAAGACAGTCAGGCTTGGCAAGATCCTGGAAGATCCTGCAGGATCTTGCGAACCAACCGTGGCAATGCAACCCTGGCTTTGCAGGTTCCTGCGAGATGCGGCGCTCTGGCTGCCCCCCCTTTGCACTGACCCCCGTCTCAAGGTTCCCAGACATACTCAAGTCAACGAAGACGCCCAGTGCGCTGGGGCATTCTCTTCGAGCAGAATGCGCCAAGTACATCTCCGCATGTGCCAAGGCCACAATACACATAAACATAAACATACACATGAAAGGGCTTCAAACATGGCACGTGCAGATCTTACCGCAAATCCACCAGGACCCCTGCGGGCGATACGCTCTGCAGTTGTTGGTGGGTTGCTGTCTTGTGCTTAGACAGCAGCAGCAGCATAACCACCCCCATAACGAGCACCCTCACAAGCGAAGCCCTTTAGTAAACGCACCCCAGGATGGGGTCGAGCAGGGAGGGCGGTTCAGTACACAAAAGCTGGCTCGTCCATGGGAGCCCCAAGGTGGCCCGGCCCCAGAAGCCCAAAGATGCCCCCGAAAAGATCCATAACGGCCCCCAGACTGTTCCAACGTGGCCGCAAGAGATGGCTCGGCCTTGAGGGCCGTCGCAGAGACGATCACAACCCTCCAGATCCGCCTTCCGTGCCGCCAGGCACTGAGTGGAGTGTCTCCAAGTCCCCTCAAGTCGTCTGTGCTGAATGTTGCCAAACCCTCGTGGCGAGACTGTTGACTGTTGGACTGTGAGTTGCTGATTGTTGAGCTACGAACTGTTGGCGAGACTATGAACTGCGATCCATACTGTATAATGATGACGGTTGGCGATGAGTCAGTCGCAGCGAGCCATGGCAGGAGCCACGAGTACCCTTGCCGACCACCCCACGCGTCTCTCAGGATGCACGGTCATCTTGCTAATACTCTGGTATGGGGCCCACAGCCCGGAGTTCCACGCGCTGCCAGAGGCTCCTCGGGTGTGTCGCAGACCCCTCGAGGCTTGTCGCAGGACTTCCCCTGTGGCCAGCAGCCCCGACGCCGGGCCAAGAGGGTTCCAGGACGCCCTCAAGACGGCCCAGCAGGGCCATGAGACAGCCCAAGAACGCTCCAGGACAGCCCAAGATAGCCTCAAGACGGCCCAAGAGGCCCCCAAGCAAGGCGGCCCCAAGGGGACCCCAAGAAGGTTCAAGAAGGGCACAAGAGGCTGAAGTCTCTGAATCGAACGCAATATGCAGATGCTTTACCCCAGGCGTCAATGGGGGGTCGTGCAACCTGGCCCACCAGGGGAAGAACCACGGGGACGAATCAGGTGAGCATCCCCAAACAATTTCCGTGCTGACCTGTCTGCTTCGAGCAGCGGGAGCTGCGGTGGCAGAGCCGCGCACAAGCTGAAAGTGGTACCCCCCTCGCAGCGTCCTCGCGCACAAAATTCCGCGACGAAGGCGGGCGGGCGGGGAATCGTTTGCACTGCGCCACGCCCGGCGCCCTGCCGCACAACGGCAGGAGCAGGCTTGCGTCGAAGCCCGCGCCTGAAGCGCCGCCCTGCCAACGAACGGCACATTTGCGGCGCCGCAGGGCAACGTAAACACCAACGACACCCACTGCCTGATGCGGCACCCCGCTGACTACCAGCACGCGCTCGGCCCTGCGGGCACCTGACACCCCGAGACGAAGCTTGGTGACACAATCGGCGCCACCGAAACCAGGCAGGGCGGACACACGCCAGCACAATTGACTTCGGCAGCAATGTGCTAAAGTCCCCAGGGCACCAAAACTATGTGACTTTAGATCGACCCTTATCCGAAAAACTTCGCCGTCCTCTGAATGGAACAGTGTTCTTATGTTTGTTTGACAAATCTCAGCGTTCTCGCCTTCAACGCTACAAGACGGTCCAACAGGCAAGTAGATCTCACAAACGCCCCCGAGGCCCTGAACAGGACCCAAAAGGACCCAACATCGCCCCAATTCGGCCCCAAAGGTCGCAAGAAAGCTAAGAGGGCCCCAAGATGGCCCCAACAGAGGCCCCAAAGGGGGAACACGAAATCACAACCTACGTGAACGCGTGTACATGCAACCCTCCCCGCCCAATCGCTTTTTCAAGCAATGGCGATGGGGTGCCATCCAAATTAGCGGACGGCCCCCTCCCGACGGGCGAACGAGGCCCCCCGCGGGCCGCCTCCGCGAGGTGCAGGGCGGCAAGGACGTGGTGGGGGCCGGCCCAGGAGGGGCAGGGACCGAACCTCCCCGAACACGAGGGTGGGCGGGTGGGAACAAGCGGAGGCGCTGGCCGCGCGGCGAGGGCGATCGAGCCTTGAACCAAAATGGCGACAGGTCGATGCACCCGCACCGTCAGGCCAGCGCGAAGCTCATACCCGCGCACCCATCCTTGGAACGCGTTAACACGGTTGTGATGATCGCATAAATGACCCCCCCCACACACACACGCAACCTACGTCGACGCGTGCGCATGCCCCCCCCCCGCCCAACCGTTTTTCAAGCAATGGCGATGGGGTGCCATCCAAATTAGAGGACGGCCCCCCCCCGACGGGCGAACGAGGCCCCCCCACGGGCCGCCTCCGCGAAGCACAGGGCGGCAAGGGCGCGGCAGGGGCTGGCACAGGAGGGGCAGGGAACGAACCTCCCAACATACTCGCCGCCAAGGTTGGGCCCGGGGGATTTTCAAGCCTCCGAATCCGAAGCGGCGGCGTCTCCCGGCGCGGGGAGGGCGGGGGCCCAGGTCGCCCGGGCCGCGGGGCGCCGCGGGCACCCCAGTCCCGCCGCTTGGGCGGCCGCGCTGGGATCTGAGCGCCCCCCAGCGAGCGCTCAGAATGCCTTAAGGCCGCCCAGGCGCCTCGACCCGGCTACCGGGGCCGCCCCTCCGCGGGGCATTCCGAGCGCCCGCCGGGGCGCGCTCGGCATTCCCCCGGAAGGGGGCCCGGCGCGGGAAGCAGCGCGCGCCATTCTTCCAGGCCGCCCCGGTCGGGGCGACCGTGACCAGCCGGGCGCCAGGCGAGAGAGTGAACGCCCAGCCGCAGCGCGTGGCCCAGAGCCGCGGAGGCTCGAGGCGCCTGGGACAGAAGCCCGCTGGCTGTGGCGCCGGCCCGGTCACCCTCCAGGGCGACGACTGTCTGGCCTCGAGGCGCGATGCCTATCGCGCGCCATGTCCGAGACGTGCACCTCCCTGGCGCAGCGCATCGCCGCCTCGCACCCCCGCCCGCCGAAGGTCTCGACCTTGTCCGCAGAGAAAGAAGCCCACAGCCGCGAGCCACCGGTTCCGGAGACTCGCAGAGAGCCGCCCCCGAAGCGGCGGTGGCCTGACTCGCCCTGCGCGCTGAAGTGAAGTCCATGAGCTCGGCCAGGGTCTCCAGGAGATTGTCGACGGCTTCCTTGGTGGCAGTGCCTCCCCGTCTGTCAGGTAACAGCGGGAAGGCCACCTGACCCGTGGCATCGGGCCCGTGCTGCTCGCCCAGAAACTCGACGTGCCGGGCTGCCACGCGGCGCACGCAGTCGGCGGCCAAACGTCCCCGCGCGAGCAACCCCAGGCTCGCTGCGCAGCCCACGGCTGCGGGGTCGGTCTTGCTGACCTGGAGCGCCAATGTGGCGAGCTGCCTCTTCCTGTCGACGGTGGGGTGAGAGCGTCGAGCATAGGCCAGCTCGATCTCGCGCAGCATGAACGCCTCGCCCAGGACAAAGGCCTGCTTGCCGTTGACCGGGGCGCTGTCGCCGAAAGCGACGCCGTCGATGTCCAGCTCGGCGACCTCGGCAACAGGGAAAGGTGCAGACTGGCGAGGCGGGCCCAGACCCCGAGCGACCGAGCGGGCGCCTTGCTTGGCCTCGAATCTCGCGCGCCTGCGCCCAGACGCCACCACGCAGGATGTGCTCCAGCTTGATCCGGGAGACGTAATTCGGGAAACTCATGTACCCCTGCAGCTTCACGAGGGCGCCCACGTGCCCGATGTCCTCCGGCTAGCGCGGGATGGCCGGGACCACTTCCCCGTGCCGCGCAGAGGAGTTTCGACCAGGTGGTAAGCAGGGGGCTCCGTGGCTCAGCAGCTGCGCGGGCGTACTTGTCCAGCTCGTACTCCGACAGGCACTGCGCCCTGAGCTCGGGCGTGACCAGCTGATCCTTGAGCGGCTCCGTGCGTCGCCGCCTCTTGATCACCGGGAAGTCGCCGCGGTCGACCTGCTCGACGCGCTCGGCCACAAGCGCGCTCGCACTGCAAGCTGCCCGAGGCGCCGCCTCCCCGAGCGCCGGCGGGGGCTTCGGTGGCGGCTCAGCGCCAGCAGGAGCCCGATCGCAGCGCCCTGGCGGGGCCCCGGCAAACGCCCAGCGGGCGGGCCGACGGGCAAGGGGGCCACCCCGCGCGCCGCCGCGCCGCAGGAGGTCGGGCCCGGAAGCCAGGTGGGCAGGCTGCCCGTTGCCCGCATGCGCAGCGGGCGCCCGCCGCGGGCCCTGCGCACGCGGGCCGCGTGCGAGGGGCCGGGCAGCCTGAACCAACGTGGTTACGGACAAGGCCCGAAGGCCGCCCCCCTCAGCACGGGCGACCCCGACGTCCTTGCACCCCAGGGGGGTGCGCCGCACTACCCCCCCTCCCTACGCGCAGGCAGGACCTCGAGTGGCCGCGGTAGGGCAGGCGAGGGCCGCCGCCACCGGAGGCGCGGCCGCAGGCGCCACAAGCGGGGCGACGTCGAGAGGACCGAATGGGGGGGGAGCACGGCGAGACGACCCCCCAGGAGAAGGCAGGATGCTTGACTGAACACCAATGAGCAGCCCGCAGACATCCGCAACGCATGGACGGATGAAGCAAGGACGATGGACCCGAAGAGAGAGGAGGGAAGTGACGGCTCATGGCTAACGCTTCCAAGCGGAAGGCCACAGTTTTCTCGCGCCCCCGACCGTGGGCGAACGCTCGGGTACATCCTGCACCCGCGCAGAACGTGCCCGCCACATCGGGGGGGGGGCCTCATTGGCAAAAGGAGCCGCTCACAGGGCGCGGGCCAGACCGCGCTGCCGCACCCTCGTCGCCCCCTTGGCTGAGCAGCCTGGCTGCGTTGCCCAGCTTGCCAGCGAGCGTGCGCAGGGCCTTCACCGATACCGCGTCGCGCGCCAGCACGTTGCCGATGAGGCCCTTGAGCTCCGAGACCGTCTCCTGGGCGAGGCTGGCGACCACCCGATCGGCGCGGATGCACAGGTGGCAGCCGCCCAGGTCACGGAGCTGCCGCGCTGGCCGTTCCTGAAAGCCAGGACCAGCCCCAACGCCAGCAAGACCAGGAGGACCTTCGTGGCCATGCGGTCCCGGGAGTCCTGGGCCCCTGCCAGCGCCAGCGTCAGGTCGTCCACATAGACCTCGGCGTCGTAGTGGCGGCGCTCCAACACCCCTGCCGTCAGCCGGCTTATGAGCGCAAAGAACCGGCACCACGCGAGTGGCGCACCGCGTGGCCCCTGGGCGAGCCGGTTGTACAAGTAGTAAATGCCGCGCAGCTTGCCGACGAAGAACCTACGCTCGTCCTCATGCAGCCCCAGGTTCCAGAACGCGTCGGACACGTCCATGGCCAGCCACTCGATGTCGCCGACCTTGAAGCCGGCCCAGCGTGCACGGCCTCCAGCGCGTCGAAGACCAGGTCGAGCACGTTGGGCAGCAGGATCCGCTGGTTCTTCCTGCCGCACCGCGTGAGGCCCGACTCTTTCGCGTCGAGGATGAGGCGGCGCTTGACGACGCCGTGGCGCTCCTTGATCACCAGCCCGAGCTTGGAGATCACGGGCTCGCCATCGAGCAGGGCGCGGCACTCCGCGAGGGTGTCCACCGCGGTAAGGGAGCCGAGGCCCACCAGCCAGTCGACCTCCATCTGCGCCCAGTCGTCCTCCTCGACCGACTGGTAGCTCTGGCGGAGCTCCAGGTCGGGGGCGTACAGCTGCTCGACGTCGATGACGTCGTCGTCCTCCTTGTGGTGTCCGGGAACGCGCCAACCTGCGCCGGGTGCCGAAGGATGCAGGCAGGGGCACCCTCCGCCGCCTAGGGCCGCGTCGGCGTCGGGGCCCCCCGCCGCCTGGGACCACGCCAGCAGCAGCGCCCCGCGGACCTGCGCGTGCTCGCCCGCGAGGGCGAGATCCTTGCAGCCCAGCGCCCAGCCCAGCGCCGCGCGGCACCTCGGCGCCTGCATGGGCGCGGGGCCCGCGCTCTGCGACGCGTCGCCCACGCCCGACAAGCGCGCGCGCCGCGGAGGGGTCCGAATCAATGACCCCACCGACCGCGGCGCGGACCACCGCCCCGACGGCGCGGAGCCCCGGGGTCTTGCTGGCGCAACTCATGACCCGGCGCAAGCCGCCGATGGCGGCGGCCTCCTGCCTCTTCTTGTCGCCCTCATCGCCCTCGCCCCGCAGCCGCCGAGGAAAGTCCAGCTTGCGGCCCAGCTCGGGCCAGAGGAGGGGGGGCCGTCTCCTGGTCAGCGTGTTGCCCCAGCGGCAGCGGCGCTCGAAGTCCGCCGCCTGGTCGCCAGCGGGCGGCGCCGGCGGGCCCCGCTGCGTCGGCGCGGGGCCTTGGCGAGAGCCGCTCTGCGATCAGCGGTTCGCGCGAGGTTAAGCCGATCCCCCTCGCGGATCGACCCGCAGCACCCGCGCCTTCACGCTGAGCGGGGCCCGCGGCCTGGGCGCGCACCTCGCGCCGCTGCGCCACCGCCGCCCCCAGCAAGGAGGCCGCGAGCACGTCGATCAGCTCCCGCGGGTAGGCCGCAACTGCTCTCACGAGGAAGTCCGCGTCGGAGTCGGCCTGCAGCGCTGCCAGCTCGCCCGACCACTCCTCCGATGGGGGCCATCTTGACCTTGCCGAAGAACGGAGGGCGCGCGCCCCAGATGCATGTCCCCGAAGGGGGCAACCTCGACCACCGTGGGGAGCGATTGCAGCTGAGCGCGCGCGGCCCGAGGTCGACGTGCGCTTGTCGAACGCGCAGCCGTACCTGCGCTGGGTGAGCAGATTGCGAACGACGCCGTGCACGGCGGAGATGGCGACCCACTCGTCGAGGCCGAAAAAAATAGTCTCGCACGCCACCTCTGGCGGGTTCTCGTTGAACCACGGCGGCCTCCTCTCCTGGAATCGGTCGCGCATGTCGCGAGCCCTCAGGGCCAGCAGCGTGCCTAGGCGGACCGCCTTGGCCTCGGCTGGCCGGAGTCCCTGGGGGCCGTAGCGGGCGCGACCCGTCGCCCCGCGCAGCAGCGGAGGGCCCCCCGGCTGCTTGCGTGCCCGAGGGAACGTGGAGCAGGGCGGCGATGCGAGCAGCGCGTGGTCGTGGCCAGAGTCCACGCGTGCCTCCAGCGCCTCGAACACCATCTGGTCAGCCAGGCCCTGCTGCTCACCGTTGACGATATCGAAGTAGTCCACCTCGATGTCGAACGAGTGCTGCACGCCGAAGGCCAGGCACGCCTCGCGGAAGCCGCCCTCGCGCAGTAGCCTCGGACCGAGCATCAGCCCCCGCGCTCAGAGCCGCATGGGGTAGGCCTGAGCGCATGGGCTTCGCATTATCAGTGCCAGCCGCTGGGCCGGCAACCCCTGCCTCTGAATGGGCATTGGGCTGACGCTTGGCTGCAGGCGTCGCAGGCGCGCCGCCCTCTGCCCCCGCCCGCGCCCGGGCCGACGGCGAGCTCCCCGCCGGGGGCGCCGCGGGCGGAGCTGCCCTTGCCCCCGCCCTTGCCGCCTGTGCGAGTCGGCGAGCGAGCAGCAGTGCCCCGGCAGTCCTTGGCACCATGCTTCGGGGAGAGGCACTTCGCACCCTGGTGCGCGAGGTTCGAGTCGCGCGGGCAATTGCTGCGGTTCAAGCTCGGCTCGCAGGTCCCCGACTGGAGCGCTGGGCAGAGTCTCGTGCCTCGACGGTTCACCGCCATGGAAACGTCGATGGCGGCGTCGTGCTGCCTCGGAGCCTTGGCGCGCGACGGGCCCGCCGGGGGCCCAGGGCCCCGCGGGGTAGCAGCGGTCGACGCCCGCGCCTTGGACTCCGTCTGCGCATCACCGTCAACCACCTGATGCAATTTGGCAGCGCGAGCCAGCATGAGCATGGCGGGCCCCTCCAGCTCGCGGCGCCAAGAAAGCTGCACCCTCGATGACATCGCGCAAGCTCCAGCCCCACTGCCGAGCCACCACGAATTGTCGTGCCATGGGCGCCTCCGCCGCCGCCTGCATGGCGCCTCGGCGGCGGGGGCGCTCGATCTGCTCGAGTCGGGCACGGACGTCGGCCTTGCAGATAATCACCCACGAGTCAGCGCCGTACCTATGACTGTAGAGCTGCATCAGGTCCCGGTACGCATCCAGCGTGGATGTGCTCATCGCGTTCAGCATGATGCAGCTTCTCCTCCACACACGGAACGACTGCTCCCACGCCGTGAAGCTCACAGGGCCGAACAGCTCGGTGGGCTGCAGCCGGCCGTCGGCTGCGAGGGTGAAGCCAGACAGCTTGACCTTCTTCGAGATCCTGTGCCCGAAGGGCCCCCGCACCGCGAAGTCCACTTAGGGGGGCCAGAGCTATGCAGCAGGGCGCGCAGCGCGGAGAGCTGCTCGAGGGTGAGTTTCTCGTGGGGGGCTGGAGGCCCCCCCGTGACCTCTAAGAACCTGTCGTAGGCCCTCTTGACCAGGTCGCCCGACAGCTCGATGACCTCCATGTCGTTAGCCTGGTCGGCGACCGTGGCCAGTTTGACTCGTTTGCCAGGCGACGCGGCACCCAAGGCGCGCGACTCAGAGTCGCGAGGTTCGGCGCCCTGTTGCCTAGCCTGGAGCAGCTGCAGCTCTCGCTCGCCGGACTGCCTCTTGCGGAGGTCTGCGAGCCGTTCCTTCGCACCTAGCGCCACTCTGGCCGCCTTGCCGAAAAGCTCCCTTTGTTGCGCAGGGATGGGGCCGACCCGGCGACCACCCACTGATTCAGCACCGTCTCGAAATCGGCCGCTGGAATGGCCGCCAGCGGCCACGGGTGCTCGTCGGGGAGCACCCCGAGCAGGGCGAAGAGGGTCCCGCGAGACGAGCTCGGCGCCTCGCCTCCCGCCGGTCGATGACAGATGACAGCCCACTCCGCCTCCGCGTCGCAGGCGTCGAAGGAGGAGGCCTCCTCCGCCGTGGGCTCCATCACAGACGTGGCACGGAGACCCACGCGCCGCTCGGGAGAACCAGCACGTAGCACCCTGGCGCAATGCGCCGGCAACACCAACCGCAGAGCCAGCAGCCGGCCCGCGCGCAGCAGCAGGCCACAGTGCTGGTGGTCACCAGGAAGACCACCAAGAAGATCAGCGACAGCTGGCCGTCGGGCTGCGCCGCTGCACGCACTGTCACCGCCGACATGCAACAAGCGGAGGCGCTGGCCCCGCGGTGGGGGCGATCGAGCCTTGAGCCAAAATGGCGACAGGTCGATACACCCGCACCGTCCGTCGGGCCAGCGCGGAGCATACCCGCCCACCCATCCTTGGAACGCGTTAACACGGTTGTGATGATCGCATAAATGCTCCCCCGGACATGTCGAGCCATCCATCCCATCATGACCTCCGAGACCACCAGCAGGCCGAAATAGACTCCCAAGACGCCCCTAAAAGCTCTCAAGAGGCCCCCAAGAGGTCAGCTCCCAAGAGCCCTCCAAGCGGCCCCCGAGGCACCCCAAGAGCTTCTACTTTGCGTCCAAGAGACCTCTCTGGTCCACGACACAGGCACGGTGGTGGGATAGACCGAAGGCCACCAGATAATCCACCAGCCCTTTAGGGCGTGAGTGGTTTAGCGCTGGCTTTCTCATAGATCCCCCTTCCTCGCCTTCGGGGAGGGGCTCATCACTGTTCCCTGGTAATTCGCCGGCCCAACGGGCCAGAGGCGTGCTAAGATCTCCGGTAACTTGTTAACAATATTTCTAGTTCGCGCGCGCGGAGCGGCCCCTGGGGGCCCCCGGACGAAAAGTACCCCGGCAAGGTCCCGAGAGAAGCCCGGGAGAAGCCACCAGACCACTCCAGGGGAGGGTATTTTTCGACACCCCTCACGAGGATCGTGGCCTCCGAGGGGGGAGCCGCAATCGACTACCCCCAAGAGCCCCCCAAGAGGCCCTGGGGGCCTCAAAAACGCCGCCAAGGAGCCCCAAGAGACTCCCAAGAAGTCCCCAAGAGGCCCCCAAGAGGCCCTAAAGAGGGCTCCAGGGCCGGCGGCATGAGCGAAGCGATTAAATAAACACCTCCTCCCCCAGGCGACCAGCAGCCAACCAGGACCAATGATGCCCCCCCCCCACAGCACCTGTCCAAAAGCAGTGTGCAGTCCACTTCGGGGCATACTCTTGGGCCATGATCGGGGGGGCGGCGAGCACATGGTGTTATTTGTTGACATCGACGGCGGGGGTGCCCGCACACTGCCTGCTGTGCGCAGGGCCAGCAGCATCCCTGTCAAAGACTACGGGAATTCAATTCGAGGTCAAATCTGGATCATGCGCGGGAACCCCGCGAGCACTGTGCATTGGATATTGACTGGGGCGGCTGGGGTGCTGGCATAGTGCTCGCTGTGCGCAGGCCCACCAGGCGCTATGCTGGCCACCCCGCCGCCATTGCGCTCTGGCTTTCGACAAGGGTGGTGGGGTGGGGGCTGACATGTTTCCTGATGTGTACTGCCACGTGCGCAGGCGCACCTGGCACACTCTGCACGTGTCCCGAACGTTGCGCACACTGCTCAGCTGGAGCATGCGGCACACGTGGCGCATCTGGCGCGCCCGAATCCGAAGTTTCGGACCGAAGGAGAGGAGGAGGAGGAGGAGGAGCAGGAGCAGGAGGATGAGGAACTGATCTGAGCTAAACCTCATGGAGTCCCTGTCTAGGCTGGCGAACACCAGAAAACGCTGCTTAGACTGCACTCTGGGAGGGCCCCTTCGAGAGCAGCACGCTCACGATGCGGGCCCGCAGGGGGCTCTCGGCGCAGACTGCACTGGCCGACTGGCGGACGAGCGTGAGAGGCGAGAGGCGGGGCGGCGCGGGGACGCGGGCAGGCAACTGGGGAGGGGGCCGCCGCGTGCACGGCAGGCCCAACCCCCTGGGGGGAGGGCAGCACTCGGACCGCCCCTGCCCCGCGCGCGCCTGCTCGTCGCCGCCCCCGCCGGGGGCGCACGCGGGCACGTGGGCGAACGAGCAGGAATCTCCTCGCGTGCACCTCGGGGGGGGAGGCGGGACGGGCGGGGGGGAGAGGACGGGGCGAGGGGGGCGAGGGCGAGGGGGCGGCGCAGGTGCCGATACGATCGTAGAGGGGCAGCATCCCCATCGCCGTCGTCATCGTCAAGGGGTGAGGCCCGTGTTAGGTCAGCGGGGCTCAAGCGGGCTCACGGACCAAAAGCAGAGCAAGCGTGCCAACGTTTGCATACCCACCTGTGGTGACGCGTGTCCAACATGCCCGCCCCTCGTACCCAAAAGCCGACAAGTGGTGAAGCATCATGGGCGTGCCGTACAAGTTCGATGATTCATGCTGCAAGCTCGGGTTCTCAGCAAGCGCTCCCAAAGGCCAGAGCGCATCTTCATGAACGACACACAAGGATAGAGACACAACAGCGCGCATGTGTGCCATTCGTCGGCTTGATAATCAGCGTCATGGCCTCTGTCATCGTAAGACGGCTCCAAGAATCCTCGTCCTCGTGGTCGTCGTCGGCTTCATCCTCCACCTACTCGTCGTCGTCGTCAATATCGTCCTCTTCGTCATCGCTCTCCCTGTCCGTCTCCTTCTCTCCTCCTCCTCCTTCTTCTCCTCCTCCTCCTCCTTCTCCTCCTCATCCTTCTCCTCCTCCTCCTCGTTCTCCTTCTCATCCTCCTCCTCCTCCTCCTCCTCGACCGCCTCCTACTCCTACATTTCGTCATCGTCCTAGTCTTTGGATTTCTCTGTTTCCTCCTCATCATCCCAACTTTATTTCACCATAAATGTATCTTGCTCCCTTTCTTGTCAATTCTCTTTGGCGAAACGTGAAGGGACAATAATAGGGAGGGTGCAAACGAAGGGACGCACGAGAAGGTCACTCGGATGGGGAACATAGCATGGCAGCTCATACCGTGCCAACCCGTTCCAATACCATCTTCCTCCTCCATCCATACGTCCTGACGCCTCCCTCACGGTGTTCCTGTCCACCTTGGCCCGCCCCCTCCTCTCCTCCGCAATCCTCCGCGGCCGGTCTTCTCCCCATCTCCTCACTTCCTCCTCCCCCGTTCTCCGATCATCCTCTGCGAAAGGGGTACATGACGGCCCAAGACTTGCGGCGACGGCCCGGAAACAACCCCACAGTCCCCATTACATTCCAAAGTGGAGACGCGGTTGAGGTACAAATCATCCTACACCCCTCCACCTGCCTCTCCCACCTCGTCCTTTCTTGTCCTTTCTCATGATCCTGTTCATTCTTCTCCGCCCTTCTGCCTTCCCCCTGTCTCCCTCCTCCTTCCCCCCGGCATTCCCTTCCTGGTGGGGGAGGAGAGGGAGGAGTGGGGAAGCAGGAACCTGTGTCCGAAGAGCCCCGACAACGCATGCCAAACCCGGCTACAACCAACCGACAGGCTCAAAGTCCGCCGACCACCGCTGCCCAGAATGGTGAGATGGCATCCGAGATATTGCATGCCCGCCTTCCCCATGATGCGTCCTCCCCGTGGGCCCAGGCTTCTGTTTCAGGACAGGGCGACGAACTCGCCACCAGGTCTTCCAAGTCCTCACCACATTAAGATGTCGTGTGCACTGTACCAGTGGTTAGTAACTTTCATGCGTTCCTCCCTCCTTGGGGGGCGGTGGAATAGTCTAAGCCTCTTGAATGATCAGCAGACAGCGAGGCACGAGATGTCGGCGCGTACGGATCGGCGCAGACATCCTGGCTGCATTCATCATCCTCACCCTCACCTTCCTCCTCCACCACACCACCCATACCAAATGCAGATCCGTAGCATCTGCCGCAAGTGCGCAAGTTCTCCGTCTTCGTTAATTTTCCCTGCGCTCCCCCCCTTGACCCGTCTTCGTCCCTTCTCTGCGTTCCTATTCCTCCCTCTTCCCTGGGCTTCTCTGTCGCGTTCTCTCTCGTTCACTCTCTCTCCCTCTCTCTCTCTCTCTCTCCCATGGTCTCTTTCTTCTATCTCCCTCCCTCGCTCTCTCTCTTTCTCTCTCTCTGTCTCTCTCAATATCTCTCTCTCTCTCTCTCTCCGTCTGCCACCCGATGATGACCACAACCACTTGCCTTGAAGGGCACGGGCCCCTTCACCGAGGGCCCCAGGCCTCGTGGAGAGACCCGCGGCGAAGAGCACGGGAGGGAGGAGATCCCGGACACGAAGGACACCAAAGGGTACGGCAGGAGCTCGACCCCAGGAGACCTTCTGGAAGAAACCCAGCCCTGCAGCCCCAGGATGCCTGTCTCTTGTTGGCATGGGGGTACCACGCTCTCCGTGGCAAAAAACAGATCGCAGCCGAAGAAGCCCAGGGCAGCCCGGAGGCAAGCAGGATGCTTCTGCGCACGGGTCTCCGCCGCACCCCTCCAGAGCAAGGCAGCCTGACTCCGCGCCCTCGCGCCGCGCACAGCGCAAGCAGCTCCGCGCCCTCGTGCCGCCCCCCCCCCCAGGGGAGAAGGGACGAGGAGGAAGCAGAGCCGAAGCGCGAAGCGCGAGGCGCGACTCCCTTCGCGCCCTCGAAGGCGCCCCTTAGGAGGCAAGTACTGGGAGGTTGTCGTCGGAAGGATTAAAGAGGATTGAGCCCCATTGGGGGGCTGTTACGCCGGAGTGGGCCTCGGATTGAGCCGGGATTAAGCGGGATTCAGCGAGATTAAACTGGATTAAGCGGAATTAAGCGGGATTAAGCCGGACTTCGGACCAGGGCAAAATCAGAATTTGACCTCCCAGGAGTTGCATCCGAACGCCCCTGCTCCTCCAAAGCTGGAGCGTCCTCCTTCACCCTCGCGCCAGCTGTCCGCCACCGTGTGCCACCAGCCACGGTGGGGCGTGCCATGAATGCACGGTGTTGTCAAGCAAAACGCCGCCTCTCCAGGGGCATGCACCAGCCCCCCTCCCGAGGCCACACTTTTTTGCAAAATGCGACAAATTTGTGTTCTTGACGTCCAGATGCATCCAAGACAGCACAATATCGTTACAAGACAGGACACTTTGGCCTCAAGACGGCCCAAATGGCTTCAAGACGGCCCACGGGACCTTCGAGGCGTCCCAAGAGAGCCCCAAAAGCCGTCCCAAAAGGGCCTCGAGAGGCATAAGTCAATGTTTCCGCATACAGTCGGCCTTGATTGGACAGGACACGCGAGAGGACACAAGACCCTTCCGAGGGCCACATTGCCATGGGGGATGTAGGAGGCATGGGTTGCGAGGCACAGGACACAAGGGTACCTAAGGGTACCCTTGATTTGGCAGGGTCGACCTACTAATCAGGGCCGACTGTAGCTTTTTCAAAAAGTTCGGGTTCTCACCTTTTCGGGCTTCTGACGTCGCAAGACGACCCAAGAGGCCACCAGACTGCCCCAAGACGGCCCAACAGGCCCCCAAGAAAGATCCAAGACAACCACAGAGGGCTCAAAAACGGCCCAAGAGCTGACCAAGAATGCCAAAGAGGGCCCCGAAAAGGCCCCGAGAAGGGCCCCAGAGGTGAACACGAACCGACGATTCGAGCCTTCCGCCCGGAGAGGGCCCAGGAGGCCTCAAGGGGGCCAAGAGAGGCCCCCAAGAAGCCCCCAAAGAGGATCGAGAGAGGCCATCAAATCAAGAGGCCCCCCTCAGAGGGCCCCGAGAAGCAACAGCAATTGATGTCCCAAAGCTGTTTCAATGTTGTGCTGGTTCTCGCCATTTTGAGCTTCCGACGCTCCAAGGCGGCCCAAGAGGCCCCTGAGACTCCCCAGACGGCTCAAGAGGCCCCAAAGAAAGCTCTAAGACGGCCCAAGAGGGCTCCAGGACGGCCCAAGAGCCGAGCAAGACTGCCCAAGAGGGCCCCAAGATGGCCCCAAGAAGGGCCCAAGAGTGGAAACACGAACCAGGAGTTCAAGCCTTCTGCCCCAAGAGACCCCCAGCAGGTCCCCTTGCCCCCTCAAATAGTTGCCACCCAGAATGATGCGCTGGCACGGTGGCGAAATTGCCGGAAGCAACTGGATGTCTGTGTCTCGATCTCTCTCTGTGTCTCTCTCTCTCTCTCTCTCGTGTCCGCTGCGTGTCCTCGCCACGGTGGGGCACCCGTGAGAACGCATGTATCTGTCTGGTGAGAAATCTAGGACTTTCTGGGGCAACCCCCTCGGGTCGCACCAGTGCGAAAACACATACTGGTAAGGACCTAACCATATGCAGTTGTGAGCATCGTCGTTTCAGGTATCGCCTTCGGGGATCTCCTCATGTGGCCATGAAGCATGAGTAGGGTGTGCCGATATGAGGCGGGGCCGCCATGTGCGCGCTGCCACTGCAGCTTTAGGCAAAACCCACTATGCGGCCGCGAAACGTGTTATGGGTGCGCCGCAACGGGGCGGGGCCGCCACTGACGCCTTCGGTGGAGCTCCCTATGGGTCCACGAGGCGCTGTACAGGGTTGGGGAAAAACGCATACGAGTGCAGCAACTGGGGCCTTCGGTGGAGCTTCCCATGGGGACACGAAACGCTGTACTGGGTGAGGGGAACCGCATGCAAACACCGTCACTGGTGCCTTCGGTGGAGTTCCCTATGGGGCCACAAAACACTGTACTGGGTGGGGGAAGCGCATGCGAGAGCAGCCACTGGGGCCTTCGGTAGAGCTCCCTATATGGCCACGACGCGCTGTACAGGGCGGGGGAGTCGCCTGCGAATGCAGCCACTGGAGCCTTCGGTGGAGCTCCAGATGGGGCCACGAAGCGCTGTACTGGGTGGGGGAACCGCATGCGAGAGCAGTCACCGGGGCCTTCGGTGGAGCCCCCTTATGGGGCCACGAAACGCTGTACTGGGTGGGGGATACGCATGCGAAAGCATCCGTTGGGGCCTTCGGTGGAGCTCCCTAACCGGGGCCTTCTGTGGAGCTCACTATGGGGCCACGACGCGCTGTACTGGGCGGGGGAACCGCATGCGAGAGCACCCGCTGGGGCCTTCGGTGGAGCTCCCTACGGGGCCACGGAGCGCTGTACTGCGTGGGGGAACCGCATGCGAGAGCAGCCACTGGGGCCTTCGGTGGAGCTCCCATTGGGAAACGAAATGCTGTGCCAGGCGGGGGAACCGCATGCGAGAGCAGCCACTGGGGCCCTCGATGGAGCTCCCTATGGGGCCACGCAGCGCTGTACTGGCCTCTTGGGCCGTCTTGGAGGCCTCTAGGGGGCCTCTTGGGCCGTCTCAGGCCATCTGGAGGCCATCTCAGGCCGTCTTGGGTGCATCTTGGGCCGTCTTGGAAGCATCTTGGGACCATCTTAGCCGTCTTGGAACCATCTTGGGCGTCTTGGAAGCATCTTGGGCCGTCTTGGGGCCCTCTTGGGGGCATCTTGGGCCTCTTGAGCCGTCATGGGGCCATCTTGTAGACCTCTTGGGCGATCTTTGGCCGATCTTTGGGGCCTCTTGGGCCGTCAGAAGGCCGAAAGGGCGAAAATGCCAAAATACTTCAATTGGCCTCTTCGGGCCTTCCTGGAGGACCTCTTGGAGGGCTCTTGGGCTGTCTTGGAGACCTCTTAGGGGGCTCTTGGGCCGTCTTGGGCCATCTTGAGGCTATCTTAGGCCGTCTTGGGTGCATCTTGGGCCATCTTGGAAGCATTTTGGGGCCATCTTAGCAGTCTTGGAGGCCGTCTTGGAGGCATCTTGGAGGCCGTCTTGGAGGCATCTTGAGCGAAGAATTGGGGAATTGAGCTCCTTGAAGATCGTCCCGGGACCCCCGCGGGTCGCGCCGGAACCCTAGGGGAAGTTCTTTTGGAAATTACGCTACCGAGGAACCCCACATACTTAATTTAAATATTATGTGCTTGCTTAAGTTTATAATATATGCGCAACTCTGCGTTCTCAGCCCTCGTCGCGAATGTTCCCCTCTGTGTCATCCAACGCCGTATTGCTTGAACCTCCTCCCTCTTCCTAGCCCTTCTCCATCCTCCATCAAGGACAGGTTCGAGCCAGCCCGCGGCCGCGCTCAGGGACCACCCCCTGCGCACCCCCTATGGTGTCTAGAAAGTGCCACGCCTGCTATGCCTGGACGACGCACGGATAGCTATGCTCTGCCACCCTGGCCTGCGCACCCCCTATGGTGTCGAGAAAGTGCCACGCCTGCTATGCCTGGACGACTGGCACGGATAGCGGCCGCGCTCAGGGACCACCCCCTGCGCACCCCCTATGGTGTCTGGCCACGCCCCTGGACGGCACGGATAGCGGCCGCGCTCAGGGACCACCCCCTGCGCACCCCCTGTGGTGTCGAGAAAGTGCCACGCCTGCTATGCCTGGACGACTGGCACGGATAGCGGCCGCGCTCAGGGACCACCCCCTGCGCACCCCCTATGGTGTCTAGAAAGTGCCACGCCTGCTATGCCTGGACGACTGGCACGGATAGCGGCCGCGCTCAGGGACCACCCCCTGCGCACCCCCTATGGTGTCTAGAAAGTGCCACGCCTGCTATGCCTGGACGACTGGCACGGATAGCGGCCGCGCTCAGGGACCACCCCCTGCGCACCCCCTATGGTGTCGAGAAAGTGCCACGCCTGCTATGCCTGGACGACTGGCACGGATAGCGGCCGCGCTCAGGGACCACCCCCTGCGCACCCCCTATGGTGTCGAGAAAGTGCCACGCCTGCTATGCCTGGACGACTGGCACGGATAGCGGCCGCGCTCAGGGACCACCCCCTGCGCACCCCCTATGGTGTCGAGAAAGTGCCACGCCTGCTATGCCTGGACGACTGGCACGGATAGCGGCCGCGCTCAGGGACCACCCCCTGCGCACCCCCTATGGTGTCTAGAAAGTGCCACGCCTGCTATGCCTGGACGACTGGCACGGATAGCGGCCGCGCTCAGGGACCACCCCCTGCGCACCCCTATGGTGTCGAGAAAGTGCCACGCCTGCTATGCCTGGACGACTGGCACGGATAGCGGCCGCGCTCAGGGACCACCCCCTGCGCACCCCCTATGGTGTCGAGAAAGTGCCACGCCTGCTATGCCTGGACGACTGGCACGGATAGCGGCCGCGCTCAGGGGATGGTGTCCACGCCTGCCCTGGACGACTGGATGCGTCCCTATGGTGTCGAGAAAGTGCCACGCCTGCTATGCCTGGACGACTGGCACGGATAGCGGCCGCGCTCAGGGACCACCCCCTGCGCACCCCCTATGGTGTCGAGAAAGTGCCACGCCTGCTATGCCTGGACGACTGGCACGGATAGCGGCCGCGCTCAGGGACCACCCCCTGCGCACCCCCTATGGTGTCGAGAAAGTGCCACGCCTGCCCCTATGCCTGGACGACTGGCACGGATAGCGGCCGCGCTCAGGGACCACCATGCGCACCCTATGGTGTCGAGAAAGTGCCACGCCTGCTATGCCTGGACGACTGGCACGGATAGCGGCCGCGCTCAGGGACCACCCCCTGCGCACCCCCTATGGTGTCGAGAAAGTGCCACGCCTGCTATGCCTGGACGACTGGCACGGATAGCGGCCGCGCTCAGGGACCACCCCCTGCGCACCCCCTATGGTGTCGAGAAAGTGCCACGCCTGCTATGCCTGGACGACTGGCACGGATAGCGGCCGCGCTCAGGGACCACCCCCTGCGCACCCCCTATGGTGTCTAGAAAGTGCCACGCCTGCTATGCCTGGACGACTGGCACGGATAGCGGCCGCGCTCAGGGACCACCCCCTGCGCACCCCCTATGGTGTCTAGAAAGTGCCACGCCTGCTATGCCTGGACGACTGGCACGGATAGCGGCCGCGCTCAGGGACCACCCCTTGCGCACCCCCTATGGTGTCGAGAAAGTGCCACGCCTGCTATGCCTGGACGACTGGCACGGATAGCGGCCGCGCTCAGGGCACCCCCTATGGTGTCTGAAAAGACGATTGGCACGGTAGCGGCCGCGCTCCACCCCCTGGCCTGCCACGCCTGCTATGCCTGGACGACTGGCACGGATAGCGGCCGCGCCCCCTGCGCACCCCCTATGGTGTCGAGAAAGTGCCACGCCTACTATGCCTGGACGACTGGCAGGGATAGCGGCCGCGCTCAGGGACCACCCCCTGCGCACCCCCTGTGGTGTCGGTCGTGGATAGCGACCGAGCTGAGAGACCACCCCCTGCGCACCCCCTGTGGTGTCGAGAAAGTGCCACGCTTGCTAGGCTTTGCACCAATGCCACGAGCTGTGCTGTGCTGTGCTGAGCTGAGCCGTGCTGGGCTGTGCTGAGCTGTGCTGTGCCGTGTGCTGAGCTGAGCTGGGCTGTGTGCTGTGCTGAGCTGAGCTGTGCTGTGCTGTGCTGTGATGTGCTGTGCTGAGCTGTGCTGTACGAAGAGTGAGGTGTGTGTCGCGGGTGCGGCGCGGCATGGAAGAAAACCAGAATCCCACGAAGCATGTGGGGAAAAACCAAAACCAAAACCGAAAAGGTTCAACATGTCAGGCACCCCTGTGATGAATCAACGAGGGGCGGCGGATGACGGAAAACAGCGTGCGATCCGGAAGAAATGAAATCAAAAGGAATTTGAAGGGGTGGCATCTGCACTGCGGGATGACGGAAAGCGCGCGTAGCGTGCGATCCGTTAGTCGGAAGGAATTAGTTAGGGGGATGGTGAGGGGGTGGCCTCTGCACTGCGGGATGACGGAAAACGCGCGTAGCGTGCGATCCGTTAGTCGGGAGGAATTAGTTAGGGGGAGTGTGAGGGGGTGGTATCTGCATTGCGGGATGACGGAAAGCGCGCGTTAGCGTGCGGTCTATTAGTCGGAAGAAATTGGACTTGGGGGAGTTCGAGGGGGTTGGCATCGCGACGCCCGAGATCTAATTGCCCTCCCGCCTCGTTTTTTATCGAGTAGGACGGCCTTCGGGGCTCAAAATTCGCGTTTCGCTCGAGACATCATCGGAAAACGCTTCTTAGGCGCTTCTTGGGCCGTTTTAGGCGCCTAAGACAGCCCAAGAAGCGGCCAAGACGGCGCCCAAGACGGCCCAAGACGGCCCAAGAAGCGCCCAAGACGGCCCAAGAGCGCTCCAAGAGAGCCCAAGACCGCCCAAGGCGGCCCCAAGACGTCCCAAGAGGCCTCCACGACGCCCCAGGAGGCGCCCACGAGGCGTCCCAAGAGGGACCCTAGAGGCCAAAACCATTGATTTTCTTAAGGGAAGCGTACATTTCTAGCATATACTGCTTTTCGCTTTTCATGGTGTTGAAGACGGTCCAAGAGGCCCCCAAAACCGCCCCAAAATTGCCCAAGATGTTCCCAAGAAGCACCCAAAATAGCCCAAGAGGGCGCCAAGACGGGCCAAGAGGCGTCCAGGACTCTCCAAGAGGCCCCCAAGAGCGCCCCAAGAGGCTCCCAAGAAGGCCCCAAAACGGCCCAAGAGGGCGCCTAGACGGCCCAAGAGGCGCCAAGACGGCCCAAGACGGCCCCAGGACGGCCCCAAGAAAGCCCCAAGAGGCCCCCAAGAGAGCCCAAAGACGGCCAAAGGCAGCCTAGTCCCTTCACCCCCGCAGCCCAGAAGCTCCCAGGAGGCCCCCAAAGGCCCCCGAAAAGCCCAAAAGGTCCCCAAGAGGCACCCAAGAGGCTCCCCAAGAGCCCTCCAGGAGGCCCAAACTACTCCCAAAGGCTCTTAGCACCGCGGCTCCCAAGAGCGAGCGGTGACGTAATCGAGCTGATAAGACCAAAACTCCCAACAGAGAGCTGCGGCGTAATAAGTTCTTGACGCCAGGGCACAGGGACGGGCGGCAACGCATGGACAACGAGCGGTCCACGCAAGGAAAACGCGGGGTTCTGGAAAGCTGACAGCCCAAACGCGGAACGCGCAACGCGACCCGACCGCCCCCTCCAAAACACGAAACCGCTCAAAGAAAGCTCCGCGACTCTCCGAGGCTGAGATAGGACAAGAGCGAGGGGAAGGGAGCCAATAAGATGTGTAAGAGCGGACGAGCCAGCGATCCCGTGCGCTCTGAAAGTAAGTGCGCTTTCCGTCCCCGTGCCAAGCAAAGTCTAATGGCCCGCCCTTTTCCCTCGTCAAGGAGTCCTTAACAGGGAAAATCCGGTGAAAAATTGCCCAAGACGGCCCAAGAGGCCCCAAAGAGGCCTCCAAGACGGCCGAAAAGGCGTCCAGGAGGTACTCCAGGAGGGCACGAATAGGCCACAATCATTGATTTTCTTTAGGCTTTTGAAGGATTTTGGCATTTGCTTCTTCTCGGCACTCCGACGGCTCAAGACGACCCAAGAGGCCCCTAAGATCGCCCAAGAGGCCTCCAAGATGGCTCCATGACGGCCCAAAAGGCCCCCAAGACGCAGACAAGCCAGGAAGGCCCTAAAACAGCTAAAGAGGCTCCCAAGAAGCCCCCAAAGGCCCCCCAAACCCTCCAAGAGGCCCACAGGAAGCTCCCAGGAGGCCCCAAGAGTGCCCCAAGGGGCGCCCAACAGGCCTCCTCCTCCTCCTCGTCCTCCTCCTCCTTTTTTTTCCTCATCCTCCCCCTCCTCTTCTTGCTCCCCCATGCGTTCCCCGAAGTCTTTCCAAACCGACTCGGGGAACAACTGGCCCGATAGCTTGAGCGGCCCCGATCGATCACCCCCTTCTAGGGGCTTCGGAAAAAGGAATTCGGAATTAAACAAATCGGATGTCAAATAATGGTATTACTTAAATCTGATTCAATTACCGGGAAGCTACCGGGAAGTTACCGGCACAGAAATAAACGTCGTGGAAGTCACACGCGGGGCGCGCGTTTTGCCCTCCATGGAAGTTCCCGGGGAGTTCCCCTGCAGGGGGGTTGCCGGCGCAGAAATAAAACTGAATCAAATTCTGAATTTCTGCAAGTGGGATTTTTCAATTCTGAGATTATTTTTCTTTTCCATCTTAGAAGAGAGGGCCTCGGGGTGATGCGTGCTTGGCCATGCTCTGGCCCAGCTGTCGGCCACAGAGGCGCTTCCAAAGGGGCAGGGGGCGGCGGTGATTCGCCGTAGGCGTCTTCGCTCTGTGGCCCCTGGTGATTTATCACGAAGGGTTCCTGGTGTGCTCTAGATGTCGTGCGTGGTGGGCGTTGGTTCTTTTTCCGAAAGATCTCCCCGTGGGGCTTCGGCCCAGCGCGCCGGCCACCCGGAAGGGACTGGAAACCATCTCAACGTCCAGAACAAAAATCCCCCAAGACGGCTCAAGATGGCCTCCAAAAAGGCACGCTGGCTTCCAAGTGCGCCCAAGAAGCCTCCAGGACGGGGCAAGAGGGCCCAAGAGGCCCCCAAGAGGCCTCCAAGGCAGCCCAAGAGGCCTCCAAGAGGTCCTCCACGAGGGTCCGAAGAGGTTTCGGCATTTGCTTCTTTGCGGCCTTCCGGCGGTCCAAGACGGCCCAAGATGGCCCCAAGATAGCCCCACGATGGCCCCGAAGGTCTCCAAGATGACCCTACGACGCCCCAAGAAGCCTCACAGACGGCCCAAGAGGGCCCCGAGACAGCCCAAGGGGCCTCCAGGACGCCCATGGTGGCCTCCAAGACGGCCCTGAAGCGCCACAAGAGGGCCCAAATCGGTTTAGAGAGGCCTCCAAGACGGCGTCCGATGGCATCAGATGGGCCAGGAACGTTCTAAGCCGGTCAAGAGGCCCAAGGAGGCTTCCAAGAGGCCTCCGAGAGGCCCACAAGAAGCTCCCGGAAGGTCCCAAGAGTCCTCCTCCTCCTCCTCAGCCTCCTCTTGCTCCTCCTCCTCCTCCTCCTCCTCCTCCTCCTCTCCTCCTCCTCCTCCTCCTCCTCCTCATCTCTATGTGTTCTCCCTCTCCTTCGCTTCTTCTTTCTCCCCCGCGTGTTCCCCGAAGGGTTTCCACAACGGCTGGGGGGAACACATGGTCGGATAGCTTGGCAGAGCTCTGGCCACATCGTTCGGCCACATGGGCGATTCCGGCGATTCCAAAAGACAGGGGGCGGCGGTGATTCGCCGTAGGCGTCTTCGATCAGGAGCGAAGCCCCTTTTTGTCAAGAAAAGCGCATGGGTGCACCAGGAGGGCTAGCAAAATAACCACGGCATGACCGAAGGAACAGCAAGCCGCGTCCGAACCAGAGCGGTCCTTACTTCAGCGTCTTGGCTGTAGAGTGGTGGAGCGACCTCGATGGAATGCGACAACTCGGCGGCATGAGAAAGCAAGGAATAGGAAAAGAGGGAGAGGGAAGAGACCGCGTCAACCATTCCCAGCAAGATCACGGGTGGGAAGCGCCTGCCCTCTTGAAAGAACTTACACGGCACAGACGACGTCTTCCCGTTGCTTTTGCCGCCTTTGCCGCCTGGCGGAGGCCACATGGACGCAGGCAAGTCAGAGGCAGGCATCTCCTTAACCATCCCCCGCCTGCCCCCCACCGCATCCCCCTCCAGTGGTCCAAGAAGAGCAGCGGGGTAAAATACCCTCACGGCGGGCATGAGAACGAATGACGAGACGGACGGCGAACAGTCACGAGGACAGGTCCCATGACGCGTCCCCAGCCCAGGGCACGTCCCCTGGTACGTCGCCAGCCATGCCCCCGAACACATCCCCTGACACGTCCCCTGGCACGCGCCTCGACGCGCCCACTTTTTGGCGTCGCGGCCCCGCGCGCGGCAACGGGGCGCACAAAGCCGAAGGGCAGTGATGCGCGCGCGCGCGCGTCAACGCCTGGCCGAGCACTCAGAGACCGCTTAGAGCCTCAATCCCCGACGCGCCCACGGACACGTCCCCTGGTGGGCGCCCTGACGCGTTCCAGAGAAGCGCCCCCTGCACGCGGCCCCGAGCAGGCTCCCTGACGCGCCTCCGCACGTGTGCCTCTGCACGCGTGCCGCGACGCGCCTGGTGGCACTTTCCTTCAGCACGTCCTCTGGCTCGTCCCCCGAGCATGCCCCCCAGACGCACAACAAGGCACGCTCCGAAACCAGGCACCATCCTTGACGCGACCCCACAGGGCCCCCGGGCCCCCGGCTCGCTCTCTGGTGCGCCTGGCACCCCCCTTGGCGGCGTCGCCAGACACGTTCCTCGGCACGCCCGTTCACGCGTCCCCTGACGCGTCACCTGCGGAGACACAGTCTTGCGCGGGAGAGGCCTCGAACTGAAGCATTCGCGCACGGTAGTGCGTCAGACCTAACTCGGAAGACTGCCTTGCTGCAGCAACATCCATCCACCTATGGATGTATCGTGTGGGCGCGGGCTTTCGCATATCTGGAAGCACGCGGGTCAGTACGGCGAGGCTACTGCCTGTCTGGAGCGTCTCGTGCCCTGGACCATCCGCCTCACAAGTTTCATGACACGCCCTCTGGCACGCCCCACGGCGTCTGCCAGCACGCCTCCAGACACGACGCTCCTGGACGTGATGTGTGTTTGGGTAGAGATTATGACGAGGGAGCGGGCCCTGTGCAGATCTCCAGGACGGGAGCTGGCGACCCCCAGAGCCCCACGCTCCCAGGCGTGCCGGGCTATCAGGTCCCTATCGGCGATGACTGGGCGATTGGGGTCGATGCACTCCCCACTGAGCCTATCCCCGCCTGGCGTTGCCCCTGAGAAAAACAGCCACCTGTTCGACGCAGCTCTTTACTTTGGCGTCTGGTCCGCGGCCCAGGCACGGCTGGCGGGGGAGCTGCCCGGTCCGGGAGCAAACGCGTGCTGCCGACGATCGTCGACCTCAACCGGAACCAGATCGCGGCGCCCTCACGCGGCCCTCGGCCTCCCATCGGGAACGCCGGAGCAGGAGCAGCGGTGCCTCAGTGGCCACGGCGGCGAGTCTCGGCACCGGGCAGGCTCCCTGGCCCATGTCCAGAGGAGCGGCCCGAGAACCAGAGCCCCTCCCGAGCCTCAGGTCGCGCATGCCCTCTCGCACACGGACTTTGGCAGAGAAATACAACATAGTCAACACATGGTCAGAAATAGTAAAAAAAAAAAAACGAGATCATCGTCACCAGACTATTTTGCTACCATTCTTGAATTTTCCTCCTGCAGAAGGACATGCCCGACATAACCCTAGCCCAATGGTCCTTACGGCAAGTTCTTGTTGTGTCGACCCCTGCGTTGGTTCCTGGCACCGCGGGGATCGCTCCGCCTCGCACGATCGACCGTTTCGGAAGCGTCAGATCGACCGACTCTTCCTCGCCGGCGGCGTTCAACGTTGAACGCCGGCAGCGGGGTCGCCGGCGGTGGGCACGACGCGAACCCACCGTGCTCCAGCGACTTGACTGTAGGTCACCACAGGGCTGGACCTAAACGTTGCTTTTCGTGCTGTGTTCGTTTTCTTTCTCCGTCCTGCTCTACCCGTTTCCCTGCACCTCCCTGCAGAAAGGAAAGGCACAACACGGCCGAAGTCCAGCGAAAAACAGCGCCTGGGCCGAGCCCCGAGTCGCCCGGCTCCGCGCCCCGCGCCACGCAAAGCGCGCGAGGCCCCTGGTGACCCTCGCGCCCCGGCGCCCCCCCGCGCTGCCGCCCCGAGGAGGGGGAGGAGGAGGGGGAGGAGGAGGAGGAGGAGGAGGAGGAGGAGGAGGAGGAGGAGGAGGAGGAGGAGGAGGAGGAGGGCGCCGGGGCTCGCGGCAGCGGGCGTGATGTCGGGGGAGGGGGCGCGGGAGCGAGGGAGGGGCGGCACCAGGGCCACCAAGGGCGAGGAGGGGCGAGGAGCGAGGGGGGGGTCCCTGGCGGGGTGGTCCCCCCTCTCGCTCGGGGCACCCCCGGCCTCGGGCTCGGGGAGGCCTCGTGGACCTCCTCGCTGGAGGTGGGCCCCCTGGCGGTGTCGGTGTCGCTTCTCCTCCCTCCGAGGGGGGGGGGGGAGCTCGCCCCCCCCCCCCCCCGATGCGATCACGGCGGGGGGCCTCCAGAAATCTTGGGAACTCCTCGAAGAAACCGCAGGGAAACTTTGCAGGTTTGGGCCAAAAAGCGTGACGTGATCCGGGAAGGGGGGGGGGTGGGAGGGCCGATCGCGCCCGTTCTCGCCCAGACCCTGAAAAAACGCACTTTCCTGGGGATGGAAGCGGCAGGGGGTCTGCGCTGGATGGGCACCGAGAAGGTCGGTCAAGAGGAGGGGGGGGACGAGGCGGCCGGTCCGATCAAGGCTGCACACGTGTGCAGTCAAGACTGATAGCATGGCAGCGCGATAGGGAACGATGCAAGCCCCTTGGACGCCCATGTCGAAGCTCTTCGTGCGGGGCTGGCCATCGAGAGTGGTTGAGGATGGACCGAAGGGGCAAGGACGCAAGGGTACCCTTTGGGAAGGTCCCCCATCCTTACCATCGGCTTCGACTGCATCCCAAGGCACCGACAGCATCATGGGGGCGGAAACGGCACCATCGGCCCCGCCTGGTGCTCTCGAGGGCCGAGGAGAGAGGAGCTTCTCATCTTGAGCCCATCTTTCACACTGCCGGCGCGGAGGATGATAAAAAACGCCGAAAACGTCAGGACCCCTTTCCCTCAGGACTCCCTTGCCCCATGGCGAAACACGCTGGCAAAAGGAAGTCTCACCGCCGAAGGCCTGGGGAGGGGGACGAACTCAAAGGACGATGAGGCCCTCTCTGCTGCCGCCGTCCTCGTGTGTGTTCCCGGTTTCTTGTTCTGTTGTTAAGACGAAGCCAAGAGGATACATCCAGGTGAAGATAAAACAGATTTTCTGAGATCGGGCGGCTCTGGAGGATGGCTCGGGCGCCGCGGCCTTCCTCAAGCGTCCAGGAACGCAGTGAGAGCGTTCCAGAACGCTCTGGAATGGATCTATCCTCGTCCTAGCCCCGTCCGCAGGAGGAGGGGCAGAGTCGGGAACAGTCATCGCACTGCCACGGCGAGCTTCGGCCACGACTAGATTCCCGACCTGGATCTGAGGAACGGCCCGCGCCGTGACTCACAATCCACCGCGCGCCGCTCTACGACTTCCCACACGTTTCAAAATACACGTTGTGTAGGCTCGATAACGGTAAAATGCTGATGTGTTGACTGGTTTGATGTGTATTGCGTGCCCGTCTATATCTGCTGCAAGTTGCCCGTGGGAGGTGCGAGTCACATCAGTCATCTGGGTGCAGGAGGCTCAGCGGATCCGTCCTGCGGAAACGACCACTACCAGGTAGGCGACGACGACAACGGCGCCGCCGACAGCGGGAAGAGGAGGATGATGCCGCATACGACGACGACGACGACGACGACGACGACGACGACGACGACGACGACCACGACGACGGAGGCGGCGGCGGAGGCGGCGGCGGCGGGGTCGGCGGAGGCGGCGGCGCCGAAGGGTGCGGCGGCGGCGTGTGGCGGCCGGGACGCGCCTCCGCCCTTGGCCCCCTTGCCGCCGCCGCCGCCGTCCTGAGCCGTCGCAGGCGGGGGGGGGGCGGGAGCAATGAGCAGAAGAAAAAACAAAGAATGCCATAAACGTAAGCTTTTGGCGCTCCGCGCGGACTTCTTGGATCCGCGCTGGACCCCCCTCCCTGGCGAGCGGAGCCCGCCAGGGGCGGCGCTGGAGGCGCCGCCAGGGGGGCCCAGCGCGGATCCAAGAAATCCGCGCGGAGCGCCAAAAGTTTCTGTTTATGGCGTTTCTTCTTCTTCTTCTTCTTCGAAAGAAGCAAGGAGCAACGCGCGGGGAAGTCACTGAGATGCTGTGCGCAGACGAAGCGGGCCACGAACTCTGCGCAACGGGGTGGGAGAGAGGAGACGCTCCCACGGGCGAGCCGGCGACTCAAGATGGGGGGAGGAACGGTACGGGAGTCGAGGTTCGTTTTCGTCGGCTCGCGGCGGTTTTCTGGTCTCAGGGTGCCTTCTGGAAACTGCGCCTCGCCGTGAGTGTCGTGGGGGTGCCCAGCTCGCCCCCAAAAGGCCTCCGGAAGCTCGAGTTTGGGCCCGAGAATCTCCTCCTCCTGCTCCTGCTCCTGCTCCTCCTCCTCCTCCTCCTCCTCCTCCCAAAAATGCGACGTCTTGATTGTATCAGTGCAGGGTCCCTGGAAGTCCCAACCGTTTCCCCAGGGACCGTTCTTCATCCCGAGTCATTTTGTTGACGGTCCCGGGGCCCAACCAGGGCACCCCGAGGCCAAAAAAGACCCAAAACCTGCCGCGCTGATTTTTCACGACGCAAACGAGTCTGGGCTCGATCCTCCTCCATCCTCGATCTCCCAGAAGAGTCGGCGACCCCCCTACTGGGCGGTGTCGGAGCAAGGCACGACGTGGGCGGCTTGTCGGGATGTGAAAAGCGGGAACGAGGTGAAGCTCATGGGGAAGGAGGGGTTCAGGGGGAGACCATCTCCGACATGCTGGCGTCGTGGAACAAAAACGTCATGGACAATGTTTGGCCGTTTTCGGCCTCGGGAGGCCCTCGTTGCGCCCAAGGACAATCACAAAAACTCGGGGACCTACTGACTGGGGTGAATGCAAACCCAGGTCAGTCGGGCTTTGCAAGATCCTGCAAGATCCTACAGGACACTGCGTAGGGTCCTGCACCCCAATGCAGGTCAGTGCAGCCCTGGCTCTGCAGGTTCCTGCAAGATCCTGCGCTCTGACTGACCACCGTTTGCTTGACCCCCGTCTCTCGAGCCCCGAGCAGCGACTCGGGATGAAAAGCCGGCCCTTGGGAGAAGGTCGGGACTTCCAGGGACCTCGCACTGAAACAATCGAGATGCCGCATTTCTGGGATCCGCTGGGAATCGGCAACGCATCGCGGATAGATCGGCTAGATCGGCAACGCATCGCGGCCAGATCGGCAGGCCTCCAACATTGAAAACTTGACGATCCCCTGGGCGGGAGCGGCGGGACACCCAGGCCCAAGTCGGCGATGTGTGAACGACTGGGGGTCGCGGCGTCTCTCGGCGGCGAGCGAGAGGAGGCAAATGAGAAGAAGAAGGCCTTCTCGGAAGACGGCGGGTCTTCTCAGAGGCCCTCTCGCCTTCTGAACGGTTGCTCTGCTGTCCTCCAGGACGGCTGATAAAAGCTGCTCAGAAGGCCGTGGGAATTCCGAGCCTTCTGAACAGGCCCGCCCCTTCCCGCTCCCTCTTCCGGGGCTCGCCGCCGAGCCGGTCCCCGGCCCACCCGGGAGGGGGGGCGGGAAAGGCTGGCCAGCCACCCTCTGGTGGTGCTGTGCTCCCTGCCCCCCCCCCTGTGTGGGCACGGCAGGCTCGTGCGGCGTCGGCGTCGGCTCGTGCGGTGCCAAGGTTTGCGACACCGCGTGGATCGTGCAGCCTCGAGTCGATGACGGCCCCGATCGGTCAAGGTCAAAGTCTGTCGGGTGCAGTGGCTCTCCCGTGTCCCTCGGTGCTGGCCCGTCGCAGAATGCAACCTCGAACGCCGTCGCCAGCGTCGCCGGCGCGCCAACGCCGCACGCACCTGCCGTGCACACAGTCTCGACGACCTCTCGAGGCACCTGCCGTACACACAGCCTCGACGACCTCTCGAGGAAGGCGCCGAAGCCGAAGGAGAGACAGCTCCCCCTGGTTTAGAGGTCTCCTAGATGGGGTCCGAGTAGATGGGGTCGGAGGATTGCGCCGCATCGCCGACGTCGATAACGCATCGGCGACGTCGGCGTGGAGAAAACCGGGCTCCGCATCAAGACGCATCGGCGATGCATCGGCGACGCGGCGCGATCCTCCGACCCCATCTGCTCGGACCCTAGCTGGGAGGCTTAGATGGTTGTGGATGGCGCATGAGACGACACCCAGAGTCGGCGGCGCGCTCGGGGGGAAAGCGAGAAGGGGCGGGCCTTCTCAGAAGGCCTGGAAGTCCCCCAACCTTCTGAGAAATTCAGCCCTACCCGAGGACACGGAACACCTCCCGATAGGCGCGAGGGCTTCTGCGAAGACCCGCCGCCTTCTGAGAAGGCCTCCTCCTTCTCGATTCCCCCCCCCCTCGCTCGCCGCCGACAGAGGCTCGAGCACAACTCGGCACGGTGCCCTTGCCGCCCTGGCGCGTGTGCCTCCGGGGTGTCCGCTCTCGGGCCCAGGGATCCTCGGAGGAAGGGCTCGGGCATGAGAGGCTGACCCCTGGGAGGGGGTCGATCGGGAGGTCTGGGGGGGGGGGGGGGGGAGGAGGGGCGAGGGGGCGGGGGGGGGGAAGCAGGCCTCGAAGGAAAACGAGGCGCCAGGCGTCTGGGGAGGAGGGGAAGGGGAGAGGGGGGGGGCTTTCAGATGCTGATCTGGAAGTTTGCGCGGGACTGCACTGCCATCTGCACACCGTGACGAGCGCGGAGTGACTCACGGGGCGGGGCCCCTCCGGGCGGGGCGAGCCTCGGCCTCAGAGGGGTTCCCCGACCAGCAGCTGCAAAAGGAGCGGCCCGAGGCCAAGAGCCCCTCGTGAGCCCGAAGCGGTCCCTCCTTTCAGCGTCCTGGCAGCGGGGGGGCTCCCGAGGGCCGAGGGGTCCTGAGCGGGGTGCGAGGAGCGGGGAGCGAGGTGCGATGGGGGCGAGGTGCGATGGGGGCCAGGCGCGAGGTGCGAGGAGCGATGGGCGAGGCGGAGGCCGGGCCCGCGCGCCCCCGGCCACCTCGCAGGCACACGCCGCCTGCCGCCCGCCACTTCGCAGGGGCACAGAGAGGCGGCACCGCCGCCGCCAGAGCGAGGCGCCAGGGAGGGCCCTCCTGGTGCCGTGCTCCCCCCCCTGTCGCTCGGGGCATCTCCGATCCCCAGCCCGGAGAGGCATCGTGGACCTCCTCGCCTCGCTGGAGTTGGCACCCCTGGTGGTGGTGGTGTCTCTTGCCTTTCCTCCGAATTCCGCCCCCGCATTTCTCATCTCCTCACGGGTCTTTAAACATGCCTATGTCTGAAATTCCCCCCTCCGAAGGATACGGGTCTGTGAACAAACGAACTTCTTGTACTACGACTGCTGACCTACAGTACGCCGCTGCAGATTCCAGTCTGGAGGTGCGCCTCCAACTTGCAGGTGGCGTTTGCTTCGTCGGACTGGTTGGAAGGTCGGTTGGTCCAATTGGTTGGTTGGTCGATTAGTTGGTTTGTTTGGATGGCCGGATTGATTGGCTGAGTTGGTTATGGTTGGCCTGCTGATTGGCTGTATCGTTTCGGGTACGTTGGCTCGCGCCTGCACCCTGCAGCGCCTCGCGCCGCGCGGAGCGCGAGACAGAGGGAGCAGAAACATGCACGTCGAGCTCGCTCGCCGAAAGGGGCAGGCGGAGACGAGGCGACAGGCAGCAGACCAATTCACGCCATTCAGCGCGCGAGCGCGCGCCGCGCAAACGGTAAGGCCAGGGGAAACAGCTGCGCGTCGGTCGGAAGAAGTGTGTCGAATCATGAACTAGGAAATCGTTGGACGTGTGTTGGCTTTCCGCCCGCCCCCTGAAGTGTGATAAACGGGAACACCGTTCTATGATTGCAATCGGAAGGCGTCTACGGTAGGTTGGAATCTGGAAGTTCGAGAATACATACTTTCAAAGACCGATGGGTACCATGCACGGACCGATTGCACTGCAGCGCCCCTGCACAGCCCAACGCACGAGAGCACTGGGAACCAACAGACGTATGTGGCGACAGCCTGTTGGCCAACGTGGGTCCCCCAAAGTGGCTTGATTGCAGTATGGAAAAAGGATAGTTATGCGGCGTAAGCTTTGGGGGAAGTAATGTCGTGCGGAGTATGTGGTATGAAACTTGGAGGTGGGGACAAGCTACATCGTGTAAGCTGGGCGGCACGAAATTGATGCAGGTGGAAGCTATAGGGTGTGAGTAATTTCTGCTCGCAGTGAGTGGACAACTCCACTGTTCGCCAAATCATCCCACCCACCAGCCAGCAATCTGGCTTGCAAAACCCATGGGGCTGCGATTGCGATGACTGCTTGGCGCTGGCTGGCGCCTCGATGCGGCCGCGCTAGAGCGCACGGGCTCGCGCTCGGAGCGGCCAACTAATCTGGCGCGACCGACGCGGCCGCGGTAGCGCTGACCGCCGGAGACTTCCCAGAGCGTCTCGCAGGCCGCGCAGACGCGCGGACACTTCAGTGCGAGTCGGTGACTCGGGCGGGCGCGGTGTCATGGCGACGTCGACATAGGCAAAGAAAATGATGACTGTGGCGATGCTTGTGACGACGATGACGGTACCGACGGCAGGGCCAATGAGGCGCCGATGTCGATCACGCCGATGACAATGATAGTGTCCCCGCGTCGGTGATGAAGATTGTCAGAAAAGATCCAGATATGCGCGCGCGGCAAACGGGCGCGAGTGGCCCGCATGGTATGATTTGGCAGGAATCGCGCCCCCAAAGCACGCGCGCAAGGGAGTTCGAATGATTCCGACATGCGCGCGCGAGACGCACGCTTGGTCGAATGTGATGAAAAGGGCTGAAAATAAATGGTTTGGAAAACTCGAAAGAACACGCGCGCAGACCTTATTGAAACGTCAAGTTGCACAGCCATGTGCTTTTATGCGTTGTGGGGACACTCGGTGTTGAAATCCTTGCGAAACCTAAATGGTGTTTGAAGGATTCCGGCATGCGCGCGAGAGGACGCACGCGTGTGCAATTCGTCAATGTTTGTGTGCTGGGGGTCATAGGAACATGATGATTTTTGACAAACGAATGTGCGATCATTTTTCCCCACAGTTCCGCGCCGCGGCCAATCGCACCACCAGAGGTTAGATCAGCAACGCGAGGCTCGCCGGCAACCGAACTTGCAAGGACGTCCGCGTTCATGGAAGCCGCCTGCGTTATCAATTTTGCGAAAACCTACACAGCCAAGGCACACAGGGCACAACAATGCTGCGCGAAGAGCGTGCAACGGAGGAGCGCCTGGCCAGCGATGGAAGTACTCAAGGAGGCGGACGGGAGGTGGCAAGACGCAAGAGAAACAATTGAAAGCGCCGCTGTCCGAAGTCCTTTTGCGAAGGTGTGATGACCCAGCCAAGCACGAACTTGGCCGCAACGATCGTCACCACAACAACATGAGCAGAAGGGGCAAGCAGCGCAAAGAGAGGAGGACGAGGAACAAAGCGAGAGACGGCACTAGCACGGTGCAGAAAGGCAACGCGATTCCAGTCAAATACTCAATGATCTGTCAAACAAGGGTCACGGCGCAAAGCGCCCATGAACAACACTTGGTATGGTTTATCAAGCGGCAAGGGACCTCCTGGATCAATAATGCACGTCGACCATATCGACATCCCCGAAGGCAGTATCGAGCCACTACCGTATGTCCTCACCGCTCCAAATGCGACTCCAATCGCCACTACCAATCGCACTCTCTTTTGAACGTTCATTGTCTATAGGGCGCTCGCTCCACCCAACGTGACCGTCAGCAGTTGCATTTGATTTGCTCTTCTCGCCGAAGCCATCAACGTCGAGCTGGTCGCAAACATAAGCAAACAGAATCAGCGCGGGAAACCTGGATGATGCATGATCAGGAATGGTATGTTCGATGACCTTTGTCCTGTTCCTACGGAACCAGCCAACAGATCAATGCTGAGGCGGCCAGGGCCTGTCGCAACCGAACACCCTCGTGGACGCTTTTGCAGGTTCTCCATCCCTGAATCATCACTGAATATGGCTTTCCCCATCCCTTGATGCTCATCTGACCCGGCGACAAGAGGTGTCTGGCAGGGCCAGTATGCCTTGAGCCCAAAACGGCTTGAGCCAACAAATCTAGAGCAAGATGGCTACATAAAACACTCAGGAAAACGATTGAAGACGGGATACACCCAGAATACACCCGGAATGCATCCGGACAATCGCTACGGAATACACCTAGAATATTGGAGTCCTGGAAATTGGCACCAACACCAGCACAGGGGGTTGCCTCCACATGGGGAAGATGATCCTAGATTTCGGTGGTGGTAATTCTTCGGTCACCTTGGAAGCCAGAATATTACCACCATCACCGAGATTGGGATCTCCTTCCCGCGGAGGAGGCACACCGCCGATCTTGGTGTTGGTGTCAACCTCTAGGCCTGCGACGGAATGCTCTCAGCTTTCAACCGCTCTCCCCAGGGGAGCCCAGAATCGAATCGATAAGTCGGATCGGCGATCGAAATAAGTCGGATCGGCAGAAATCGGCAGCCGAGTCGGGAAAAGTCGAATCGGCGGAAATCGGCAGGCAGTATGCGTCCAATGAGATATCGGAAACCAAATCGGAATGCGAAATCGAATCGAATCGGAATCGAAATCCATCGGAGTCGAATCGAATCGAATCGGAGGATTCGAAACGAGCCCTGTCTCCCTGGAGACTCGAACGAAAGGGGTCAAACCTTGCTCGCTGCGCGGATGCTACCCAGAGGTTGCCTGGCGCCCGCCCCTGGGCGCCCGTGTCCTGGGAGGCTGTGCCGAGGTCTCGCCCCTGGTGAGGTTTCGCCTGGTGCCTGGGGCGCCTCGCGGGCGCCACGCGGGCGCCTCGCGGGTGCCTCGTGGGCGCTGGGTGTCGGCGGCGAGCGCCGGGGGGGAAATGAGAAGAGGAAGGTCCTCTCAGAAGGCGGCGGGACTCTTCAGAAGCCCTCGCGCCTCCCGAGAGCCTCTCCGCGCCTTCGGGAAAGGCTTTGAGAACTTCTCGGAAGCCCGGGGCACTTCCGGGCCCTCTCAGTCGGGGATGGACAGACCCCCCTTTAGTAAAACGTGGTTTAGTGAACACGACCTGAGACCCAAACCTGGCGGGCACAAGCCTGGAAAATAACGGCCACGGCGCCCTCTCGAGAACCGAAAACGGACAATTCACCAATCGACGTGTCACTGTTGGGGGTTCTGTCCACCCCCGACTCAGAAGGCCCTCCCTTCTCTCGCTCCCCCCCCCCCCCCCCGGCTCGCCGCCGAGGGTGGGCGTGCCGAGGTTCCGCCCGGTGCCCTCCCGTGGGCGCCTCGTGGGCGCCTCGTGGACGCCTCGCAGGCCGAGCTTGCGTGTGCGCGCCGAGGCTTCGCCCGGTGCCCACCCGGGGGCCGCCTCGTGAGCTGGGCGGCCTGCGCGGCTTCCTCCAGATGATGCCCACGATCGTAGTGCACACAGCTCGCGCCACTCGGTTGGGACCGCACAGCCCACACCGCAATGGATACACCGCGTAGCTTGAAACGCACAGCTTACACTACATAGAGCACACCACACAGCTTGCCCCACACAGCTTGCACCACAAATCTTGCAACCCCACATCGATTCTCCTTTCTAAAAAGAGAATAGACTCTACCCCCCCGGACTTATCGGTTCCCCTTTCGGGTATGTAAATCATATATGATTCTGACCACTCGTCCATCCTAAATATGAAATCAAATCATCCCAGCCAGGTCGGGCTCCCCCCCCTGAGGTTCCTTTGTGAAAAACACTATGCGGTGACATAGCACTTGTTCGCGAATCCCTGGCAAAAAAACGGGACGAAGTGCGCACGCGCGCGTCGTCGCGCGCGCATGCCGAAATCCTTCGAAAACCTTCGTGCCGGAAGGATTTCGCAATCGAGTTTCCAAAAAACATGCAAAAACACAAGGTTTCGCAACACTGATTTGATAAAAAAGCTTCCGCGCGAGCTCTTGCGAAATCTCAAGAAAACCATAGGTTCTTCAAGATTTTCACAAAATGCTACCAAACGGGCTTCGCGCGCGCGCATGTCGAAATCTGTCGAACGCCCTTGCGCGTGTGCCGTCGCGAGTATCCTCTGCAAAAAATGAAACGAAGTGCAGACGCGCGCGTCGTCGCGGGCGTATGCCGAAAACCTTCAAAACCCATCGGTTTCGGAAGGCTTTCAAAATCGTGCGTCCAAAAAACCTACACAAAACCCAAGGTTTCGCAACACGGATTTTCAACAAAAGCGTGCGCGCGCGCTCTTGCGTCGTCGTCGTCGTCGTCGTCGTCGTCGTCGTCGTCGCCGTCCTGCCTCCTCCCGCGTCGTCGTCGTCGTCGCCTACGTCGTCCTCTGTCTTTTCTCGTGTTCGTCGTCGTCGTCCTCTTTGGCGTCGTTGTCGTTTCCGTCGTCGTTGTCGCCGTGGTCGTCCGTCTCCTCCTCCCACGTCGTCGTCGTCCGTCGTCGGCGTCTCTCGTCGGTTCTATTTCGTCACCGTCGTCGTCGTCGTTGTCGTCGTCGTCTTCCCTCCTCCCTCGTCGTTGTCGTCGTCGGCGTCGCCGTCCTTCCTCCTTCGTCGTCGTTCGCGTCGTCGCCGTCCTCCCTCCTCCCTCGTCGTTGTCGTCGTTGTCGTCGTTGTCGCCGTCGTCGTCCTTCCTCCCCCCTCGTCGTCGCCTTCGTTGGCGTCGTCGTCGTCGTCTCCGTCGTCGTCGGCGTCGTTGTCGTCGTCGAAGTCGTCGGAGACGTCGTCGGTGTCGTCGTCGTTGTCGTCGGTGTCGTCGTAGTCGGTCTTAAGAGGTTTTGCAAACCAAGTTGCGGGTGGGAGGGTGGGATGTTTGCGCGAGCAGTGGAGAGGACAGCTTCAAGTTGAGCAAATGATTGCTTGCACCACATAGACTGCACCACATAGCTTACACTTTTTGATCTGCAAGGCGAGAGCGAACCTCTTCCGCTGACCACATAGCTTACACATGCATTGTGCAAGTACGTATTGTTGTCCACGCTGGCAGTCATGTGTTTGTCATACAAAACAATGTTGACGTATCCAAATGTCCAAGCACTCGGATCATATGTGATCAAGGTATGGAGGCAGGCGGGCAAAAGCATACACTGGAGGGAATGGGGCGAGAGACAGCCAAGGGGACTGGAGAAAGGAGGAATGAGGGCAGAAGGAAAGGATGGCGAAGTGAAACGTGGAGCGAGAAAGATCAGATGGTCGCCCTTTTGAACCACTGTAGACAATTAGGATTATCGCAAAATTCAACTCCACCTGTCGCACGACCGTAACACGCTCAACGGTATCGCGATACCCTCTGGGGAGCACGCAATCGTAGGACAGATCGCGCAAGGGGCCCGCATGGTGCACCCTGCGTCTCGCAGGCCGTCTCTCCTGCCGCATCTGGCCTAATGGCGGTAAGCTTCCAGTGGTCATTTGGCTCGGGCAGCTCCCCCGTCCTCAGAAGGATTCTGGCCCCCCCTGTGGGAATCGGCGTTGGACAAGCTCATGCAGTCAGTGGCGCCGATACCAACGTAAGATGCTATCGAGAAAAAGCGACGGGCAACAAAGTTGTTTGAGGCGTGGAGAAGGACAGTTCGGCCAGTGGTCCCTAGTCTGTCCAGCGACTTCTGCTCAACCTTCATAGCAACCTTTCTGGCAATCATGGGCCAGACGCCAATCTTAGGGGTCTTCATAATCCAATCGAGGAAATTCTGAGGCTTTCCATTGAAGCCAGGCAGCCAACCAGGTATTTCCTTTTTCAAAGTCGCGAGATCAAGTGGCGAGTGCGGTGGACTACGTGGAATGAAGTTTGTCGCTATGACGTCGATGTGCTGCGTATCTTCTTCCATCATGAAAGCGGTCCAAGCGTAATTTTCGTCAAGCTCGAACCCAATGCGCTGCAAAGGAACGTTGATCTGTGCTCTCAGCATTCCATCCAGAACTAAGAACCTGCGGAAGGGCTGCAGATAATCCTTGCCTTCGAGCAGGCTCGACAGATCGAAATCGTTAAATTTTACGTCCACATGCAACGTGGTGCCGGCGAGCATGATGCCCATCTCGTAGCCCTCCTCGTCTTGATCCGCCACAGAGCCGTACGCACGCTTGGATGTTCGAAAGCTGCTACGTTGTCTGATGAGATCCCCGTCGCCATCGCTCGGTCGTCCATTCTCCATGCATGTGTTCGGTTTCGTGCGCTATTTTTTCGCAAGACGATCCAGGATGCAACTCGATGGCCATCGCGGAGAAAATATGCACACGTCCGAGCGATGCAAAGTTCCTGTAATGCTTCTTCAGCCGCATCCTTCAACCTGATTCCATATGTTGTTTGCTGTTCGGCGCCCCTGTCCAGGCGGCTCCAAGAGAGCTCAAGAACATCCTAAACCAGATGCCGAACGTCCACAGATCGCCCACAGAAGTCCCATCGAGGTCCCAAAAGCTACAAGACTTTCCCCGATGCCCCAAAAGGCCCAGGGAAGCCTCCAAGAGACGCTGTCTTCGTCCTCAAAGCGCTTCCAAGATTGTCCCAAGAGCGCGCTTGATCGACTTCCAGACGGTCCCACCAGAAGAGCGCATTACCATCCAAAAGACCGCACACCGAACAAACAAAGAACTCCAAGATCATCCGATGGTGCTCCAACGAACACCAAGAGCAAGAGCCCTCCAGGAGACGCCCCCTGAGGCTTCCAGTGAGGCCCTCAGAGGCGAAACAGTGTTGAACAACCCGAGAGAGCTCAATGAGCTTATGCTGCTGTCCTGTCTGAACGCACCTGGATAACTTCCGAGAACACCCAGAAGCTCGGAAAACTTCCCGAGATAGCGCCAAGAACGCCTCAAGACAGCTCTAAAAGCGCAGGTTTCGGCTTTCCGGCAGCTCCAAGACAGCCCCAAACCGAACAAAACAGCTGCAAAACCACGCTTGGCCAGGCAACGACATCTCGACAGGCCTCAAAGAGCTCCAAGAGCCTCATAGGATGCCCCAACACGCCCCAAGAGGCCTCGTTGGGGCGCTCGCAGAGGTGTCCATCGAGGCCCCGAGAGGCGAAGAAACCCCTTGAATGCCGGAGTACAACGAACGTATGTTGCTTATGATGTGTTCGGCTGCAGTCCGTATCTAGAAAGTGCCACAGAGAGCCCAGAAGCAAAAGAGACGGCCAAGAGGGCGCCGATAGTACCCCAAGACATCCAAAAGCGTCGGCGTCCAGGCAGCTCCAAGGCAGCTTAATACCGCCCGAAATGGTAACAAGACGCAGCATGACAATCCAAAGACGGCCGCACGAACTCACACAGGTTCCTGGATCCCCCCGATTTGCGCCAAGATCAAGCCCCCCCCCCCCCGAGATCCGCTAAGATGCTCCAAGAGGCCTCTCTGGGACCCCCATGTGAAGCTTCCACCCAAGCCCGCGAAGGCGAAAAGCAAAACAACAATTGTGGGGGAATGGCCGCCGTTGCGTAGGAGTCGCTTCGGCGTCAGACCGCTTCGGACAAGCCCCAATCAGCCCCCGAAGTTGGCCCAACACCGCCCCAACGGATGGCCCCGAGGCACCCCGAGAGGCGTCCCGTGGGACCCGAAGAAGCTTCAGAGCGGCCCCACGACCCGCCCAGGCGCTCCGAGATGAGCTAGCGAAGGCGGCGCTTCGGGGGAGCTCGGCGGAATCACTGCGCCCGAGACGGTCCCGAGGCCCCCGCCATGCGCCCCCAGGGGGCTCCCGAGAGGACGCAGAAGGCCCTCAAAAGGCCCAAGGGGTCCCCAGAGAAGAGCCCATTACTTGCTCAAAACGGGAGACGCCTTTGCGGCAGAAGACCAGAAGACTCGAGTCGGCCTCACACAGTCACAGTGGAAGGCACGATAGGGGGTTTCGGTGCAGTGTCATGTTGAGGGGGGGCACGATGGGGGGGATCAGGATAAGGTTAAGGATGAGGGTGCGGATATAGCGCTGGGGATATGTGCGACCGTGCCTGCAGAGAGTGGGCGTGTTGGAACGCATTGCTGTTGCCAGATGAACCTGGTTCGTGTTTTCTAACAAGCCGACGCCCCCCCGTCAGACGCACGCTCCCCCCCCCCGCCCCACCATCGACGCATGCACCCACGAAAAACTGACCCCAGCCTGGAAGTCCTTCCTGGCGGGTGCGTCTGCCTCGTGGCCGCCAGGATGGTCTCCAGGACGGCTTCAAAGACAACCAGTGTTGCACCAAGGCGTCCCAAGGTGGCTCAAAACTGCGCACGCGTCTCTCGATATAGCCGCGAGGCCGCCCGGGAGGCTTCCAGGACGGCCCAGGAGAGCCCCAAGAGGCCCCCCAGGAGAGCCCGAGGCGGCAAACACCATTGAGTCCCCTTCGGTGTTTGAGGGTTTGAAGTTCTCGCCTGTGGGTTGGCGACCGCCCAAGATGGCCCCTATATGTCTCAAAGGGAACTCCAAGCCAGCCCTGTAGGCCTCCAGTATTTGCTTGACCACGCAGGTCGCTCCACTTCATCAGCGTCAAAGCCATCATGGGGGATGATGGCCAGGCTGCCCAACAAACTCCACAAAAAAACAATCATAATCGTCAGACTGGCTCTTTGTGCTGATGGGGGGGGGAGGATAGGCGGGGTGCCCGCCCCCCTCCTCCTCCTTCCGCGAACTCACCGCCACCTGCGATAGCAAGTGATCGGGGGAACGGCGGAACAGGCACAAATTCCTCGACGTGGCGAGGGGTTGGGGCTGACGACGGAAAAACACCTTAAGAAGGACCGTCAAACCACGGGCCTCGCTCGATGGTTCGGTACGCGCGTCTCGGGCGCACCTCTTTGCAACTCTCAAGCATGCAAACCTCGCTCCAACACTTTGCGAGCTCTGGAGGAGGCAGATCCTGAAAAGATTCCACGCTCTGCCGTGGCAGCTGTAAGTTTTGCACCGCGAGCGCGCAACCAGGGCCACTCGACATGCCAATACAAGTGTGCCCACGAGCTTCAAAAAACTGGGGAACAAGTGTGGGCCTCCCCGAACAATTCCCAAGAAGGGCGATCTACCCCAGGGAACTTCCCTGACAGTAGTTTTGGGGGATTGGCCGCCGCGGGACTCAACCAAACACGCTACGCGCTTCCAGCAAAAACAGCCTTAAGCCAAGCGGGGTGGAATGGGTTCCTTGCCGAAGGTCATCACTCCGAAGGGCACCTAAAAAGCCTCTGGCCCACAAAGGCTCCCCGAGTTTTCCGCATGATGTCTCGTTCCCCAGAAAAGAAAAACAACTCCGCTGGGCTAGAAATTCAAACTGTTTCCTGCTGCGCTGGTGCGCGAGCACGGTGGCGGGGTTTGCCACCAGAAGCTAAATAGGGATAGGGATCTAATGATAGGGGAAGAAGGATACAGGGACGTCGGGCCACAACCATACCTCTAAGGATGTGAAAATCCAGGGATATCGGAACATCGGGATATAGTGATATGGGGATCGAGGGATTTAGATATAGGAGAGAACGCGTTTCACGGGCGCTTGTCTGGGGAAACATTCGGCGGCGCGTTTCGAACCGAGGGGTGGGCGGGCCCCCCCCCCAACACTCGGCGCCGTCGATCAAAACCAGGGGGACTCCCCTCCCCCCGGATTTGCCCCCTCCCGAACCTCCCCCCCCCTCGGCGCCGGCGCCGGCGCTGGCGGCCGCCAGCAGCGCCAACGGCGGGGACGCAGCGACGATGACCAGAGGCAGCCCAAGGGGAAGGGGGGGGGTTCAAACCCTCCCCCACCCCTGGCGCCGGGAAGGGGGGGGGTTCAACCCCCCCACCCCCTCGCGCCGGCGCCGGCGCTGGCGGCGGCCAGCAGCGCCCACGGCGGGGACGCAGCGACGATGACCAGAGGCAGCCCCAAGCGGGGGGGGTGGGGTGGTCCAACCCCCCCCCCGTGGCGTTGGGGGAGGGGGGGGGTTCAAACCCCCCCTCCCTCGCGCCGGCGACGGCGGGGACGCAGCGACACTTACCACCACCACCACCACCACAACCACCACCACCACCACCACCACCACCACCACCGCCTCAACCCACCACCACCACCACCACCAACAGCACCACACAACTACCACCACCACCACAGCCACAACCACCACCACCACAACCACCACCACAACTCACCATCACCACCACCACCACTACAAAAACCCACCACCATTACCACCACCACCACCACAATCTACCACACCACCACCACCACCACCACCACCACAACCACCACCACTACCACCAGCGCAACCCACCAACACCACCACAAACCACCACAAACCACCACAAACCACCACACCACCATCACAACCACCACCACCACCACAAACCACCGTCGTCCTCGTCGACGCTCCCCGCCACCGCCGCCTGCCGCCGCAAGCGCCGGCGCCAGCCCAGAAATGGAAATAGTCGTCCCCGCCGCCGCCGACACAAGAGCCGGCCCGAGGAGAGGGGACACAGAGAAGGGAGGGGGGGGGAGGGGTTCGAACCCACCCCTCCGTCACGGGAGGGGGGGGGTGTCCGTTTCACAAACCCCCCCCCCTCCAAGCGACCACAGAACGCGCTCTTTCAGATATAGGGATTTCGGTATAGGGATGGGGATGAACGCAGGGATACGGATAGGGAAATACAATAGGGGCAAAAGGGATAGGGATCGGGATGGAGATAGAAGAATCGGGATGGTGATAGAGATAGAAACGGCAATGGGAGACCACGGAGTGGAACGGGAGGCCAAGGCAGGTCAAGGGAGAGAAAGAGGCCGCGGACACGGAGATGGCGCTCACGACCAGCACCAGTTCAAGCCATGCACTGAACTGGCGTGGGTCTCAAACTCGAACTCCTCCTGCTGCGCTGCTGCGCTGGCACAGTGGCGGAATGTGCCGCAGGCAGCTGGATACGTAGATGCGCATCCTACCTCGGGGGGACATCGGGGGCGGCCAAGAGGGGGGCGTCCAAGAGGGGGGGCGCAAATCATGGCCGGCGGCACGTGCGCGGCCCAAGGGGGGGCCAGGGACGTAGTGAAATAAGAACAGGCGCCGTGAATTCTGGGAACTATCATGGACCCGGAATGATATCCACCCCCCCTAGTCATCACCCCCCTCGTTGCCGCCCCCGAGGCTAACCCTGGGTGATTTCGATTGTGCCCGGATAGCCAGTCATTGACTCATCGATCCGCAACGGCTCCACGCCCAGCGTAGACACCCCCGGAACCATGACTGGAAGCAAGCTGTTCAGGACGGCAACGAGCCTCGCTTTGATGTCATAGCCCTGCTCGGTCTGGTTCTCCCTGCGCACCAGATCCTGCTGCACGTGCTGCTCGACTTCGGCTTCCTCAAAGTCCATGGTCATGACACGCTCTGCGCGAGAAAGCACGACACTCGAGGAAATGCAGAGACATGCTAAGACAGCACGCCTTGGAGCCATACGTTCGAGATCCCTCTGGAACCTCGTGGAATTTCTTGGAGGACACGGCGGACCAGAGCCCTGCGCTCCAGCT
>CAUYUJ010020292.1:62500-160124 GCA_963575745.1 Prorocentrum cordatum | reverse complement strand
CACGCTAGCGTGGGGTCGGCCCGCGGTGCCGACCCAAGCTCCGCATGGCGTCTTGAATCGAAATCATCAGCTGCGGTCTGCGGTACAGGATAGTCAGTACAGTAGCGGGAAGCGGCGGCGGCGCCATAGAGACGGCAGGGGAAGAGGTTTAACAACTCCCCCCGAGGCGGGATGCGTGGGCCCAGAATTTCGGCCCCCCTTGGAGCTCCTCGGGCTCCTGGCACCCGCAAGCACTTCGGCCCCCCCGGCGCCAACCCCCAAAAACTTTTACGGCGCCGAGGGCGGGTTCAGATACTACCCGGGCGTGCCCACCAGCCGACTCCTTCGATGGGCGCCTCGGCGTTGCCAGCCCGCGTTCGAACGGATACTGTAACGAGCCGTTCGCGAGAAAATTCGCTGCCTGGACCTGTATGTTCCGTGTCCACACAGGACACCAATGCGTCTCCAGTTGCCCGATCGGAGCGCCATTCCCCCATCCACCCTCTCCCCCTTCCCGTCTCCTTTCTCCCCGCACCCCACATCTTCACGCCTCTTCACTCTTCCCCCTCGTCTCAATGCACCCCTGCATCCACAATCTCTTCCCCTTCCGCTTTCCAATGCGACCGTCACCATGATTCCGGCCGCTTGCCCCCGTTCCCCTTCCCTCCGTTACCCTTCCCCCTACCCGCCCGTCCCTGGCTCTGACCAAAAAGCCAGGAAATATGCCTTTCCCACCTGCTCATTTTTCTCACTCATCCGCTACTTCCTTCACCCCTCGCCACCCTCCTCTCCGTGTCCCCTCTCCCCTCCGCCCTCCCTTCCCCTCTCCTCCGTCCATCACCCCCCGTGTGTCCTTTCTCCTTCTCCCGCTCCGCCCCGGCCCCCCCCCCCCCCGAGCGACCCCCCGAGGTCTCGACCCATTCCCCGGGACCGGTTTTTCGTCCTGAGTCGTTTTTTGACGGTCCCGAGGGCCGGTGAGGGCCCCCAAAGCCCCAAAAAAGTGAAAAACCTCCCGTCATGATTTTTTCATAACTCCCCCTGTCGAGGGACAGGCCCCCCCCCCCTGGGCGACGGCCCCCCCTCCGAGGTTGTTGTCCTCCTCGTGGACGCGGGGCTGGAGGCGGAAGTACTGCACCCGCAGGCAGACCGCGCTCCGCTCTTCCGACGGCGCCTGCCCCGCGCGCACGGGGCGGGGCCGCCCGGCCGCTCCGCCACAGCCCCTGCCGAGAGCAGGAAGACGTGCTGCTGGGCCCCCCCCCTCGCGGGCGCGCCCCGGCTCTTTTCCACTGCAGTGCGTGTCCCTCGACGGCCACACCCTGCTCGCGTCGAGGGCGAGGGCGTCCCTTCCCGGCGTTTTTTTTTTCGGTTTCGTGCGTGGCTTCTTCGCCACATGCTCAAGGATGCTCCTCGATGGTCCTCGCCGAAGGAAAACTGCACACGTCCGAGCGATGCCCAGTGCGTGCGTCGAGGGCGAGGGCTCCAGGCCCCCAAGCTGCGTCCCCGGCCCCCCCCCGGCCAAAACAATGGCGGCTCTGGTCCAGGGCTCTCTCAATTGTATGCATGCGGGAATCGGGCGCGCCATCCCTCTCTCACGCTCTCGCCTGCCTCACGCCTCTCGCGCTCTCGCCTGCCTCACGCTCTCGCCTCCGCCACCGTACCCCTGGGCACGCAATGGGCGTGTCCTCAGGTCCGTTGCACAACCCTCCTGAGCCTCAAACCTCAGTCTCGACGCGTTTCGGCGGTGGACAGACCTCCCTTTCGTAAACCTCCCCTTCGTGAAAACGGCCTGGGCCCGAAACCGACGGACCTGGACCCGCAAGCATGACGGCCGCGAGACCCTCCCGCGAACCGAAAGCGGCCAAATTCCTTAATCGACGTGTCAGGGTACAGTCGGGGCGTTGACCCAAGGAACCCTAAATAAGGAACGAGGCCCCTTTTTTCCACAAGTTCTACTTCTCTATTTCCCATGGAAACCTCAGGAAAACCTGTGGCAAACTGCAAAACAATCGAGGAACACCGGGCCCCTCCCCAACGAAAAGGGTTCCTTCTTCAGCGCCCCGACTGTAGGAGGCCTGTCCACCCCCCGAAAGTGTTTCGTGGGGGCCCGCACCCCGCACCCCGAGTGTTTCGTAGGGGCCCGAGCGTCTGCTTCGTTCGGGAGCTCCCTATGCGAAGTGAGCCCCACCCTCCCCCTCAGAAGTCGTGGGGGGGGGGGGGGGCAGAGTAATTGGACGAAGATCATCAGGAGCGCTAGTTGCAAGTATCTGCACGTTTGAAATCGGTCTGCTACCAGAGCTGGAACCCAAAAACTAATCGTGTTCCTGCTCGTCGTCCTCGTCCTTCTCCTCCTCTTCCTCCTCCTCCTCCTTCGCCTGCTGGGGGTAGGGTTCGCCCGCGGCCCCCTTAGAACCCCCTGGGCCTCAGGCCTCGGTCCTGCAGCGTCTCGCAGGGGGCCCGCGCCCCGAGCTCTCAAACAAAAAGCCCTGCCGGGCTTGGCGCGCGCCCCCCACCCCCTCCCCCTGGGGAGGCGTCGTCGCGCGACGCCGTCGGGCCCCGCAGGAGCCCCCAACAGCGGAGGGCCCCAGAGAGGCCGGCGGGGCGGCCCCACGAGCACAGTCGGGGCGCTGACCCAAGGAGCCCGAAATACTGAAGGAGGGCCTCCCTTTTCCCATCAGCTAACCTTCGATTTCCGGTCGAAAACTTGAGGAAAGCCTGAGGCAAGCTGTGGAACACTTGAGGAACACGGAGCCCCTCCCCGACGAAACGGGTTCCTTCTTCAGGGCCCCGACTGTAGGGGGCCACGCGCGGACCCTACCCCTACCTACCCCCCACGATTTCTGAGGGGGAGGGGGGGGGGTCACTTCGTTCGGGAGCCCCCGAGCGAAGTGACCCCCCCCCCCTCCCCCTCGGAAGTCGTGGGGGGTAAGGGCAGGGTTCGCCTGTGGCCCCCTATACAGTCGGGACGTGAACCTAAGGAACCATAAATAAGGAACGAGGCCCCTTTTTCCCATCAGTGGACCTCGCCCCCACAGTACGGCGCTAGCGAAAGCGCGGCCTGCTGTAAGGCCGCGGGACGTGCCAGCCGCGAAGCGGTCAGAAGCGGGCCCTCAGGAGACGATGACGATGGCGGCAGCGGTGCAGCCCCCCCCATTTTGCTGCTGCGCTGGCCGCACGCTCCTCCCGCCGGCGTTGGCGCGCCGGGCGGGTCCCTCCTTCCGCCACGCGAAGCGGGCCTCGCCGCGGTGCCGTTAGACACCAAGGCAAAGCCCAGGGTGGGCGGGCAAAAGAGGGCCCATTCGGGCCCTGGGAGGGCTTTGAGCCCCGAAGGCTTGAGCGGGAGAGAGGGAGAGAGAAGGGCAGGCAGAGGCAGGAGCAGGGAGAGGAGAAAACCCAAGCCGACTGGGGAGGGCGGGGTCCAACCGTTTAGGACAAACAACTAAGACCCCGCCCCCGCAGTACGGCGCTAGCGGAAGCGCGGCCTGCTGTAAGGCCGCGGGACGTGCCAGCCGCGAAGCGGTCAGAAGCGGGCCCTCAGGAGACGATGACGATGGCGGCAGCGGTGCAGCCCCCCCCATTTTACTGCTGCGCTGGCCGCGTGCACGCTCCTCCCGCCGGCGTTGGTACGCCGGGCGGGTCCCTCCTTCCGCCACGCGAAGCGGGCCTCGCCGCCTTTGTTCTAATGATACTGGTGCTGCTGCCAATGACCCTGCACACTGGCCGCCTGGCGGATTTTACACGCCGGCGCGCTGTGTGGGCGCCCTGATGGGCGTCGCCAAAGTTGGGTGCCAGGCTCTGTGCCGCCGGCACCGTCTATACTCTGAGTCGCGCCCCGCCTGGCGCATGCGCCGGCGTGCGCGTGGGGCCCAACGTCCTCCTGTCTGCCGACTGCCGCCAGGCAACTGATGCCGGCGCGCGCGGCTGTCCTCCGCGAGGTTAGGCCTTGGGCTCACGCCGGTGCATTGATTGCCGGCGGAGCCTGACCTCGGGCTGAGGCCCGAAGATGCCATCGCTGGCGCTCGGCACAGGCCGGTGCTTGGCACCCCCGTCCGCGCCGCGGCCTCCAGATCTCCCGACTCCCCGCCCCTCCACAAGTGCACGGGGCGGGCAGGGTCCGGCCCCTGACAGAGGGGGTTCCCCGGGCCGGCGCTGGGGCGTGGGCCTGTGCCTGCGCATGAATTCTGGTGCTGCGGCCACGCTGGGCTGTCAGATTGCCAGCTACTGTGTCTTAAGCTGACGTCAGTGTGCCCGGCACGACCAGGCTTGGCATAGAGAGCCAGCGTGCCAGGCAGGCTTCAGCATGGCCCTTGTCCAACGGCTGCAAGGGGACCCACAGCATCCCAGGCGCTGGTGGGGCCCCGACGGACAGGCCTGTGCGCGTACACTCGCGCTGAGGTATTGGCCAGTGCCGAAGGCACGGGTGGGTGTGCCCTGCGAGCGCGCGGCTGATCCGCCGGCGGCGCAGGTGGTCGGGTTACGTCACTCAAGCACGCACGGCGGGCAGGCCGGCGGCTTGGGCTGGGCGCACGCCAGGTGTGCAAGCACCGGTGGCGCCCGCTGCGGCCCCCCTCATGGGCTCTCACGCCTGGCGCTCTCAGCGCCGGCGGCAGCTCTGCTGGGGGCGCTGTCCTTCGCCGGGTTGGTCAGCGAGGAGGTGTCCCTGGCCATCTTGCCGGAGATGCCCTTCATCGGCTCGTGCGACTCCCACAGGTAGCCGTGGAACGCGTCCGACTGCCAGCGCCCGAACAGGCGCACCCGGGAGAGGTCCTCGGTCACGTGGTACATTGCAGTCGCCCCGCCGATCCTCAGGGAATGGCTGCCGATTTCCTCCCTAGAGAGGCCGGCGGCCAGCCCCGCGACCGTCAGGAAGTGCTGCACCTCGGCCCTGCGAATCGGTGTACCTGACGCCCAGCGGAAAAGGGGCAGCCGTTCCTCGGTGCCCTTTATCCGCTGGGGATGGTGAGCCTGGGGCCGCTCCATCGCCGCGATCGGGCAGAGCGTCGTGCCGGCGCGGTAGTGGTTCCTCACCGTCCCGACGTTGAGCTGGTCCGTCTTGCTGCCCTTGATGTAGATCACCATCTCGTCGGCGTCCTGGAAGCTGGGCACTCGCTTCCCGTCCTTCCTGGGCTCTACGTCTTCCCCGTGCAGCACGCGCTCGAAGGACCACGAGCGCCCGTCCTGGAGGAGGTACTCTGAAGCCCTCAGGAGGAAGAAGAACGCTGTCACAATGGCCGCCCAGATGACCACCGCATCCTCCTCGGGGAGCTTGGCTTCTTGCTGGAGAAAGCCGCGGAGCCACTCGAGCATGGCTGGCGTGACGGGCTTCTTCCGCTTGGTCTCGGGCCCCTGCCAGCGTTTTAGCCCTGCCAGGGTGCTCCAAAGGCGACCCCTGTGGAGCAATGGATCCGAGTAGCCGGCCACCAGGTGGGCGTAGCGCACCGCGAAGAGCTTAAGTCTGCTTGATGGTCCCCTCGGTCCTCCCAACGACCCGCGCTAGGAGGACGGCGAAGTTGATGAGCGCCTCCTCGTCGGCCAGGCGCTCCTCGCGATCACGTCCTGGGAGCCAAGGGCTAAGCCCCTGCGCCTGGCGCACAGCTACCCAGAGCCGCCATCCTCCCTCGTAGCCTGCCCTCGTGCCTTCGCTGAGTTTCTGCAGCATGGCCTCCATCTTCTGCTGCGCGAACCAGCTGGCGTAGTTGGCCCCGCCTGGCTCAGCACGGCCGGCGGGGGCGAGCTCCTTCCCGGGGTAGTTGCTCTTCCGCGCTATGCCCAGCGCCTGCGGCTTCACCAGGTTGGTCGCTGGCACCTCTTTGGCACGTCGGGGGCTCTTTTTACGAGGGCTCTTCGAGCGAGTTACACTCTTGTCCAGCTTGACCTTCTCTGCGGCCGGAGCTTCGCGGGGTCCGATGAGCGTGTCCTCATCGATCATCTTGAAGCGGACTGCTCGGGCACGCCGGCGATTCTTGTGCATCTCATCAGTGAGCGCCCCTCCTGCCCTCGCCTCGTCCTCCGCTGCCAGTGCTAGTGCGGGCTGATCTGGTGCCTGTGCCCAAGCGCGGAACCAGCGCTTGGTAGCATCCCACGCGGCCTGCTCCTCTGGATCATGGCATACTCCGGCGCGCTGCGTGCTGGTGCCGTCGAGTGCTTCCGCCACCGCGGCCAGCACCGCCTCCGCGGTCCTCGGTGGGAGCGCCCTGGCTGCGCCCTTCAAGAGCTCGTCCTCCGTGGAGCCCTGGGTCCGCAGGTGGGTCCACTCGTCGTTGGTCCCTCCCTGCACTCGCCAAACCTCCTGGGGCGTCAGGGCACGGACCGTGCCCCCGCCTCCTCCGGTGACTCGGAGGAGCGTTGCTCCGGGTCCTTGGGGTTCTGCCCCCGGCCAACGGATGGTGCCCACCGGCCCCTCCTCACTGTAGATCAGGTGCTTCACTCCATCCTTCTTGAGGTGCCCAACCGGCTTGAGGAGGAGGGGGTCGCTGGTGGACTGGATGCGGGGGTCCCACGACACCTCGCCCTGCTGGTCGAGCCAGAGGTGGTCCTTTCCCTTGTCCAAGAGCGGCTTGACGCTGGCAGCTCGCGAGCAGGCCGGCGGCATGTTAATGCACGCCAAGCCCACCCCCGCTTTCCGACGCCCGCCCGTGAGCACCTGCCTGGTCCGCGTGGTGGCATCCCCGTGGTGCGTGCAGACCACCTCAAACTTCGAGATCATGTAGCCCAGCTGCTTGAGTGCCTTCTCGAACCTGGCCGTATCCACCCCGGTCGGGGCGTCCACGACCACCACTTCAGGGCTCTCACGGGTCGCTGCAACGAAGAAGGCCTCCATCTCTCTGCCCTTGGGGTCCAGAGACAGCGACGCCATGAGCCATCCTGCTTTCTGGTCCTCCGCGGGTTCTGAGCCACCGAGGCGCTTGAGGGCTTTCGTGTGCGGGTTGATGAGGTTTCCCACTTCTCTGCCCAATTTCCCGCGGAGCGGGAGAGGTCTCGGCAGCCCGTGCCCCCGCTGAAGTGCTCGGTGTCGAAGGGCAGCCTCGGCCACGGGACCCGTCTCTCCTGGGAGTCTGAGAAGGCGCTCCTTGGCGTCCTCCAGTATCTGGCCCCAGGCTGCGGGGGGCTCGAGGCGCTTCCAGCCTGAAGTGGCCAGCGTGTCGTGAACCTTCTTGACCTCCTCGCGGGTAAGCCAGTCGGCCACTTCGTTGTGGTAGGTCCTAACAAAGAAGGAGACGATGCGGCACCCGTGCATGGCTTCGATCCTCTCCACTAAGCGGATCAGGTGGCGGGCGAGGGCGTTCTTGGGGCTTCTCTTGGTAAGCCATGCCTTCACATTCTGGTTGTCTGTGACGTAGAACACCAGCTCGCCTTCCCACTTCGAACCCTGCTTCGTGGCCAACGCGACCACCGCCAACAGCTCGACCACCGCGATGATCCAGTCCTCCTCGCTGCTCTCGCCCCCGACCGCTTGACTCAGGGCCTCGAGCAGGGGCCCGGCATCCGCGGCCATGTACTCCGGCGTCGGCGTGGCTCCTCCTGCGGTTGCGCTCCCCCAGTCGATGGCGCCAATCGAGGAAGTGGTGGCATCGCCACCGGTCCACCGCGTGGTACGTGCTGTTCCCGGCAGTGCGAGGCGTTCGCGCACTGAAAGGGCCTGCGCGAAGCTGGCCTGGAAAGTCGTGCTCCAAGCTTCGGGGACGTCGAAGAGCATCCTCAGAAAGCCCACAGACGCGTCCCACTCCTCCCAGGCGAGCTCGACCTCTTCAGGCGTACCCTTCGGCTCTGCCCAGCTCGCCCCGCTGCTCAGGAGCCGGTCCAGGGCAGGTAGCTCGGGGCGGAGGGCAGGCCGTGCTGAAGCCCAGAACTGTGCACAGCCTCGCAGCTCTTGTGCGACCTTCAGGGGGGCCCGCCTTGATCCCCTAAGCTCCGGGAGGGCGAGCAGGTACTGGGCCCTGATGCACTTGGGCTCTGGGAGCCTAACCACCTTCGTGTCGAAGTTCATGTGGAGGCCCCAGATCAGCTGCTCTGCGGCAAATTCCCCCTCGACGTCCAGCTTCTCCTCGTTGACTGCGTCCGGGCCCCAGACCCGCTTCATGGCCCCGTCGAGCTCCTCGGCCGAGAGCCAGGGTCGGAGGCCCACCAGCGGTTCGAGGACGACCCCGTCGTCCATCAGCCACTTGGAGGCGTACTTGACGGTATCGTTGATCCTGGGCGCCGGCGGCTTCCTCCTCTCGTGCTCGCTCTTGGCCGCCCAGGCGAACGCCATGCACTCGCCGGGGCTGCCGGCCCAGCCGAAGACCAGCACGTCGTGGATCAGGATAACTCGTCCTGGCACCCCGACCTCCATACCCGGGAGCGTCGCCCCGAACTCTGGCACTGCAGCTGGCTCCGGGTGGTGCCACTTGAAGGCCCTGGCCACGTCGCGCTTTGCGACCACCTGTTGAACGCCCGGGTGCCTTGCCTCCCACCAGAGGCTGAGCCGAGCAAGCCCCCTGTGGAGGGGCTGCTTAGCTGGTGGGTGCTGCTCCTTCGGGGAGAAGGCGTTGGCCGCGCGCATGTCGTGGATCGGCCTGCCCTCCTTCGAGATGGTCCGATCCGGCAACATCTTGGGGACCCTCCCGCTGGGCGGCTCGACCAACGCCGAGGCGGTGAGCACATCCTCGACCTCGTCCGAGGCCCAGAGGACGACGCCGTAGCGGCTGTCCTTCCAGGCTTTCTCGAACATCTCCAGCGCGTGGTCCACCGCCGGGGAGTGCGACTTGGCCTGCGTGCGCGCCCGCTCCTCCGTGCGCCGCACAGGTACCCCCTCGGTGGCCATTGCCATTGCCGGGAGAAAGGCGGCGCGATGCGGGTCCAAGGACTTCTGCACGTCTTCCTGGAGCACGCCGCTCAACGGGTTCCCGTGGATCTCCTCCCGCGAGTGCTTCAGCAGCTCGGCAGCTCTCTCTATGCTGCCGGCGAGGCGGAGGAGTGAGTTGCCCCGCTTCACTACTTCTGGCACCTTCTCGGGCTGGAAGGTGGGGTGGTCCGCGCACCACTTGACGTGAGCGCGCGCCTCCTCCTGCGCCTTCCCTCCGCTTGGGGCCGCCGGCGCCCCCCCCAAAGGGGGCCCCCCACGTGTGCAGCGGCCTCCCCGCGGGGGAGACGGCCAGGGGGGTGGCATCATCGGCGGCATGCCTGGCGGTCTGCAGATCTGCCCTGGGAGGAGTGGGCGCCACCCCGGCGGCCTCAGCAGTGGCCGGACTGCGTGGGCCGGTGGCCCTGCTGGCTCGTCCTGGCGAGGCCTGGGCTGCGAGGGCTTCCCCTTGGAGGTGGCTCGCAGCTGGGCACCCAGCGATCTTGGCCTGGGCCTGGGCGTGGGCGCCTCCTCGGGCGTTCCTGCGCTGCCGGCGTCCGCCCTCCCAGTAGGGGGGTCTCCGCCAGAGGTCGTCGACCTAATCCAGAAGCCGCATTAAAGTGATCATTTGTTTTTTGCCCCCCCCTCTGTCACAGAGGGGGTCAAATATGCCCCCCCTCTGTCACAGAGGGGGTCTAAGATGCCCCCCCTCTGTCACGGAGGACCTCGTTCTGGGTGCTCTTCTGCCACGGGAGCTCCCGATCCGATTGGAGACGATAAAATGTGATAGCGGGATGGGGGATTGGAGGGGGAGGGAGAAGAAAACGATGAAGGAGAGGAGGCAACGACAGCACCGATGAAAGCACCGTTTCTTTTTCCTTCTCCGCTCGGGCAGCGGTCGCCGAGCACGACGGCGCGCGCGAGTCGCCGCCGCTCACGATGCATTGGCAAGGCCTCCGCTGCTGCGGAGGGTCGACGTTCGGCCGACGAGGCCCCCCTCCGCTGCTGCGGAGGGGCGGCTCCTGTGCGATGGTTCAGCTAAGTTTTTCCCAGGGATTGGTTTCGGGGGGGGGTTCGACCCACCTCCAAGTCGTGGTCGCGACCTCCCAGTGCCCCTGGCCGCTACTCCACCCACTGTGGCTGCTCCACCAGTCACTGGGGCGTTGGTCGCTGCCGAATGCAACATGCATGTCGCGCCAGGCGGAGTCGACCATGCGGTCCTGCAGCGAGGAAGCCTCGCCGCTCGGCTGTTGCCACTCGCGCTCCTCGCCCTCCTTGGTGCGCCACCACTCATCCCTGCGCCACTCCCCGTCTGTTGGTTGCTGCCGTGGCGTCTGTGGCCTCCGCTGCTGCGGGGGCTCTGGCGGCTCGTGGCCGAGGGCAGCGATCGCGCGCGAGATGTAGCTGGCGGCGCCGCGCTGCCCTCGCTGCTCCAGCGGCGCAGGCCCTGGAGATGGGCACTGCGGGGTCGGCTGCCACCTTGGGGGTGATAAATAATTATTTCTATAATTATCCCCTCCCTGTCAACTCCCGCCCCTTTCCGACACTCATTTCCTTATGTCATCCCTCGTCCTGCTCAGCCTATTCCTCATTCCCTCTCCTCCCTCCTGCCCTCCCCGTGCCCCACCGCCCCTCTCCCCCCCTCCCCCTTTCAACCCCCCGCCGCGACCTTCCATCGCCAGCCGCGGGCATGTCGCGGCCGTCGTCCGCGCTTTCGTCTGCCCATCTTGGTGGGCGCCACGCCTGTTGGGCGCGCTCGTCTTGCTCGTCCCTCTCGCTGCGCTGCTCTGGTGCCCGGCGCTCGGGTCCGTGCTGCTCGGGCGGCAGCGGCGCCCTGAGCGCAGCTGCCAGCTGTTTCTGGGCGCGCCTGTCCTTCTTCTCTTTGGCTCTCTCCTGCTTCCTCCCCTGCGAACGCACGCTGGCCATGCGCATTTGGAACAGGAGAGGGTAGTGGGCGCCGCCGTGCCAGCGCCCTCCACCTCCACGGTCTCTGGCGGGAGCGTCTTCTGCAACGCGCGGAAGAGGGTCACCTCGCGATTACTAGAGAAGCGGCGGTCCCCTCTAGCCTCAGCCTCGGCGCGCCTCAGTTTCTCACTCTCCTTCTCTTGGATCTTGCGTTGGCATTCCTCTGACTGAGTCAGTAAATCCTGGAGGTGCTCGCGGGCGTCTTTTTTCGGGTTGTAGCAAGAGTAAGGCATCCCAGGGCCTCCGTTCTGGCTGTGGTGCCAGTACGTCGGCTGCGATGATGGGCTGGTGGCGGCCCCCGCTGCTGCGGGGGCCTCTGCCTTGCTTCTGTTACGGTACCCGATCTCACCGATCACCGACTTGCGTGCGAAGAGCAACCCCGTCTCGTCTCTGTCGTGCACGGCGCTCAGCGGCCAGGACAGGGTGTACCCGCCAGGCCTGTTGAGAACGAAGATGCCGCAGCTGTCCAAGCACGGAGTGCCGTCCAATCCGCGCCAGAAGTACGCTGCTGCCGTCTCCAATCGCATGCCTAGACCCCGAAGACTCGGCAGCGTCTGCGTGCGCGCCATGTTGAAATCCCCACAAAGGATGTCAACGCTGTTGTCCTGCAAGATGGTCGCCAACCTCGGCCACCGCGTCTTGTGAGCCTCGTTGAAGCCTCTGGAATGTTTCGCCGTGTCGCGGTGGAGGTGCACCGCGCGCACCCGCACTTTCGAGCCGAAGTGGGCGTAGGTTTGATCGAAGTAGATCTCAACCACCATGATCCTCGAGAACGCTTCCATCTTGCGCCCTCTTGCTGTTTTGTAGTGGCCGTCGACACTCCTTCCCCAGTGGAGCAGCCGCATTTCGTAACACAGATTTGCGCGCGCAGCGATGCACAAGGACTTGCCCCCACGCCCGCGCAGGGTCAAGTATTCGTACTCTGGTCGAGTCTGGAGCTGCTGGCAATCGCCAACACTCGCAGCACGACTTCCTCTTGCTGTCGCCATCGCTGCTGCGGGGGCGACAAAAGGCCCACCGCTGCTGCTGCTTTGGCCCTCCGCTGCTGACGCCCCCGCTGCTGCGGGGGCGTCCGCCTGCAGCGGCGGTGGTCTCCCTGGCCGCTGTTGGATTGACTCCATCTGCTCCTCACATTCCGCAAAGCACGCCACGAGAGCAGGGCAATGCCGCAGCTGCAACTCAAGTCTCCGCCGCTGGTCCGCGTGGTTGGTCTCGCTCGGCATGGGGCCCCAGTTCCCGAACAGGACGGAAAGGTTGCCCACGTTGTCGTTCCGTGGCCTGTTCACGTCAGCCGCCCTTCTTTCGCAGAAGAATTTTGGCGGGACGGTGTCGCGAAGAACGCGTTCGCGCCGCTCGACGTCGTTGGGCGGCCTGCAGCCCCTAAATTCCTGAGGCTCTTCGTCATCGCTCGGATCCACCACGGAGTCGCCTGGGCGGGTGCGTATCGTAGAAACTTCTGATCGCGCCGCCGCTGCTGAGCTTGAAACGCCAGGCGGCGCAGCCCCCGCTGCTGCGGGGGTGCCCTCTGGCACAAGGGCCCAAGGACCCTTCCAGGGTTCTGCCTGACCACCTACAGGTCGCCAAACCTTCCCAGATTTCGCTGTGAACACTGCCGTCAGTCGGCCCCGAGGCCCCGCTGCTGCGGGGCCCAATGGGCTGCTGCTGCTGCCGGCGGCCGCGGCCATCGCTCCCTGCCCCCGCGTTGCAGGGGGGGCGGCCGTCGCAGCCGAACTCCTGGGGCCGAAACGGCGGTGGATGGAGGGGGGCGGGGCGAAGAGGAGGAAGACGGGGCGGATAGGGAAGGAAGGGGCGGGCAGAGAGAGAGGGAGAGAGAGAGAGAGAGAGAGAGAGAGAGAGAGAGAGAGAGAGAGAGGGAGAGACAGGGAGATAGTGAGAGAGGGAGAGAGAGAGAGAGAGAGAGAGAGAGAGAGAGAGAGAGAGAGAGAGAGAGAGAGAGAGAGAGAGAGAGAGAGAGAGAGAGAGAGAGAGAGAGAGAGAGAGAGAGAGGGAGAGAGAGGGGGAGAGAGAGAGAGACGGACGACGATAACGAGAGAGAGAGAGAGGGATAGAGAGAGGAATGATATAATGACCAGGAGAGATCAGGGAGAAGGAGGGGGGAGAGCAGGAGGAGGGGCGGAGTGATCGACACCCGCGTGGTTTTCTCCCCCTGCCTGCCCTCCCCCTCCTCTCACCTCCTCCCCCGTCCCCCCTCCCCCCTGTTTCTTCTGCGCAAGGCCTGCGCTACGTCCGCGCGCGCACGCGGCACCTCAGTCGCAGGCAGGTGGAAGAGCAGTGGCTGCTGCCCGAACTCACACCCCGCGCCTCGCCGCTGCTGCGGCGGGCCGCGCCTCTCAGAGGCCCCCAGCTGCAGGGAGCGCTAGCGCCAGGGAGCCAGACAGACGGCGTCGCGTCTCACTGTGCACAAACATGCTGAAAGCTCTCGGGTTGCCCCCCAAGTACTCGTCTATGACGTTCTGCAACCATGTGGCAAACGTCCCCGGCCACTTTCCACCGAAGTCCTCCATGCCAGCGGCGTCCCATTCCCGCCGAAACCAGTCAAAATCTGACCGCTGAGCTGCAGAAAGCCAAGAACCCAAAATCGCAAGGCGATTCAGCGCGTCGCACCTCGACGTTCGACCCGCCACGCCTCCGCAGCTGCGAAGGCCCGCGCCCAGCTCGGATAACCCGAAATGCTTCATCCTGTGTTTGATATCTATGGCTGCCTCTGCGTCTAAGAGTTTGGCTTGCTGTGTCCTCAGCAGCTTGCGCGCTTTCTTTACGTCGTCCCCCAGGCGGGTTAGCTCTTCTCTGCGCCGCGCCTCGACATCCCGCAGTCGTTTCTCGTTTCTGAGCGTCGCCTCGCGGGCGTCCTCGTATGCTGCGAGGGCTCGCTGAACCCCAGGATCTTCCTTCGACACTTCACGCACTCGCCTCCGTTCTTTCCGTAATTGCGTCTCCATGAACGTGGCCCCCGCGATGTCGCCCCAGCTGCGCAACTCCTCAGCGATCGACGAATACGTTCTCATCAATTCAGACGTCTGCTCCGCTGTTTCCATACGAGACGTCGACAGGCCAGGCGGTGCCTCCAGCGCGCTCTCCCCCGCCGCTGCTGCGGTGAGACTTTGATTGGCCCATTCGTAGTCAAACTCGCCAGCGGCGCTCCACCCGTCGTCGTCCTAGCTCCCATCATCTTCATCTCCTTCGAGGGCGTCGACGGAATTGCCACCCTCAGTGCCCCCGCTGCTGCGGAGACCCTCGGCTGCGTCTTCCGCCCCCTCCTTGCCATGCCAAATCTTGTCGCCCTCGTCCAGAGCCGTGTCGTCTCCAAGGTTTGCGAACACGTCGTCGCAGTGGCCGCGTCGAGGGTGCGGGAGGACCAATCGCATGATGTCTTTGTAAGTCCATCTCAAGCGCCCCGCCTGCACCTCTTCTTCGACCTCCGCTACTGCGGCGGCGATCTTCTCACGCATCCCCAACTTTCTCCAGAAATGGCCTGCCTCCTTGCATATGCGCGCGTCCAAGTCCGCATCCCACAGATTTGCCTTGAAACCAGTTTCCCAGCACCCGTCTGCCGCAGCCAAGTGAAGACTAATTTGGGACATCACTTCCACCATCAAGTCAATGCATTCTAACTTGTCCAGCTGTGGGACGCACTGGCCCAGCCCCATGGCTCTCAGCAGCGCGGCTCCTTCTCTCTTCATGTACTCGCGCTTGGCGTGTTGATTCAGATGTGTGTCCACAGTTTGGAGGATTGGGGTTACGCCGCCCCCGTGCGGGATGAACACGTACCCTCGAGACCAACATAGCTTACTCACAAGCGGGGACAAGTGAGGGCCTTGATCATCCGCCATCATAATTCTCCACTCCCGCTGCTGCGGAGGCTCTGGCAGATGAGGGAGGTGGCGGTCCAGGTACGCGAGCACGCACGGTGTCCGGTAAGACCCCTTGGTGCTGGTGGTCGCCGACGCCCATCTGCCGAACCCTCGGCGCCGAAGGTGTTCGAGCAGGCGCGGCCTCAACTTCTCTCCTCCCCCCTCCGCCTTGAACATGCACTCCATCGGAGGGGGGCCTTCTCTCCGCAGTCGATCCTTGTCGCTCATTGTCATGAAATTGGCCGTCCACCGCTCCCGCACCGCGCCGTGGCACTCCACCAGTGGCACTTCGTCCCCCGCTACTGCGAGGGTCCTCACGCCAGCTGATCCTGTTTCATTGTGGTGGAAAGGCGACTGGTCGAAGTTCTCCATCTCGGGATCCTGCTCGTTGAGTAGCACGCACGCGGCGCGTGCCCTAAACACGTTCAGCCAGCCTCGCTCGAGGCGCTCTTCCAAGACGGGCAGCGGGCACTTGTACTTCCTGTTCGGGTACCGCATGCTGAGGCCGTATTCCTTGCGCCAGGAGGCCACCAGCGCGACCTCAACTCCACGGCGGCGGGTCGCTGCCCGATCCGCAGCTGCTGCGTGACGTACTCGCTCATGAGCTCCAACGCTTTGGTCTGGAGCATGCTTTGCGTGAACCTTGCTATCTTCGCTGGCTCTCTTTGGGTACTTCGCTGTCCACTTTTGATCATCTTCCAATCCACACTGTGCCGAATGGAACTCCACCATTCAAACAGAGCTTGCCGCAACCAAGGGCATTTTCGAGCTGGGCCCTGTCCCTGTTGTGGTATCCTTTACCGCCCTTTCCACTTCAGGAGGCGCCCCTGCCCGTGCTGCTTCTCGTGTCCCCGCGGCTGCCGAACAGCCTCCGCTACTGCGGAGGCGTATTTCGACGACAGTAAAGCCTTGTGCCAGCGCCGCACAACGTGCGTGCGCTTCCTGAGAGGGAGACGGGACATGGAACCCCAGTCCCACGCATCCATGAATGAACGCGCCCCTCCATACGGAAAGCGCTCTCCAGGCGTCCAGCCTAAAGAGCGCATGCGCTCGTCGAAAGCACCCGCTATCTCCATCCTCGAGCACAGGAGCGACGGGACCACCACGCGCTTCTTGTTCTGGGCGGGGGCTTTGCGCTCGCAGCCGCGGTTCCTGCACCTCAAGAGCTGCTCCTCCCGCTCTGCGGGCATCAACTCCCGAGCTACGTCCAGGGCGCACGCAGCGTCTGTCAGTCCTGTCCACCATGGGATGGCTTGCACGAGCTCCTGACAGACAGCCTCGGCGTCGACTTCCACCACGGCCAAGTCCTCAGGTGGCGCCGCCGCTGCTGCGGCGGCAACGCCCTGTGCTCTCGGAGGGGCGGCGTGGCCAGGCTGCGGGACAAGTTCTTCGTCGTCTAAGGCGCTCTGCAGGCGACGAAGCTCCTGGACGTCATCCTGCGTGACTTCTTGTGTCAGGACCATCGCGTCGAGGAACCGCGCCAGCCGCGCCCTTTGCACGATGTAGTCCGCGATGTCCTGGCGGGCGGGCATGGAGGAGGGGCAAGGAGACTCGGCGGGGAGGGCACGAGGGGAGAGAAGGGCGGGATGGGAGAGGCATGAAGGCATAATGGGGAGACAAGGAGGGGAAGAGCATGTGGGGGCAGCAGAGATGGAAGCGAAGGATCCGGGTGGTCGGAGAGAGCAACTGTCCTGGCGGAGCTCCCTGCGAGACTCTCGCGTGGAAACCTCCTGGGTCATCTGCAACATGCAATCCAAACCGCAGTCCCCGTCTGCGACTGTGGACACGTCGAACACACCGAGAGCCGAATAGAAACCGTCCACCGTCGAAGCATCTCCCGTGAAATCCACAAAGTCGGTGGAGACGCCTGCGATAAAATGATTGCATATAAACAAAGGATACTCCTCCGACACGGGGGCCCAGTCCGGTGGCCCCGATTCTCGGGGGACGGCGCAACACGCGATCGCGTCCACCGCAGGCTCGCGGGTTAACTCCTCTAGTTTCCACGGCGGCAAGACAGCTTTGCAAAGGTCGACTCTGTTGCGTCTTTCCCACACGTAGACGCGCACCTTCCGCAGAAGCGCAAAGATTACGAAAACAGAATACCCTATCCACTCTCGGCCTCCCCCCGGCCTTCTGCGAATACTGCGCGACAACTTCATCAATTTCTCGAAGCACCTCTGGCCTTGTTCTGAAAGTGCCCCTGCAGGCGCCCCCGCTGCTGCGGGGGCGCCTGCAGGGGCAACCGCAGCGCCTGCTGTCGCGGCTGTCTGTTCACAGGCGGTCACTGCAGCAACTTCCGCCCCTGGAAGCACGGGTTCCGCTATGTCGCGAACAGCAAGCGGGGCGGGGTGGGGGAAAGCGACAGGGGCAACCTCCTTTGCTGAGAGAGCTGCTGTTGCCGCGGAGTCCTTCAGGGCAGCCTCCACTGCGGAAGCGGCCTCGGCGATTGCGTCGGCGCCATGCGCGCCAGCAGGACCTACGGACGCCTCCGCTGTTGCGGGCTCTGCAGAAGGGCACGCGCACGGCGCCGCCGCCACTTCAGGAGGAGGCGCGCACGCTTCCGCTGACGCACCCGCTGCTGCGGGGCCGTCAGAAGAGCCCACAAACGGCTCCGCTGCCACTTCAGCAGGGGCCACGCACGCCTCCGCTGACGGCCCCGCTGCTGCGGGGCCTTCAGCAGGGCCCACCGACGGCTCCGCTGCCGCTTCAGCAGGGGCCTCGCACGCCTCGGCCGGCGCCTCCGCTGCTGCGGGGGCTCCCGCCCCTGCGGGCCACCCGCCCGCGCATTGCACTAAATGCCAGGGCGCTTGCAAGTCTGACCACTTATTGTAGTCCACAGAACCGTCCGCCAGACGATGGTCGCTGGGACACGGCCACTGCGAGCAGGAATGAATCTTCTTACATATGCGTCTGCCAGAGTCATAATGGCAAGCCGCGCCGCTGCTGCGGCGCATAACGTACCCGAATCCGAATATTGTCCCCTTTAGTTTCCGTGGGTTCATGAGCACTCTGTCGGGGTCTTTCTTTTTGTCTTCTTGGTACCAAAACTCCACAAATTCGTTGGCCTCGCGGTCGTGCCCGACTCGCAGAGGCGCGTTTGCAGGGCGAGCGTCTCCTGGGTCTGGAGGCGGAGCGGCTGCGGCTGCCATGTTGCCGAAGCCATGCGCGCGCGCACGCGGCCGCCCTCTGGTCTCGAGCCCAGCGCTGCAGGGCAAGCAAACGGCCGCATCCCCCCACAAGGAGGATGTTACAAGGGTGGCCGGAGGAACGAGGAACAAGGGAGATATGCGGGGACCAGCGGACACACGCCTGAAAAAACACGACCGTCGGCATGCTTCGCGAGGGTTGCTGCTGTGAGATGGGCTGGTGAGGAGGGGCCCGAAGGACTCACACCAGGACGAGCGGCCCGAACGACGCGCAGAAAACTCAGAAGCATGCACACACGAACGAACGCCCCGAACGACTCCGAGAACACCCCCCAGAAAACAAGGCCAGAATGTGGGAAGTCGTCGACATCGTCGTCGAGGGAAGGCGAACGCGGCACGGGGGATGATGATAGTCTCCACTTCCACCGTGAAGCAAGAGCCCCCCCCAAAAAAAAAGCGGGCCGCTCGGGCGTTTGTACTAGACGCCAAAAGTGCAACATCCCTGCAGGCCGCCTCTGCAGGAATTGAGGCGCAGCCCCTCCCGCAGCCGCGCTGCGGATGCGCCAGCGGGCGCGGGGGGGCGGCGGTGGCGCCAGCGCGCAGCTGGTAGCTGTCCCCTCCTCCCCCCCCATCATGGCGATGATGAGAATGATGAGCATCCTACGATGATGAGGCCCTATGTCCTGTCCCAGAGTTTTGGGCCCCGCCCTGGGCCGCGGGCCACGCCCCTGCGACCGTGTTATATATACATACATATATGTAAATACACACATATACGCATGTACATACATATACGTCGACACACCATACATACACAATATGTACATATATGCATCATGTAATCAGTCAGCGGAGGCCCGACGCCGCCCAAGACGACCGCACGGAGCGAGAGGCAGAGCGTGCCTCGAGACAATATTTTCTGTTTCCCAGGGGTTTTCTCTGGTTGGCGACGCGCCGCCACCTGCTTCGCTGTCGATGCGCCCTTCACGGTTCCGAGGAGATCCGCCATGGGATCCCGACCTTTTTCTCCCGCTGCTGCGGGAGATCCTGCTGCAACCCCCGCTGCTGCGGAAGCGTTTTTCACAGGAGCCGACGCTTCATCCACGTTGTCTCCTTCTCCGACGCGAAGCTTCCCGAGCACTTGCTCTAACATTGTCGTTTCGTTCAAGGCGCCCTTCACGGCACTGAGACCACGGACCACCTTGAGCATGCACAGGCGGTGCTTTCCGACGGGCACGAAGGCTGCTAGGCTTTCCTCGCCGCCAAAGGGAACATAGCGCTCCTCAAATTCCAAAGCAAATCCCGATGCTCCCTCGTGCCTTCGGCACAGTCCGCCCGTCGCGCAGAGCACCCCCATGCTCGCGTCATCTTGGCGCGCTGCTTTCCCGATAACGACATCCCGCCATGTTTCCGATGCCTTGCGTTTCATGCCGCCGCGCGCAAGCCCTCGCTACTGCGAAGGCGCCCGCGTTCTAGGTGTCAGCTCCCCTCACTGGTGATCCGCCTGAAAACGGCTATGGAAAGCGGACTCCTCGTCTCGAACAAATCCTCCTACTTCTCATCGGACTCCAAAACCTAACCACTTCTTGTGGTCGCTTTTCCACGGCCACTGCGAGCATAAATGAATATTCGTCCATGTGCGTTTGCCATATTCATAATGGCAAGCCGCGCCGCTGCTGCGGCGCATAACGTAATTACCCGAATCCGAATATTGGTCTCTGTAGTTTCCGTGGATTCATGAGCACTCTGTCGGGGTCTTTAGGTTTGTCTTGTTGCTATAAAAACTCCACATTCGTTGACCTCGCGGTCGTGCCCGACCCGCAGAGGCGCGTTTGCAGGGCGAGCGTCGCCTGGGTCTGGGGGCGGAGCGGCTGCGGCGGCCACGACGCGGAAGCCATGCGCGCGCACACGCGGCCGCCCTCTTGTCTCGAGCCCAGCGCCGCAGGGCAAGCAAACGGCCGCATCCTCGCAATGATCCTCCTGTCGGTGCTGCTAGTGTGCTGTTGCTGCTGCTGTTGCTCCTCCTTCTCCTCCTCCTCCTCCTCCTCCTCCTCCCCCCCCCCCCCTCCTACTGGTCCCAACCCCTCCGCCCCGTCCTCGCCAGATTCCGCGAGTTCCTTTTGTCCTCTAGCGCGCGAGCGCTGGAGAGCCGCAGGCTCGCGATCCCCCGCGCGCGCCCTAACCCCTGTCCAGTCGACAGGAACCCGCAGGCATCCACCTCAGCGGTCAGCGCGCCGCTGGTGCGGTGCATACACCGAGTCTGTCTGCATAAAAAAAGCCGCTGTAGCGGTCAGCGCGCCGCTGCTGCGGCGCGCGCCAGCGAGCGGATAACGAGGACATCACTTCTCTGTTTCCTGCTTGATGGCTTTCTGGACCACGTCCTCCAAGAACGCTAGAAGAACCTGCTTCTGCTGCGCACGGGTGGACTGTTTCAAGGGCGTCGTCACTTCCGTCAACGCCACGCCTGTGGACCATTTCTCCTCGTTCAGATCCTGAATCCTGGAGGCCCATGTTCGGCCTGCCATTGGCCCTCCTTTGACCTCCAGTGTCCACATCCTAGAGGGGCACCACCTGGTGGTCCACGGGCGCTTCTCGTCCAAAGCGTCGTCCTCGTCGTCGTCGTTGGGTTCGGGGACGCTTTTGCCCTGGCTCTCCTCGCACAGGTAATGCAGAAGCCAAGGGGGGTCCTGACTCTGAACGAGTAGTTGCCCATATCTGTTCTCATACACACAAACCTATTTCGTGTCGGCCTCATCTGGCTTAGGAGACATCGGCATGGTTACTCTGCAGAGCGTGCCTCGAGGAAACCCTTTCTGTTTCTCAGGGGTTTTCTTCGCTTTCGATGCGGCCTTGACGGTGCCAAGGAGATCCGCCATGGGATCCCGACCTTGTTCTCCCGCTGCTGCGGGAGACCCTGCTGCAACCCCCGCTGATGCAGGGGGCCTCTTTCACAGGAGTCGCCGCTTCATCCACGTTGTATCCTTCTCCAGCGCGAAGCTTCTCATGCAATTGATCTAACAAGTTTGTTTCGTTCAAGGCGCCCTTCGCGGCACTGTGACCACCGACCACTTTGAGCATCCACAGGCGGTGCTTTCCGACGGGCACGAAGGCTTCTAGGCTTTCCTCGCCGCCCAAGACAACACAGCGCTCCTCGCATTCCAGAGCAAATCCCGCTGCTCCCTCGTGATTTCGGCACAGCCCGCCCGTCACGCAGAGCACCCCCATGCTCGCGCCATCTTGGCGCGCTGCTTTCCCGACAGCGACCTCCCGCCATGCGTCCTCTGCCTTGCGTTTCATGCCGCCGTGCGCAAGCCCCCGCTGCTGCGAAGGCGCGCGCGCCCTAGGTGTCGGCCCCCCTCACAAGTGAACCGCCTGAAAACGGCTATGGAAAGCGGACCCCTCGTCTCGAACAGATCCTCCTACTCCTCATCCGCATCATGCTCCCTCCACGAGCTTCTTTCCATCTCATCCAACCCATCCCCCTCCTTCTCTCCGAACGAGCACAGCTGCCTTCCCTGTCCCTTGACCGCTCCTCTGCCCCTTGAGGGGGGGCCTTGTGTGCTCTGACCGACCCTCTGTCCCACAGGGGGGGCGCCCTGATCGAACGACCACCCCTGTTTCACAGAGGAGGGCGCGCGGAAAAGCCACGACCCCACCCCCTCTGTGACAGAGGGGCTCCGCGCTTTTCCGCCCGAGCCCCTCTGTGACAGAGGGGCCCCGCGCTTTTCCGCCCGAGCCCCTCTGTCACAGAGGGGGGGTGGGCGCGGAGCCCCTCTGTCGCAGAGGGGCTCGGGCGGAAAAGCGCGGGGCCCCTCTGTCACAGAGGGGCTCGGGCGGAAAAAGCGCGGAGCCCCTCTGTCACAGAGGGGTTCGGCCTTGTGTGCTTCGACCGCCCCCCTGCCCCACAGAGCGCCCCGCGAACAGGACGGCAGGACGATGAGCAGGGCGATGGGCACGGAGAGAGGAAAACAGGACACGGGAGGGAGGCGGGAACGGACGAGGGGGGACGGAGACGGAGGCGAGGCGCGAGGGGAGGGCAGGACGAACATAGAGGGAGAGGAGCAGGACGAGACCTGGCAGGGGATATGCACCAGGAGAGAGATCTCATGGAGGAAGAGGAGGGGAGGGGGCGAGAGGCACTCACATTTTCCGCATTTGCAGGCCCTCGCACTTGCTCCATTTCTCAGCGACCGCCGCGCCGCCATGAGAATTGACGTACCACCGACACTACTGCGGCTGATGCGTGACCTCTCCCATCCCTGTCTTGTGCTGTTTCTGCTGCCCCCCTCCCCCCTCCCTCTTCGACCTCCTCTCCCCGCCCTTTTCCTCCTCCCCTCCAGCTGACGGCTGCGGGCTGCGACGGGTGGATCACCGGCCGCTGTCATCTGCCGCTCCGTTTCGCGCACCCTCCGCTGCTGCGGCGGGATCACACGAAGTGGGCCCCCTGGCCAGGGATTGTCATCTTGCCGCTCTTGGGGGTTTTCCGTCCCTCCTCGGCGTCCTTATTCCGTTTCTTCTCCTGCTCTTTCTGCTCCTTTTGCCATGCCTGCTTCTCCTTTTGGGTGTCGGTGGCCCTCTTCTCCTTTGTGATCTGCAGCATCAGCCGATCTCCGCGCACCAGCGGCACCGTGTTGTGCATGCACGGGATAAGCACGCTGCAGACGCGGAGGGGGGCGGCTGGTTGGCACTTTGTCATTGTCTGGAACTCGTGTGGTCGAAGTGCAACGTTGAACTTCCAGTGCTCCTGTCCCTGCACTAGCTGGGCTCGGGCAAGTTCTTCTGGTGTCATCCTCTCAACTCCCCAGAAGAAGTGCAAGGACTCGGTACCTCCGAACTTAAACTGGTACGGATTCTCTTCCTGTTCGGGCTCGCCCTGTGCAGGCGCCGCTGCTGCGGGGGCCGCCTCGTCGAGCTGCGGACCCACGGGCGCCTCGCCCTGTGCAGCCCCCGCTGCTGCGGAGGCCGCTTCCTGCGGCGCGGGCTTGAGCTCCAGCTCTGGTAATTTGAAATCAGGTTGTGCCCAATATGTTTCCATTTTCTCGACAGGAGTCGGACGTTTCTCACCGACTAGCACCTCCACTGCCGGCGGGTTGCTCGAGACTTTCGGGAAAATCTTCGCGGTGGGGCAGCAAGGGGAGAGCATCAGTTTCCCCTCGGCGATGTCCTCAGTAGCCACCACATGGACACTCTTGGCTTGAACGTCATATTGCATCTGGACGGGTTGGGCGCAAGTGTCCGCGTGACGATGGAAGCCAGTCATGACTTCCGCGATGCTTGCTTGGTGCCACCTGTCTGTGTCGAGATAGCCAGACGGAGCCGAAGCGTGCCACGATTTCACTGGGACCACCATCAGGCTGTTCACGGGCTTGGACACTTCAGACATCTGCCTGTTCAGAGGCTTGTCTTCTTCGTTGAACTCTATCAATACGGGCTGCGGGCGAGAGCCCTCGCCACCTCCGCTGCTGCGAGGGCCAGCGGGGTTCTCGGGGGCCGCGGGCAACTTGTCGGTCCACGGCGCAGGAGGGAGCGGGAACTCTTTCTGTGCGTTCTTTTCCATTTTCTGCCAGGCCTCGCGTACTTCAGCATAGTACGGACGCACTGTCTCGCACACGGCCTCCACAACTGCCTCCAGACGAGGTTTGTTAGCCCTCGCCCTTACGTACGCCTGGTAGAAGGTGTCCGTCGCAGTCAGAACCGCCCCCGCGGTCAAAATCGCGCTCTTCTCCTCCCCGTGGGCCTCCGCTGCTGCGGGGGCCAATATGCGACGGACATACCCCAACAAAGAATTGAGCTCCTGTATCCGACTGTTGCCCTCGCTGTGTCCCCAGGCCGTTTCCGGCGCGGGGCATTGTCCGCACCTCGGCTCTTGCGAGTACGCCCTCATGACAAGGGCTACCTTCACATGGGGACAATCTATGGGGAGTTGGTTGAGAACGCTCCAGGTGGCTGGTGCCAGGGAACGTATTTTGTGATCCACCCAACGTCGATCATAATCTAGAATTTGCGGTATGAGCTGCCCTGATGCGGCCCCCACGTTGATGACGAAAGTAAACATGTCCTCGAACCATTTGGCCTTGGCGTGCTCGGGATGTCGTTGCGCGCAAGCCTTGAGAACAGTGTCGTACGAGATATTCACGGGGTGTCCTGTCTCAGATCCGCGCGATGCTTTCTTGCCCGCCGCTGCTGCGGTGGCGACGAAATCAGCGACGGACGTCAGGACCTCGATTTTGTGAGAGGTCACACCTTTTCCCTGTGGGTCGTTCAGGGCCGCGGAAATGATCGCGGGGCCTTGCGCGAAGACGGCATCGAAGTGAATTTCCCACGAGAGCACCTCGCAAAGCAAATCGTTATCGAGCACGTCCATGAGTTCTGTGAACTTCGGTGCGCGACGCATTTTTGGGATATCCCAGGAGCCACCTGTACCTGTCTGGAACTCCTCCAAACCACATCCTTTGTGGTCTTCGGGAATGACCCACGCTGCGCCGTGCTTGAGGTTCAGCAGACCAAGGGTTAGGGTGCAGTGGCTCAGCGCCCCGTAGTTGAACGTTGACAAGCTTGTGTACGCCGAGCGTAGAGCCTCCACGGACTCCGTTTTCTGCTTGTTGTGGTCCGCGTGCGCCGTGCACGGCTTGCCATGGAGGCGCTCGTAATCGGCCTTCTTCCCCGCAGGGAGTTCCTGAACAACCACTGCTTCGTGCTGCGCCTCGTTCAAGAGGAACCTGTCTTTCAGAATGCCACACAGGAGATTAACCACTCTGGCAGCGGAGGGGTACGTCCCACCTCTGTTCGGCGGGTGGACGCAGATATCCTCCAAGGGAATTTTGGCCTTCAGCCGCTGGCCCTCGGAGTCCTTCAAGGCATAGCGGCTGCGCAACGTGGCGGCATCATTCAGGGGACCTGACTTGATGTCCTCGGACACCTATCCAGGCGCCCCCGCTGCTGCGGGGGCAGCTCCCCAAACAGATGCTCCGCGACGGTTGCCCCCGCTGCTGCGGGGCCCCGCTTAAAGCACGAGTGCCTGTCGCGCGCGCGGACAGAAGGAGGGGCCTCACGGATCCGCGGCCTGCCCGCACTTGAGCAAAAGGAGAAGGAGAGGAAAGGCAGATAGAGGGAGAGAGACAGAGAGAGAGAGAGAGAGAGAGAGACAATGAGAGAGAGAGAGAGAGAGAGAGAGAGAGAGAGAGAGAGAGAGGCGACGAACGGCGGGTCGACGCGGCCTTCTCAGTTTTTCGATACGCGCACATCCGCCTGAACAGGAGAAGCATTGATACATCGGCCCCCCCTGTGTGAGAGAAAGGTTCCCCACCCCGAACCCATCTGCGAGAGAAAGGGGCGCTGTGAGAGTTGCGTGTATGGAAGCGATGATCACTACAAAGACATAATGACGGGCGGGGGGTTGCAGGAGGGAGCGCAAGGGGGAGCGAAGCAAAGGAGAGAGCAGGACACAGGTGACAGCACAGATGTCGTGTTATTCCCCACACCGCATGCGATGCCGCACGCGACGCGCGAAACCGCGCTCCCCCGCGCGCGCGCGAGTGCGCCCCTCCGCCGAGGTCACCCCCCCTCGGCGAAATTCTCGCGACATCCCTCCGCTGCTGCGGAGGGGCGTTCCCCTTGTGCGCTCGGGATGTCGCGGTCATCCTGAGGACCGTACAATCAACCATGTGGGGGCACTGTCGAGTTCATCCGCCCCGTAATTACATGCGAAGGGGGTCGGCGCCTTCTTGCCAGGAGCTGCCGACTGGCGGCATCTTGGACCCTAGTTTGTACCAGTTGCCCCAATGGTCGCGGTACCAAAGTGCCTGATCGAATGGATCGTCATCTTCCACGCCTGTCCTCCGAGCAGTCTTCTCATCCCACAACCCACCACGCTCCAAGACAGCAGCCCTCGCTGCTGCGAGGGCTACAGCAGCCCCCGCTGCTGCGAGGGCTTGTTTCTTGGAGCTCGCCTTGCGCCGAGCTAGCGGCCGCGCGGCCGCCTTCGCCGACGCTGCCGTGGGTCGAGCCGCAGCCCCAGCGCGCTTGCTCGAATGAGGTCTGTGATCCGGTTTCCGAAAAGCCCTCTTCTCGCCGACGCGGCATCGTCCCGTCCTTGTGTCGGGTTTCCTATTCCTCTTCTCGCCGATGCGGCATCGCCCGATCCTTGCGTCAAGCTTCCTAACCTTCATGGCTGGCGATCTCGAACCCAAACGGCACGGCAGAGATCGGGGGCGGGACAAAGAACTGACACATGGAGCGGGACCGGGACCGGGAGCCCGGGACCGGGACCAGCACCGACACCGGGACCGGGACCGGGTCCAGCACCCCCGTTCCCGGTCCCGGTCCCGGCCCCGGTCCCGGTCCCGGTCCCGTGGTCGGTTCTGCTGCTCGTCCAGGGCTCCCCGTCCCTGTCCCGCTCCCGGTCCCGGTCCCGCTCTCCCCCTGGTCCCGGCCCCGGTCCCGGTGTCGGTCCTGGCCCCTGCAGGACCCCTCCTCCTCCTCCTCCTCTTGCTCGCCCTCCTTTCCCCCCCAGCAAAAAGCAAACGACGACGACGAGCACGGCGACAACGACCACGATTTCTTCAGCCGCTCAACGCGAGCGCCTGCCTCCTCGCGCGCGCGCGCGCGCCGAGCCCGGGCCTCAGATCTCTTAATTATGCTAACCCCCGCTGCTGCGGAGATCACCCCTGCGGAGACCACCCCCGCTGCTGCGGAGGTCTCCGCAGCCGCGCGCCGTCAGCTGGAGTCGCTTGAAGGGCTGCGGCGCCGCGACAATGCCTCGAACGCGTCACTGTTGAACGCAAACGTGTCCGCAGGTAGCGGCGACTCCCTGGAGAGGAGCTGCGGCGGGGGAGGCTGCGGCGGCGGCCTCGGGACGAGCGGCGCTGCCAGAGGGCGGGGCGTCTGCGACTCTCTTGGCAGGAGCCGCTTCGGCGGAGGGTGCGGCGGCTGGCTCGGGACGAGCTGCGGTGGCGTAGGGTGCGGTGTCTCCTCCAGCGGGGGGGCCCCGCGGCGTCCTCCTCCACGCGGGGGAGATGGCGGTGGTGGTGGCATCATTGGCGGCATGCCTGTCGGACGGCATATCTGGCCTGGGAGGAGCGGGCGCCATGCCCTCGGCCTCAGCATCACCTGACCTGTGCGGGGGGGGTGCGCGGGCGGCGCGGGCAGGAACCGCCCTGCCCACGCCGCCCTGCGGTCGCCGCCCTCCACCTGCCCACTGCGTCTGAGCGGCTGCGCCCCCTCTGCTCCTGCCCTCTGCGTCTGGAGCGGCTGCGCCCCCGCTGCTGCGAGGGCACTCTCCTCATTCGGTCTTTGCTCCTCTGCTCCCGCTTTCTGCGTGTGGAACGGCTGCCCCCCCGCTGCTGCGAGGGCTTCGTCCTCTTTGTGGTTCTGCTCCTGATATCTTTATTATTGTTCTTCTTCTTGTTTTTCTTCATCTTCTCCTTCTCCTTCTTCTCCTCCCTCTCACCTCTGTCAGGGTTGCTCTGTTCGTCCTGGGGCGGCGCGGGGCTGCAGAGGTCGACGGCGTCGCGCCCGTCGCCCTCAAGCTCCTCCTGGGCTCCGTGCGCCCCCGCTGCTGCGGAGGCTGCTGCTTCAGATTCTGTCTCCGCCTCCTCCTGGTCTCCGTGCGCCTCCGCTGCTGCTGAGGCTGTTGCTTCGGGTTCTGTCTCCGCCCACTCTCCCCGCTGTTTTTCCCACTTGGCTTCCCGCTTCCGATCCTTCTTCCTGGCCGCGGCGCCTTAAGTTGCCAGACTTCCTGTTCTTGGCTTCTATAAAAACGAACAATGTGTGGCAATGTTCCGCGAGGCGGCTCGCATCCTGGGCCTTGTGGATCACCCTGTGCAAGTGCGGCCAGTCATATGCATCCTGCTCCTTGCGCTCCGCGTCCGTGAGCCTGACCCAGGTCGGACGCGCCACCCAATCCAACTGGCGGTACTGCAGGCTGGTGAGGAGCCCCCGCTGCTGCGGAGGCTGGGAAACCTGATTCAACCAGTGCGGCAGATCAGGCTGCCCGCCCGCAGGGCACTCGCGAACCTGAGCGGGGCAAAGAATCACGATGTAGTGCGGGTGCGTCACGTGACAACCTTTTGTCGGACACCACAAAGCCAAGCCGAGTACGCCTGTACCAGACGCGCCGCAACTTCTGAGCAGCTCCGAAAGATCCCCCCTGCCTGCGTCAAAGATCCCAGCGAGAATACGCACTCGGTTCCACAACGCCAGGTTCCGCAGCCCGTTGCGGAAGTTTTCGGGCCACGGGTGCCCCGCGAGGCTCGTCTGGTGTCGGAAGAACACGCCCCCCACTGCAATGGAGAGTTTGCCTTCCTTTGCTTTCGGATTGTGAGCCACCGCTGCCAGGGTCACCGACCAGGCCTGAACCAGGAACTTCCCGTGGCAGTGCCAGCGAAGCACCTCGCACTGCTCGACGCGCTCGGGAACCCAGAGGAGAGCCCCGACGCACTCGCGCGCGACCTCCCCGTGGAAGCCACTTTGGCGGATGAGATCGTCGAGTTGTTGCTTCCGCCGATCGCGATTGATGCGTGCACCAGGCTCGAAGGAGACTAAGACGACCCCTTCGCGCCTGTCCCTGACAGCTGCGACCCAATCCGACAGGGAGGCGCCCGCGCGCAGGACGAGGGACGCAAAAGCCAGATTCACGCGCGCCTCTGTCTGCCCCTCCTGCACCTGGTCTTCGTCGTCGTACAGCAGGGGCACAAGAGGCTTGGAATGGCTCGGGCCGCGCTCTTCCGATGGGAAGTGCGGGCGGCCTTCCTCTGGGAAGCCCTCTTGGACAGGAAGCGCTGGCGACCGAGCCTTCGAGGCCAAGGCGAGAGTCTTGATCACGCGGGCCCCCGCTGCTGCGGAGGAGCTTTCACGCAGTTTGCGCGCTGCGATCAGAGCCTGCCGTTGTCGCCAATTAGTCGCGCAGGGAGATCTCGGTCTCGGGTCATCGGAGCGGGTGGCGTTCTGTCCAGGCTCGATTACCACTGTGGCGGCGCCTGGCTCCACGGATGCCCCCGCTGCTGCGGAAGCCGCCTCCTTAGCCGTTGTGACTACAAGGCGGTTGGCGGCGGCCGTTAACTTCCGCGCCTCTTCGATCCGGCCATTCTCCATCATTTCCTGAGCAACCAGCAGGCTCTGCGAAACGCTTTCCTGGGCACCAGACATCGACGAAAACAATGACCGAAGTTTCGTTGCAACCTCCCCCCCCGCTGCTGCGGAGGCCGGTGCTGGATCTGCCATTCCATGCGGAACTGCAACAGGGGCCTCCTCTGGCAGCCCCCGCTGCTGCGGAGACTTCGGCAGAGGTTCCTGCGCGGCTCCAGTCGCGCCAGGCTGCTCCATGCCCTGGGCCGCTCCCGTCGCGGAGGCGGGCGGGCGCGGCGGGGGGCAGACCTGCAACGGCTGCGGATTCACTTTATCGCATTGCCATCCCTCCCTGCGCTCAAATGGCTTTTCCCCTTGCGCCAGTCTGCTGCTCCCACTTCTGAACTACCTCATCCCTTCTACCTCTGCCTGCTCCCTCCTCTTCCTGTTCAGTCCTCCCTCCTCCCTCCGCCGCGCTCATTTCTCCTTGCTCCCTTCTCTGCTCCTCCTACGTGGGGCGTTTCGTGACAACGACGACGACGACGACGCCGACGAGAACGATGACCACGACGGTGACAACGAGGGCAACGACGACCACGACGACGACGACGAGGACGATGACCACGACGGCTACCGGCGACGACGACTAGCGACGACGACGATCGACGACGACGACGCCGACCACGACGACGACGGCGAGGACGACAACGAGCGACGACGACGACGACAATCGACGCCGACGAGGAACGACGACGACGAACGAGGACGACGATTACGACGACGAGATGACGAAGGATCGAAGATCGAACCTCGAATTGCGAAGCTTCGAAATTCAAACTTCGATCTTCGAACTCCGAACTTCCAGCTTCTAACTGCGAACGTCGCTGGGGTGCCAGGGATGGACTGGGATGGAGGGAAAATGGGAAGGAAAAACGAGGAAGCGGGAGAGGAAGTTGGAGGAGAACGAACAGGCGTGGAGCGACGAGGAACGGGCGGCGAGGAGCCGACGTTGAGGGCGGCGGGATGGGGGGACGGGGAGGAGAGGGGAGACTTCAAAACGAAAATCGCGCCACGGCGCCTGCACGCGCGCCCCCGATCTCGGCGGCCGACGCGCGCGCCCCTGCAGAAATGCAACGCGCCCTTAATTCGAGCCCCGCTGCTGCGGAGCCACCTACTCCACAACCAAATCGTCTGGGGAGCTGTTCGGACCCCAAACTACTAATTAGTTCTTCAGCCACTCGGCTCTTGCGAGTCCGCCCTCATGGCAAAGGGCAACCTTCACATGGGGACACTCAATGGGGTGTTGATTGAGAACGCCCCATGTGGCTGGTGGCAGGAACGGACGAGGGGGGGCGGATAGAGGAGCAGGACGAGCACTGGCAGGGGATATGCACCAGGAGAGAGATCTCATGGAGGAAGAGGAGGGGAGGGGACGAGAGCCACTCATACTTAAGCGCACGCAGGCCCACGCACGTGCTCCATTTCTCAGCGACCGCCGCGCCGCCATGAGAACTGTCGCACCACCGCCGCTAATGCGGCGGATGCGTGACCTCTCCCATCCCTGCCCTGCGCTGTTTCTGCTACCGCCCTCCCCCCTCCCAGCCAAGCTCGGGTTTCATGCTCGGAAACGGGCGCGGCTGGCGGCTCTTAGTGCGGGTGCGCGTGCTGCCTCCAACTCCTCATCCCCCTCCTCCTCCTCTCCTCATCCCCCCTTCCTCTTCCTCCTCATCCTCCTCTATCGGCCCAGCTCCGATCGCCGCTCAGCTCTCCTGGTGCGGCTGGCGGCAAAAGTACCGAATATTGTCTGGGATGTCCCTCACCTTCTTCTTCGACATCTCAAGCATCATCTTGCCCGTACGGCGCGCCTCCTCCATCATCTGCCGCGCCTGGTCGACGAGCATCTGGCCCTTCGCTCCAACGGCGCGTGCATGGCGGCAACGATTGCGCCACTGGAGAAACCGCACCACCATGGTCGCCCAGTGCCAAACACTGCCCTCCGTCGTGATGAGCTCGAAGTCATCGACGTCGCACTTGCCCGCGATGCTCGCCATAGCGGCGCAAAAACCGCGAAGGAGCCTCCTCTGGCAGTCCCCGCTGCTGCGGAGACTTCGGCAGAGGCTCCTGCGCGGCTCCAGTCGCGGAGGCGGGCGGGCGCGGCGGGAGGCAGACCTGCAACGGCTGCGGCTTCACTTTATCGCATTTCCATCCCTCCCTGCACTCACATGGCTTTTCCCATTGCGCCAGTCTGCTGCTCCCACTTCTGAACTACCTCATCCCTTCTACCTCCATCTGCACCCTCCTCTTCCTGTTCAATCCTCCCTCCTCCCTCCACCGTGCTCATTTCTCATTGCTCCCTTCTCTGCTCCTCCTACGTGGGGCGTTTCACGACAACGACGACGACGATGGCCACGACGGCGACAACGAGGGCGACGACGACCACGACGACGACGACGAGGACGATGACCACGACGGCGACCAGCGACGACGACTAGCGACGACAACGACCGACGACGACGACGCCGACCACGACGACGACGGCGACGACGACAACGAGCGACGACGACAACGACAATCGACGCCGACGAGGAACGACGACGACGAAAGAGGACGACGATTACGACGACGAGATGACGAAGGTTCGAAGATCGAACCTCGAAGTGCGAAGCTTCGAAATTCAAACTGCAACCTTCGAACTCCGAACTTCAAACTTCGAACTGCGAACTTCGCTGGGGTGCCAGGGATGCAATGGGATGGAGGGAAAAATGGGAAGGAGAGAACGAGGAAGCGGGAGAGGAAATTGGAGGAGAACGAACAGGCGTGGAGCGACGAGGAACGGGCGGCGAGGAGCCGACGTTGAGGGCGGCGGGATGGGGGGACAGGGAGGAGAGGGAAGACTTTCTACGAAGATCGCGCCACGGCGCCTGCACGAGCGCCCCCGATCTCGGCGGCCGACGCGCGCGCCCCTGCAGAAATGCAACGCGCCCTTCATTCGAGCCCCGCTGCTGCTGCGGAGCCATCTACTCCGAAACCAAATCGTCTGGGGAGGTATTCGGTCCCAAAACTACTGTTTGCCACCCGCTGCTGCGGACGCCGAGGGCCTGGTGCTGGACGCCGCGGCCCCGCTGCTGCGGGGCCCCTGAGAGGGCGTCGGCCTCCCCTTCTCTCTGGCGGCGTCGAACTTGACCTTGCGCTCCACACCGAGGTCCTTGTACCAGCGAAAAGTTCCTGACCCGTCGCTCCCGCCCAAACCCGCGGTTGGTGGCCTCGCCGTGTCCGCGTGGGGGACGAGGGGCAGAGCTTCGACCTTCCTGTCGCCCCAGTGCGGGTGTAAACGGACGCCTGTCCCGTCGTCGCGGTGCAACACGAAATCCCACATCGGCAGCTTCACTTTCACCCGCTGCCCCGCGAACTGTCGCGCGCGCACAATACCTTGACGCATGTGGTCGTAGCTGTTTGGCCGGACTTCGAGGGAACAGCCGATCAGAGCCCCGCTGCTGCGGGGCCCCTCCACGACCTCCCTGATATCTTCCTCCCTGAGCGTCGCCACCATCTCTTGCCACCGCCAAGGGACTTCCTCGTCGCTTTTGAAACCAAAGCTCGTCCTCGCACCGTGGTCGCAAACAGCGACCATGGTGGGCTTCGCATTGTCAAACCACTTGGCTTCTGACTCGAACGGGGCAGTTGGGTCTTCATTCAGATGGCGCCACCATTTCAACGCTTGATTGTATTGCTGAAACGAAGTGCCGAGCCTCTCTTCATAACTCAAAAAATAATTAACATCAAACTTCTCGAAATCCTGGGGCCCGCGCGCCGCCGCCGCTGCGGTGGCGCGGGGCTCCTGCGCCGCAGGCGCGGCTCGGGATCCCGACCCCTCTCCTGAAACTGTGTTCCAAAGTTCTGGTACGTTTCGGAGGGCAGCCCTCACGAAATTATCGAATTCGGGCTTGCCGAGACCAGGGGCGCGGGGGCTCACAACGCTAAGCGCGGCGAAGCGAGACGGCCGTTGAGGCGAGACCGCCGCCGCTGCTGCGGCGGCAGGGCCATCGCGCCATTTGGCGTCCTCCGTTGGCGTGTGCCCGTCTTGTCGCCAGTCTCTCCAACCCCTCGCCGACCAATCATGGCCGTCCTCCCAGCCACGCCAGCCGCTGCTGCGGCTATCCCACCATCCTCCCGCGCCATCCCATGTGTATCCGCCTGCATCGCCCATTGCAAGACGATGGCGCAGGCGCGCGTTAGGCCGCGACGGGCCCAGCTGCACCGGTGCTCGCGAGCGATCCCACGGGCGCGGGGTGGTTTGAGCATAGCGGCGGCGGACGACGCGACGTGATTGGACGGCGGAGAACTTGAAAGGAAGGGGGGTTGGAAACGAATGAACGAAGTGGACGAAGAGCGGAAATCGAACCAGAGGGGAGGCGAAAAAAGAGCGGAAAATAATAAGGACATGCAGACGAAGGAGAGTGACGAGGTAGATGGCGGGCCAGAACGGCAACGGAGGATAATGCGGTGGAAATTGTGAAAAGGACGCATGGAAAAACACGACGAGGATCACAGACGCAAAGATGATGAGCGCAGTGGTAGCATGACATATCCGAAATCAAGAAGCAGGATGAGGAGGAACGGGATGACGAGCAACTCTGTCGCAGAGAGCCTCCGAACGCACCCCCTCTGTCACAGAGGGCCTCCGAACGCACCCCCTCTGTCACAGAGGGCCTCCGAAAAACACCCCCTCTGTCACAGAGGGCCTCAATGATCACTTTAATGCGGCTTCTGGATTACACGCATACATGCATACATACAGACAGACAGACAGACAGACAGACAGACAGACATCTATACATACATCAATCCATCCATCCATCCATCCATCCATCCATCCATCCATCCATCCATACATACATACATACATACATAAATAAGTAGATAAGAGAGAGAGTGATCCACCGCCGCTTTACTGTGGAAAATTGCCCCCCTCTTCCTCCGGAACCTGGGGGTCCCCCCCCCCTCCGAAAATCCCTCCCCCTGGCTGGACCCCCCCTCCCCCCCCCCTCCCGTCCCGGCACCCCCCCTAACCCTACCCCCCCCTTATTCGAAAACCGGGGGGCGGCCACTACCGGTTCGAAACCCCCCCCCCCTCGAAAAACCGGAAGGGGGGTCCACCACGCTCGGTTACACGAACCCAATCCACCCACTTATGAGTAACAACACGGCAGCGGGGCTCACTGTTTTGCGACATCAATCATCCCCCCCTTCCCCCCTACTACCTCTCGGCAAAAACAGGACCGGGGGTGCTTTTTGTTTTTGTATTGTTCTCAATCCACCACTGTCACGTAAATCCTCTTTCCCCCACCACTATCACCATCTTCTACTCACCGCCAGCCACAACATGACTTATCTTTATGAGCCCCCCTTGTATCCACACTGTCTACCCGCAACATCCAGCTCACACTGTTGTTCCCAGCACAACTGCCCTCACCACCACTGTCCCCGCTGGTTCCACCAGCGTCCCTACTGTCCCCACCAGTGCTCCCACCACTGTCGCACTGTCCCCACTGTCCCCACCACTGTTCCCACCACGGTTCCACTCTTCCCACTTTCTCCATGGCCCCAACCACTGCCCGACTATCCCCACTGTCCCCACTGTCCCACTGACTCCTCCGCTGTCCCATTGAGCTGTCCCACTGTTCCCACCACTGTCCCCACTGTTCCCACCACTGTCCCCACTGTACCTCTGCCCCATTGTCCCACCGCCGCCCTCGCCACCGCCTTCACCACTGTCCCCACCACCACTGTACCCTCCACTGTCCCACTGTTTCCACCTCCCACTGTCCCCGCACCACTGTCCCCACCACCACCGTCCCCACCACTGTCCACTGTCCCCACTGTTCCCGCCATTGTCCTCACCACTGCCCCAACAACTACAGTCCCCACCACTGTCCCACTGTCCCCACCACTGTCCCAGTGCCCCCTCACCACTGTCCCCGCCACCACCGTCCATTCCCTGAAGCACCCAGTCATTCTGATTATCATCTCCCTCCTTCGCGCGCTTCGGCGATCCCCCACTTTGCTCCCGCGCTTCCCTGATCACCTGAACTTGCCTGGGCGTCATTCCTGGATGGGCTGGTGGTGATGCGCGAAGCGCCAAGTGTTCCTGTCGGCGTGCCCACGCTCGCGATGCTTCAGCGTGGAGCGGCACTGCAGCTGGCCCACGCGCGCTGTCTCGAGGCAGGCGGGGCACTCGCGCGGCCCGGTGCAGACCCCGAGGCGAGGAGGGGGAATGGGGGAATGGGGGAGGGGGAGGGGAGGAGAGGGAGGGGGAATGGGGGGGGAGGAGGAGGAGAAGGAGAGGAGGAGGTGGGGGAGGAGGGGCAGTCGTCCGGCTACCCGCCCCTGATCCCGCATCGCACGCTCCGCCGCGCGACGATGAAGAAGGGGGGTTATGAGGATGATGAGAGGGGGGGGGATGGCGAGGAGGAGAGGGGGAGGGGGGGGGGGGGGCTGAAGAGGAGGGTGGGACTTTCCTTTTTTTTCCTTACCTTTTTTATTTTCTTCTTCTAAAAACCCCTACATGATAGTTAGTATAAGTTTAAAGGGGCTGCCTTTCCTTCTGTACTTACGTGCCCAGCTCTTTGACTCGTCTCCCCCGACTTTCGCTGTTCTTTCCCCCCTCCTCCTTTCTCCCCTCTTGCCTTTCTTGTCTCTTCTGTTTTGTTCCTCCCTCCCTTGACGCCTCCCTCCCCCCCGCCCATCCTTTTAGCAGTATTTTTTTTTTTTCTCGAGGAGGAGGCGGCGACGGCCACGACGGCGAGGCGGGAGAATGAGGAGAGGAGAGGAGGGAAAGGAGGAGGAGGAGGAGGAGGAGGAGGAGGAGGAGGAGGAGGGGGGAGATGAGGAGGACGAGGAGGACGAGGATGAGGGCGAGGAGAGGAAGGAGGAGGAGGAGGAGGCAGGAGGAGGCGGAGGAGGAGGAGGAGGAGGAGGAGGAGGAGGGGGGGGGGGGGGGTGGCGGGGGGAGGGTGGGGGGGGGAGGAACAGGAGGAGGGGCCATCGCCCATTTGGCAACCCTGGATGCTCCCATCGCGCTACCTTGTTGAGCGAGCACGCGCCTGAGCTCCGGCAGCGCTGCTGGCCGCCGTCGGTATCCGCCGCGGCCGCGCTCTCGTGCTGGCGCAGAGCAGCTCGGGTGAGCTGCTTAGCTGCGCGCCCGCGCCCGCCGCAGGGCTGCGCTGGCGGCGGCGGCGGGGGGGGGGCACCTCGGCCTCGGCCGCGCCCGCGGCCCCTGCCGCCGCCGCGAGCCTGCCCAGCGGCCGAGCCCTTGCTCTTGGCCACCATCTCCACCTGGAGGCCCGACCGCTGGATGAACCGGAGCCCAAATCGCTGCAAGCACATCTTCGTTCTCGGTCTGGCTCTGGTTCTGGCGCCCCGTGGACCAAGCTCTGAACGGGGCATGGTTCAGGTCTGGCTTGGGCTGGTTTGGGTAATGGTTTGAGCTGGTTTAGGTATGTTTGGTGCTGGTTGAAATGCATCGGGCTGGCTTAGGCATGGTTTTGGGCTGGTCGAATCCGGAGCGCGGAGTGTCGGAGCGGGGGCGGGCCAGTCTCGGCCTGGCGCCCAATGGATCTTGGGTTGATTTAGGCATGGTTTGGGTTGGTTTATGTATCTTTTGGGATGGTGTGGTATGTTCGGCGTTGGCCCATGCATGCCTTGGGCTGGTTTAGGCGTGTCCTGGGCTGGTTAAGGTATGCATTGCGCTTGCAACGGATGGGAAACATGAATTGAGGGCCCCGCGTGGAAAACCCCTGCTGGCCCAAGAAAGCTCCCATTGGCACGCTGAAAAATTGTCGCTGGTCAAAACCAAGGGTCGGAACGTTGTCGCGAGCTCCCGCGACAGCCTCCGCTCGAACGGGAGCCCCTGTACTTTGTGTCGTCATGAAGCGCTGTTTTGTCGCAAGGAAAAGCACGCTGGCTCCCTGTTGCAGGCTGGGCCGTGCTCCCTGTGGCCGGCTGGGTCGTGCTCAGGGCTGGTTTTGGCATGCGTGGGCTCGTTTAAATATGTGTTGGGCTGTTTAGGTATGATTGGGAGTGTTTTAAGTATGCGTTGGGCTGGTTTAGGTATGTCTTGGGCTGGTTTAGGTATGCCTTGGGCTGGCTAAGGTATGTGTTGGGCTGGTTTAGGTATGTGTTGGGCTGGTTTAGGTAGGTTTTCGGCTGGTTTAGGTATGTTTGGGGCTGGTTTACGTATATTCTGGGCTGGCTTAGGCGTGGCTTGGGCTGGTTTAGATATCGGAGGTGAGGGGGTGAGATCGAAGTGGAACGGAGAGCCCCCCTACCGGGAAATCGATTTCGGTTTCGTGTTCGTGCGTGCCGCGCGCGCGGGCGAGGCGAAGCTGCGTGGGCGGGCGAGAGGAAAGTCTCCTGTGGCTGAGGCGCGGCCGGACCAAATGATTCTCCACCGGGCGGCCGGTGGCGCGCGGTGCCCCGCCGGCGCCCCGGCGGCGTCCTCTGTGGCTGAGGCGCGGCCAGACCAAATGATTCTCCAGCGGGCGGCCGGTGGCGCGCGGTGTCCCGCCGGTGTCCCGCCAGTGTCCCGTCGGTGTCCTGTCGGTGCCCCGATGATGATGATGATGATGTTGATGATGATGATGATGGTGCTGATGATGATGGTGATGATGATATCGATAGAGAGACCGAATGTGATATCGATAGTGAGACCGAATGTGAGATCGATTGTGAGATCGATTCTGATATCGATAAAGAAATCGATAGTGAGACCGAGTGTGAGATTGATTGTGAGATCGATTGAGAGATCGATAGTGAGATCGATTGTGAGATCGATTGTGATATCGATAACGAGATCGATCGTAAAACCGAATGTGAGATCGATAGTGAGATCGATAGTGAGATAGATAGTGAGACCGAATGTGAGATCGATGGTGAGATCGATAGTGGGATCGATAGTGAGATCGATTGTGAGACCGAATGTGAGATCGATAGTGAAATCGATAGTGAGACCGATTGTGAGATCGATTGTGAGATCGATTGTGATATCGTAATGGGATCGATAGTGAGACCGAATGTGAGATCGATAGTGAGATCGATAGTGAGATCAATAGTGAGATCGATAGTGAGACCGAATGTGAGACCGATTGTGAGATCGGTTCTGATATCGATAGTGAAATCGATAGTGAGACCGAATGTGGGATCGATAGGGAAATCGATAGTGAGACCGAATGGGAGATCGATCGTGAGATCGATAGTGAGACCGAATGTGAGTTCGATAGTGAGATCGATAGTGATATCGAGAGTGAGATCGACCGAGTGCGACGTTGGTCCCTCCCCCCCCCCGCACCTCCTTATCACCCGAAGGGAGGTCGTATAGGCATCTGGGGCTGGTTTTAATCTGTCTGGGGCTGGTTTAAGTATGTTTGGGATTGTTTAAAATGTATTTTGGTGTGGTTTAAGTGTGTCTTGGGCTGGTTTAGGTATGTTTGGGGCTGGTTTAGGTATATTCGGGGCTGGTTTAGGGGCTGGATTTGGTATGTCTCGGGCTGGTTTACGTATGAGTTGGGCTGGTTGAGGTCGGAGGTGAGGGGGTGAGATCGAAGTGGAACGGAGAGCCCCCCTACCGGGAAATCGATTTCGGTTTCGTGTTCGCGCGCGCCGTGCGCGCGGGCGAGGCGAAGCTGCGTGGGCGGGCGAGAGGGAAGTCTCCTGTGGCTGAGGCGCGGCCGGACCATATAATTCTCCACCGGGCGGCCGGTGGTGGAGCGCGGTGTCCCGCCGGTGTCCCAGCGGCGTCCTCTGTGCACGTGGCTGAGGCGCGGCCAGACCAAATGACTCTCCACCGGGCGGCCGGTGGCGCGCGGTGCCCCGCCGGTGTCCCGCCGGGTCCCGTCGGTGTCCCGATGATAATGATGCTGATGATGATGATGATGGTGCTGATGATGATGATGGTGATGATGACATCGATAGAGAGACCGAATGCGATATCGATAGTGAGACCGAATGTGAGATCGATTGTGAGATCGATTGTGATATCGACAGTGAAATCGATAGTGAGACCGAAAGTGAGATTGATTGTGAGATCGATTGTGAGATCGATGGCGAGATCGATTGTGTGATCGATTGTGATATCGATAGTGAAATCGATAGTGAGACCGAATGTGAGATCGATAGTGAGATCGATTGTGAGATCGATTGTGAGATCGAAAGTGAGACCAAATGTGAGATCGATGGTGAGATCGATTGTGATATCGACAGTGAGATCGATGGTGAGACCGAATATGTGATCGATAATGAAATCGATAGTCAGACCGATTCTGATATCGATAATGAAATCGATAGTGAGACCGAATGTGAGATCGAGTGTGAGATCGGCAGTGAGATCGATAGTGAGATCGATAGTGAGACCGAATGTGAGATCGATTGTGAGATCGATAGTGAAATCGATAGTGAGACCGATAGTGAGACCGAATGCGAGATCGATGGTGAGATCGACAGTGAGACCGAATGGGAGATCGATAGCGAGATCGATAGTGAGACCGAATGTGAGATAGATAGCGAGAACGATAGTGATATCGACAGTGAGATCGACCGAGGGCGACGTTGCCCCCCCCCCCCCCCCCCCCCCCCCCCTCACCTCCTTACCGCGCGAAGGGTGGTCGTATAGGTATGTTCGGGGTTGGCGTGGGTATCTGCTGCGGTTGGTTTTGATTTGCGTTGGTGAGATTTAGGCATGTATTGCGTTGGTTTAGGTGTGTTTGGGGCCGTATTAAATATGTCTTAGGCTGGTTTAGGTCTGCCCTGGCCTGGTTCAGGTACATTTTGGGCTGATTTAGCTACGCGCTGGGGCCGAGGACGGGGGCGGGGGCGGAGTCAGGCGGGGGGCGGGGGGGCCAGGGGGGAAGGGGGGGGAGAAGGAAGGGGGTGCTGAGGAGGAGGAGAGTCGTGGGGCCCCAAACTTCGCCATGGGTCATGTGGCGGGCTCACTGCTGCACGTCGGAGTCCACGCGGCGCGGGCGCGGGCGCAGGTCGACGCAGCGACGCAGCCACCGCATGCGGCGCGCTTATTTGAGTGGCCTCCTAGGGGGGGGGGGGGGGGGGGGCTGCGCTCACCCCTTGTCTCAAGCGCCAGGCGGGACCTGGGGCCCCCGAGCGCCTTGAACACCGACCCTGGGGCCCCTGGGCCCTGGCGCGAAACGTGGACGGAGAACAACGCATATGAAACGAACGCCTCCGACGGCCCGAAACCTCGCCCTCCTCCTCGTCGCCGCCCCCCTGGGGCCTCTCCGCGCGCATCATTGCACGTGGCCGCTGAAAGCCCCCGCTGCTGGCTCGGCCCATTCGCTGTCCGACGCGTGGTCGTCCCGACTCTGCATCAGCTGCGCGACGGCGGCGTCTCTGGCCCGGTCGGCGTGGGTGGCCCTGTCGAGCGACTGGCTCAGGAGGCGCTGTATGTTAAGTGCGGCCGTGCGCAACTGTTTGGCTTTCTTGTGCTCGTGCAACAGCTGGACCTTGAGCACCGGGACCCTCCTCTTCAAATGGGCGATGGACCGACGGTCGTGTCCCGCGCGGGCCCTGCCACCGCCACCACCACCAGCGCCTGCAATGGGGAGGGCGGCAGCCTTGGGGGCCATAGCGAAGCAGGTGCCGAAACGCCCAACAGCCGCGACGATGGGCGGCGCTTCCCTATGAAAACTGCCGAGAGCCAGCACGGCAACGACATAACATGTTAGAACCCAGGGTCACGCACGAACTGTGCAGCTTGGACTGTAGATGCTGACGCCCTACTGGCTCGATGTGACGCCGTGCCTTGCGTGTTGTGATGTTGACTGCGTTGATGTCGTTGGACATGCTTGTGGTGGCGACTGCTGACTGTTGCTGACTGCGGTTGCCCTGGTGGTATTCATAGCTAGCTCGTGCTGGCTTTTACGAACTGCGTTGGCATTGTCATGTCCGATGCTGCTGCATACCGTTGATGCTCAGATGCTTCGAAATGTGTTCTGTGTTCACTACTTTACTTGATATGTTACTTTGAATGATCATGCGTGCGTGCGTGGTGCGCCCTCCCCTGAATGTTTTTCATTTTTCACTCTGGCACCAGCAAGCGCCGCAAACCCTCGAGCCCCCCCCCGGTGGTTTTCCAAGCAGGCCCCGACTTCGTGGAGCTTCGGGGGCAGCCTGGCGCGAGACCGACCCTCTTCAGGTCGCAAGGCGAGCCAGACATGCAGGAAAGCCAGCGGCTCCAAAGGTCCAAAATGCACCTTGGCTGAATCGATATCCCCACGCGTCTTGGCGCAATCTCCGTGCGCAGGGTTGGTGCGCTTAACCTTGAAGCTCCTATGCACCGCACCCTGCCGCGTGACATAGGTTTGAAAGGAGATCTGGCAACCGTCCAGACCAGGCACCCAGTCCCAGACCTGCCGACCTGCACCGCGGCCCGCGCCAGCGCCCAGCGGCGGCGGCGGGGGCGCGTCGGGGGCGCCGCCGCCCATGTCCTCGTCGGGCGGGGGCGCCGAGGGCGGCGGGCCCGCGACGCCTGGCATCGCGCCCCCAAGCTCACCGCCTCCGCCGTCAGCGCCATCGACGCCGCGTCCCGAGCCAGCGTCTGCGAGCAGCGTCGCTGCGGCCGACGACGCGGGCTGCCCTGCTGACGGGCCGCCCCCATCACCTGCGCCGCCATCCCGAAGTGCGCGAGTCTGGCCGCGCCGACGCCGCGGCGGGGAATCCTGGGGGGGAAGCGGACCGCCAACGCCATCGTCGTCGCCGTCGCCGCCCAAGGCCGGCAACGGCTGGACGGCTGGCGCATCCTCCAAAGACAAATGCCGCGCGAGGTGTCCCTTCCGGCCAGGCCCTCGGTTGAGGGCGAGCGCATATTGCGTGCTCGGCTGGCCAGGCTCGACTGAGATGCCCTTCTACAGACAGTCGCAATGTCTCATCGGCTGGCGTAAAGGAATCCTGGGTGACAACAACAAAGATTTGCCAATAGTAACCAACACCTGATAATACGGCGTCATCCGAGTGGCAATCGCGCCGCCCATATCGCCGATAGCGCCGCTGACGTGCTCTACCTCGTGTTGGACAGCTCGCCACCCCTGTGACCTCAAGCGTTGGATCACCGCGAAAGTTGGGCACCTGGAATCCATGATGGCGTGCGGCCGTCGAAGGGGACCGTTCCCTGAGAGGGCGAGAGCGCCTGGCTGCGCCGCCGATGTCTCGCAACGCTGCCACTGCTGCCCAGTCCTGAAAAGCTGAGCGAACGGTGCAATTGAGAATGGCTTGACCCACTCAGGGCCGGCATCTGGGAACACGGTCCTCGGCGCTGGCAAGCCCGCGCCTGGCGGCCCCGCGGCCTCGGGCCGGCCCGCGATGTGGCAAGCGACAGGCGCGACCAACTGCACGTCGTCTGCGCTCTCCACGGTGGGCATGAGATGGGCCCGCGACCGCCCGCGGGCGACTTCCAGCATTTTAAAGAAGACATCCCGACGGCGAACGGTTTCTGAACCGCCCACCTGGATCTCAAAAGGGCGCGGAATCGCGAGCAGAGCGACGCGTGATTAGCGGCCGACTGTCTAGGCGAAGAGGGGCATGGGGGCAGTGCGCGGCGAGAAGGAAACCGAGGAGTTGGGAAGTCTGCAATGCAGGGGGCGGGGCGTCGCCAAGATGAAGACAGACGACGACCTCGGGGGGGAAACGTGCGAGAACAGAGCGCGGCATCCAGAAAATCGCCAAAAGCGCCCCCATCCCTGGGCGCCACCAAATCAGAGGGAAGGCCAAGCACGCGGCGGGCGAGGGAAGCGGAAGAGGCAAGCTCAAGGAGGGGGAGGGCGCTGAGGCACGGAGGAAGAGGAAGGGAGCGGAGGGTTAGGAGTGAGATGGCGAGGGCGGGCTGAATGCCGACGCCGCGTTGTCTCGCGGGGGGGGTGGAACTCGGGCAGGCCACGACGCGCTAGCTCTGCTCGCGGTTTCGCGCCCTTGGCTCGGCCTCAGGCGCGCTGACGCCGTGCTGCCCGCCAGCCTGAACTGCGGCCACCATGTGCTCGACCTGCAGCCGCTGGAGCTGGTCGACCTGCTCAGCGACGGCGGGGCGAGGTTCGGGCCGTGGGCCCGCCGCCACGCCCCGGGCGCCTTGCGCCATGTCATCCTCGCGGTAGACGCGCTGGAAAAAGGCGCCCAGCTGCGTCCGCGCTGGCTTCCATTGGCGATCCCCTAGGGGCCGCAAGATCTTCTTGAACCGGTCCCATTCAAAACGCAACGCTGCATCGCCGCGCTGGCCATAAGATTTTCTGAAACTGCCCATATAATCAAAGCATGTTTTTTGTCTGACGCTCTGCTTCAGATGCTGAGGCGCGCTGGAAGGCGCACGCTTTTTCTCGTGGGTCATGCCTCGGTGGCAACCCTCCCCGCGGGGCCCGTCGAGAGGTGTCAGCGAATAGCGCCGCACTTGGTCCGTGTGCTCTGGGCGGGCAGGAAGGCCATCGGCGACCTCCTGCACGTGGCCCTCATGCGCGGCCATCAACCGCTGCGTAACAATGCCATGCTGTGCCAGTGGGGTTCGGCGAACCCCCGCCAGAAACTCCCTGGCGCCATCGGCGGATAGCGCGTGGGCGAACGACCGCGGCGTCGCATTCAAATACGTGTTCCTAGTCAACACGTTACCACCCAGAAGTCCCACTACCTCTCAGGGGGTAAGTGGTCCAAGGCGTTTCAAACTTCCTAATCAGACCCCTCTCCCTATCCCCCCCCCCCCCAAACCTTCGGGTCTACCCTCCTCCAACAGACCATCCGCACCCCTTTGCCCGCCCCCAGCGCCCCCCCCTCCCGCCCGCGCCCGCCCACCCGCCCCCCCCCCCCCCCCCCCTGCCCTCCCGCCACTTCCCCCTCCGCCCCATCGGATGTCCAATGGGCACTTGTTGAGGGCCCGCATGGGGTGGGGGGAGCTCCGACAGGGCCCCGCGAGAGCTCCAGGATGGCCCCAACAGGAACCCCAGCGCGCCCCAGTCCGCATGCACTTGATAGGCGTCTAGCCATGCTTCTCCCCCCTCTCCGTCGCACGGCTCGGCGACCTTCGTTATTTGCAACCGTGCCCCCCTGGTCAAGTCAACGCGCCTGCGCGCCGTTCCTGGGCGGGCTGGTGGGGCGGCGGGAGGGGGGGGGGTGCGCGAAGCGCCAGGGATTCCAGCATCGCAACAACTGCATTGCAAGCTGCCTCATCACCCCCCATGTCATCCTGCGCGAGGGCCGTCGCACTCGGAAGAAAATTAGCCGGGCAGCGCTGCGCGCTGTCGAACGCCTCTGGGGGTCTGCGTGAGTTGTAAAAGCAATCAACGCTCACAGTCTGGCCCCGAGCGCGCGCTTCCATGCGCGCCCGGACGTGCTCAGGGCACGTGCAGCACATGACCCAATATCGAGCATGCTCAAGTAGCGTAAACACGCGTGCACGAGCATGCACTATAAACTTCCACAGCGCATCGTCCGCCAGCGCGTCGGAAACAGAAGCGATCGTTTCGAAATCCTGACATGTGCGAAACCACTCTGGCCTACAACGCATGCGAATCGCATCTAAAGAAGACAGCTGACCCAAGACACGTCCCAGTGTGCCGCACCTCCATATGGCGAAATCCGCCGAGAAACGGCCAAGCATAGCCAAATCCAACTCGGGCTGGCTCCCGCGGAGCATGCGCTTTAAGTGTTCGCGCCAAGTGTTTTTTTGAAGAAAGCGCAAAGAGCTCGCAGGCGTGCCAGCTTCTGCGGCCACTGCGCCCACGTGAGACAGCAATGCTTCGCCGAATTGCCAAACGTGCGGCCCCGCCCACTTGCGGATGGCGTTCGGCAGAAGCCGCTCACCCTGTCTCACGTGCGCCAAAAGATTCCCGATGGATTTGCCGCGAACCCACCTCCAGAAAGCATCCCGCACTTTCGGCATATGGATGGTCATCCGTTCGGTTCCCATGTCTGCAGTGACAGCAGCCACCTTCGAGCAGAAATACTCCAGGTCCTCCTCGTCGCGTCCAGCAACCAGAAAGATTCCCCAGAGCAAGGCGATGCCCTTCGAGACCAAATCTGCTTGGCCGCAGCAGAGGGAAGACCCTGGAAAGGTAATGTGGTAAGACGAGCCGTCTTTCCTGAGAACTGGCGCATCTGCGCCCTGCAGCTCGCGCCCGCAGTTCGGGCTGGCGTCAGTAAACAAAGATATGATGTCGATTCGATCATGAAACCGATCAGCGTGCCAAGCACGACGGCGAAGCAGCATGGCGACTATATCGGCACGGCGAAGCCCAGTCTCGAGGCTCGTCCTGGGCCGCGCCATCGCCGCCCAGGCGCAGACGGCCGACTTCGCCATCCCCCACCCAGACGCCGCTGCCCTCGCTGGCCCACGCCCCACCCCTGGCCTCTTTCCAGATACCTTGCGAATCCCATGATGAACATCCCTGGCGGCATCGATTATGATGGCGTCGGTCTCGGAGGTGGGGGGGGGGGAATGGCGAAATCAACAGTCTGGGCTGGGGCAGCGATAATGGGCCCGCGACGTCCTGGCGACGTCGTCGCTGGCATCCCTGTCACCGGGCTCCTGGTCGCGATCGTGCGCGCGGGCGTCGGCGAGAGCCGCCGCGAAGTCGTGAGATGACCGCAGATGGCGGCGGAACTTCAACGCCTTGTGGACTTTCGCGGCGTCGAACTTCCGCTTCCTGCCAGCTGGGCCGCCACCGCCGCCGACAGCGCCCGCCCTCGTGCGACGGCGCTTTGCCAGCGGGAGCTCTAGCACAATCTCGTCGCGAGGACGCACCTGCCCCGCAAGACGCGTCGAAGCCCTCGCAGCGCACGCCCTGCGAGGTCCATGAAGCCGTCGCCATCGCTGAATGACGCTCTTCGGAGGGCAACCTGGCACGATGGATGCTGGCGACGTCCGAGCACAGAGCCTGCACGATGGCAGCGCGCATCTCGGCGCCGTCGAAAGGAGGAGTGCCCACGCAGGCACACTCAACGCAAACACGTGGCGCACATAATTCAAGACCCTGGGCGCGGCAGCATCTTCGCCCGATCTGATACAGGCGTGAACTGCATTGTCAGCTACAGCTTCGAGCATGCTGGGGAGATGTGACGGCCCGCGCACGTCGTCGCCAATTTCTTGCGGCGCTGGCACGAAAGCCAAGAGCCCCCACAGATCAACCACCCCATAATGAATGACTCCCCGGGGCGAGCCCGAGGTGGAGACAACGTTGCACAGAGACGAAGCGCGGCGATCCTGCGATTCAGAATGCACAGTATCAAATGTCCACTGGCACCAGCAAAAGCTTGCAAAGTGCATGGCTGAACCCCCCACCAGTTGGTCCAACAACGCAGGCGGCGCATCTGTGCCGCGTGCATCCGCGACGAGAAGGGCAAACGCATGGCCGTGCCTGGGCGGCGGCGCAGCTCGGCGACCGCGCGGCCGCCGCTGCGCAACACCAGCGCCAGCAGGGTCAGCCGCCGCAGGCCCGCGCGCACCATCGCCGTCGCTTCCCCTGGCGTCGCCAGCGGCGCCGTCAACATCGAACGACCCAAGCCCGCCGACTTCGTCGACCGCGTCGGCGCCAGGAGCACGCAGCATGCTGAGGCGACCAGGCAAGAAGCGCACGCTTGAGCCAGCACGTGCTTGACCCAACACAACTACGGACGCGTCCAACCTTGAATGCCGCAAAGGCCGTTGCGGACGGCCCCAAGAAGCATTGTTCCAGAAACGGCCCCTTCAATCGGCAGGTCGGCCCGGGCGTTTCGCATGCGTTCCCCGTGGGCGCTGGGCGTCGGGGCCCTCGACGCACGCGGCCTTTTCGAACCGCCCTTTTGGGCAAAGATAACGCTTCGACGATCAGGGCAATCCGTCGTAGCTTGTCCGAGCAGGAGGGCGGCGCGCATTGCCGACGACGTCGTTGCTGATTGCATTAGCTCGGCAACCGTGCCCCCCTCTCTCTGAATGTGCAATTCGAGATTTGCTAGTTCCAAGGCCAAACGACCCCCCTTGACACGACGCATGCATAATATAATGCAACACGTAAAATCATAATGGCAAGGACGTCTCACAAGGGAGTGGCGAAGGAAATACGGAGACGCCGGGAGACTGACACCGCTTTCATTGCCCGACAACCTCACGCGTGCAAGCAACTGCGCCGACGCGCTGCCAACAATCTGAGGGGCCAATAAAAAATTGTGTTTTGAAGCTAGAGCTTCAACTTTACATGGGTTGCCCCTATGCATTTTCGAATGCCCGCCCCCGCTTCGAGCGACGGCATGGCCGTGTGCACTAATGCGTGTGATGCTGAAAAAACTCGGACAAACGTCAATGAGCAAAACCGCGGTGGACAAACTGCACTTCAATCGTCGCTTTCGCTGGAGCGGGTGATAACGATTGGCGCGGCGGCGTCAGTTCGGGAGAAGAAGTAGCGAACGCCTGCGATGTTTGCCGAAGGCGTTGGCCTTCGAATGGCAGCCCCAACCCATTGCGACAGTGATTCTTTCTCGTGTGCAACTTAACAAACCTTTAACCGCACCACCCATGCGCCACAATCCATCCGATTTGCAATGAACGTTTGTGGCGCCGCCATCATGTTTGCGAATTGACGCGCGCGCAGGGCCCCAACAGAAAAATCCTCGCCAGTGTCACTGACGCCTGATGCATAAGTAGCGGCTTTGAACGCCACGCAAACATGATGTCTCGGAAACACACCTGGCGCCAACCTCACGCAGGCCCCGCGCCGAGGTCGCGACGAAACCCACTGTTCGTGCTTAAGGACCTGGCCAGGCCTTTACACTCAGCACAGTGCGGTCACCTCACCGGTGGAGCTCCGAGGAGAACGGGATGCAATATCAGAAAGCACGGTGGGAAACCCGTGGTACACAGGCGCTGCATCACCATACCCACATCACTAGAGCAAAGTATTGCCATGCGGTTGCTCAGCTGGTATCTGCTTGTGCGGTTTCTGTCTATGCCGCCGAACTCCCAGGGACTCCTGGTGTTCTTGCGTGCGTGGGCAAGTCGTTTCGAAACTCTTAGGACATCATGGGGATACCGCGAGTACTTGAACACTGCGAACGCGCCCGCGTGCCCATATTTACCAGCTATTTGGCGAACAAAAAACATACCACACATCGGCGCTACGAAAATGTTGGCCCGCTTCGTGTTTCTATCAAGACCTCGCTTCGATTTGCGCTTTGGAACACAAGCGGTGCGGAAACGCCATGTCAACCTCAAACCAGCAAGGCGTCGAAATGTGCTTTGACAAAAGACCTGGGCGGACTGAAAATTTCGGCCTCGAGCCAAAAAGTCTTCGGGAAAAGCTGTTCGACCGAAATCGAAACTGGTCGGTCAGGAATCGAAACCTCGCTTTCGCTCGGGGCCACCCCAAAACACACAGCTTCGGCCGAGGAGGACCTCTGGCGGGCTGGTGGCCTAACTGTGTGAAAAGTACGCCTTCGCTGCCCCAATCACCGAGACACACCCTGGCAACATTTTGCAGTGGGCTGGCGCTGCATACTGACCAAACCTTGCGCAACAGCGGAACGCATGGGCCTCTTCGTGGTGCTGCCATTCGTACTTCCACTCGAACTGGCTCATTGCAAGAACGCGCTGCCAACACCGAAACGACCCACAGCAAAGACTCGGACCTCCGTCGGAGTCGCTGCCACCGCGGCGTGCAGTCCTCCGCGGGGCTCCTGGCTCCAGCCTTCGCTGGCCGGGAGCGCGACGCACGACGAAGAGACGCCAGGAACGCGCAAGGCAGAGCGCCACGGGTGCCGGGAGGTGGGAGGAGATCGTCCCTCCCTCGCCCACGTCGTATCATTTTCCTTAATATGAAATAAGAAGAACAACAATAATAATAAATCAAGTATAAAAATAATCATCAAACTGATAATGGTGATAGAAATAATAATAAATAATACTATTGATAATAATAGTGGTAATGCTAATAACAATAACCATAATAATAATAATCATCATCCTAAGAATAATAAAAGTACTAAGCATAGTAAGCATAATAATAATAACACGAATAAGAATAATGATAACAACAATAATACTACTAATAATAATAATAATAATACTCATAAGAATGAATCCTCTGGTCTCGTGCGGTCCGTTGCACCGTTAGCTCTACCAAGGTCAAGGGATCTGCCGCCCCGTGCGCTGAAAGGCGCACGCCTGCGGGCGGCAACAGTCAATATGTGGGCGCCCACGTCGTCATCACTGCCCCCGGTCCTGCACAGAAACCGTCCGTGGAAGCACAGGCGCGACCATCATGTCGACAAACGAGTTTCCCAGGAGTGCGCCCCCCCGTTGGGCACCGGGAAGGAACGAGCCCAGGCCATCTCCAGTGGGCATGCCACTGACGAGGAGGAGGAAGGGGAAGATGATGCAGACCGAGGAGGTGGAATTGCTCGAGTTGGAGGAGGATACCGACGACGACGACGACGACGACGACGACGACAACGACGAGCGGGAGGACGAAGAGGGGTCTGCCTGACTGCACGCCAGACTTGACCAGAGCAAAGGCCTCAAAGCCAGGCAGTCGAGGCACGAGTTTCTGCGCTGTTCTCTTCACCGCCCTCACCTTGCTCCTGCCCTCTCCTCCCCAGAAGTCGCATCCCGTAAACCTCCAGCCGCACACAGGCCTAGCGCTCCCCCGGCAATGGCCTCTTGCTGGACACGTTTCGTGGCCACCCGATCCGATCCTATCCTTTCCTATTCGATCCTCTTCCTCCTTCCCCTCCTTCTCCATCTACGTCTTCAGGCTCCTCCAAGCTGCGGGACATCTGCCACCCGATGAAAACGCGACGCTTCAAACTTACAACCTCTAAACCGAATCCTTCTCCTCCCCGTCCTCCTCTTCCTCCACCTCCTCCTCCTCCTCCTCCTCCTCTTAACCTCTTTGTCTTCATCCTGCTCCTCCTCTTTCTCCTCTTCCGTCCTTCTCCTCCTCCTACTCCTCCATCCTCCTCCCTCTCCTCCTCCTCCTCCTCTTCCTCCTCCTCCTCCTCCTCCTCCTCCTCCTCCTCCTCCTCCTCCTCCTCCTCCTCCTCCTCCTCCTCCTCCTCCTCCTCCTCCTCCTCCTCCTCCTCCTCCTCCTCCTCCTCCTCCTATCCTTATTCCTTATTAGAATATACTCCTACTCCCCCCTCAGGCCGGCCATTAGGGGCCGCATCCGGGTGGTCCCATCCTAACCTGTAAAAAACAATACAAAATCAACATTTTTCTTATTTTTTCCTCTCGACATGGACGTCCTGTCGTCCACGGCGATAATCCATTGCAAAAAATACCACAAAGAGCACACGCGCGCGTTCATGTCAGAATCCTACCGAACACCGTGTGTTTGCAAGCATTTCAACATAAAAACATCAAAAACCCAATGCTTTTTCACAAAAATTGTACAAATTTCCCGCCCGGGCTCTCTTGCTGAAATCATAGGAAAACCATAGGAATCTTAAGAATTCGGTCAAATCCAGCGATTTCACGTCATCGCGCGGTGCACTCGCGATGCTCTGTCATGGACCCAGGCCGCGAATCCTGTGCAAAAAATGCCACAAAGAGCACACTCGCGCGTTCATGTCAGAATCCTACCGAACACCGTGTGTTTGCAAGCATTTCAACATAAAAACATCAAAAACCCAATGCTTTTTCACAAAAATGCTTTGGGGTGTCCTGTCAGACCGTCGGGCTTCCTCCGGCCACCTCTGGCTTCCTGCGGTGTACCGGGCCATTCTCGACTCGTCTGGCAATGCGTGCGCGGCATTCAACACGCGCTCGCCAGTTCCCGTCGGCAACCGCCATCGCGGCCGCATCAGCTGTACCAAACCGGCTGGCCGGTGTGACTTCGGCCCCCAGTTGTGCCAGCTTTGCTTCTTATGTTGTGGGAGGGCGGGTGGGACTGGGCATGCCATGCTTGACTCGCTCGAGCTGGCTAGCTTGACTCCTACTCCTATCCTTATTCCTTATTAGAATATACTCCTACTCCCCCCTCAGGCCGGCCATTAGGGGCCGCATCCGGGGGGTCCCATCCTAACCTTTTAAAAAACAATATAAAATCAACATTTTTCTTATTTTTTCCTCTCGACATGGACGTCCTGTCGTCCACGGCGATAATCCATTGCAAAAAAAAAGCAAAGAGCACACGCGCGCGTTCATGTCAGAATCCTACCGAACACAGTGTGTTTGCAAGCATTTCAACATAAAAACATCAAACACCCAATGCTTTTTCACAAAAATTGTACAAATTTCCCGCCCGGGCTCTCTTGCTGAAATCATAGGAAAACCATAGGAATCTTAAGAATTCTGTCAAATCCAGCGATTTCACGTCATCGCGCGGTGCACTCGCGATGCTCTGTCATGCACCCAGGCCGCGAATCCTGTGCAAAAAATACCACAAAGAGCACACTCGCGCGTTCATGTCAGAATCCTACCGAACACCGTGTGTTTGCAAGCATTTCAACATAAAAACATCAAAAACCCAATGCTTTTTCACAAAAATGCTTTGGGGTGTCCTGTCAGACCGTCGGGCTTCCTCCGGCCACCTCTGGCTTCCTGCGGTGTACCAGGCCATTCTCGACTCGTCTGGCAATGCGTGCGCGGCATTCATCACGCGCTCGCCAGTTCCCGTCGGCAACCGCCATCGCGGCCGCATCAGCTGTACCAAACCGGCTGGCCGGTGTGACTTCGGCCCCCAGTTGTGCCAGCTTTGCTTCTTATGTTGTGGGAGGGCGGGTGGGACTGGGCATGCCATGCTTGACTCGCTCGAGCTGGCTAGCTTGACTCCTACTCCTACTCCTACTCCTACTCCTACTCTTCCTCCTTCTCCTCCTCCTCCTCCTCCCCTCCCCTGATCCCCCTCACCCCCACGTCTCCTCCTCCCCCGACTCCGCCTCGGCCTCCCCCAGCAGGCCCCCTGCGTCGATCGATCCAGGGGCAGCCGTCGAGATCCTGCTCGCCCGCCGGCGCTTTTTTGCCCACGCATGCCGGGGCCAGCGCTCTTCGGGGGCCCGCCGGCGGCATGCGGAGGGGCGGGGCAGGGCAGGGGGAGGAGGAGGAGGAGGAGGAGGAGGAGGAGGAGGAGGAGGAGGAGGAGGAGGAGGTGGGCGGCCTGGCCCCCTCTGAAGCCTCCATGCCTTGCGAGAAGCCGCCTGGGACGCTTCTGGGGCTGAGGAAGGGCCCTGCCGAGAAGGGCCCTGCTCTCCCAAAGAAGAGACCGCCTCGCCCGCCCTGCCCCCGACCAACATCTGCCGAGGACCAATCTCCCGGGCCCGTCCCAGCCCCCATCCCGGCCGCGCTTCCCGAGCCGAGTCGGGCCGTGGCGACAGGAACCTCCCGAGACGACCAGCCCCGACATCGTCCACGACGACGACGACGACGACGACGACGACGACAACGACGACGGCGACGTCATCGTCCACGACGACGACGACGACGTCGACGACGTCGACGTCGTCGCCGCCCCCGCCGCCGCTGCACCCTTGCTGCGCGCCTGTGCCGAGCCCGCGCGCCCGGCCTCACCCCTGAGCCTGCGTGGGCAAAGGGTACAGGCGCTTGTACCGCGCGAGCCACGTCGCCTCTGGGCCGGGACCCCCGCCCCTCCCGTGCGCGACCAGCGTCTCGCTCGTCTTCCGCGCGCGCCTGCAAACACACTTCGGCGGCGAGCGAGGGGGGGAAGTGAGAAGGGGCGGGCCTTCTCAGAGGGCTCGGAAGGCCTCCAGCCTTCTGCAAAGTTGTCCGAGCCTGCCCCGACGATACAGAAGACTTCTCGGCAGGCGCGAGGGCTTCTGAGAAGGCCTGCTCCTTATCACTTCCCCCCTCGCCGCCTTCTGAGAAGGCATTCTCCTTCTCAGTTCCCCCCCTTGCTCGCTGCCGACTGTTACGGTGTCTTCTAACTCTCACTGTTGAGCACGGCTTCGCGACGCGCACGCATGCACCACTGCGGTGCCGGCTCGCCCTCGCCAGCATTCCGTTCGCACTCCGCGTGCCTGTGGAAAGACGCCCACCTCGCTACGAACAAGCGCCGCATGCAAACCATTGCTGCATCATCCCCTCACCTGCCCCCCTCCTCCTCCTCCTCCTCCTCCTCCTCCTCCTCCTCCTCCTCCTCCTCCTCTTAACCTCCTCCTCCTCCTTTGAACCTCATTATATTCCTCCTTCTGCTCCTCCTCCTCCTCCTCCTCCTCCTCTTCCTCCTCCTCCATCTCCTCCTCCTCCTCCTCCTCCTCCTCCTCCTCCTCCTCCTCCTGTGCAACCATCACGCCGTCATACGGAACGCCGAACAAAGAACGCAGGGTTCTCTTTCTGGCCCTGCCGAGCCTCGGCCACGAAGAGGTTCCCCGACCTGAAACTGATGAACGGCCAGCACACCGGAGCCACATGCTGAGCCCAACGTTGCCCTTGTTTCAGCACCCCGACGAATCTCGGCCACGAAGAGGCTCCCCGAGCTGAAACTGACGTCTGGCCAGCACATCGCAGCCCCATGCTGAGCCCAAAGTTGCCCTTGTTTCAGAATCCCGACTGCAATTGCCTCCCACCCCCTGCCCCCCGCCGGAGCCACGAAGCGGTGGCTGTCCCGTGAGCCCTGCAGACGTTACCACCAGAAGTAATTCCTGGTGGGCAGAACTTTCCCGGCAAGGTGCCGCAAGTGCAGGGAGAGCCTTCTGTCTCAAAACCTGACTTTACACGTACTCTGTGTCACTCGTCAAATTTCTGTACCCCTGCTAACCGTCTGGGCGGGACCTGGGTCCGATCTGGAGTGGCACGGGGTGCGGAGGGGGTGGAAGAAGCCTTATAGGAGACTGGCTAAAGTTGCAAGACGAAATCTGGAGAAGTCCAAATGAGTCTCCGGAGCCTGATGAAAGCTGAAGCATTGCATCCCCAATATAATCAGAGCTGCGCGGGGACGAACGTGCAGCGGTAACCCGTGCCAATCTCCAAACCACTGGTCGCCCTACGATGAGCCAACATGCGTCGACGAAGGCGTGACCGCTCGCAAAAGGGTCATCCTTGGATCTGCGGCGAAGCAATGCCAGGCAGAGGACGTCAAATAATGAAGATCGGCGGCGAGCGAGGGGGGGAAGTGAGAAGGGGCGGGCCTTCCGAGAAGGCTCGGAAGTCCCCCGGCCTCCTGAAAGCTTTCCACTGCTTCCCCGAAGACACAGAAAAAACTTCTAAGCAGGCGCGAGGGCTCCTGAGAAGTCCCGCCGCCTTCTGAGAAGGCCTTCTCCTTCTTACTTCCCCCACTCGCTCGCCGCCGAGAGTCGGGGGCGCGCAAACATGGATTAGCGATCCATGGATTTGGCGCGCGGTCGCCAAATCCATGGATCGGGAGAGGTGCCCTCCCCAAAATGCGTCCGACGCCGCCTCGCTCGGCGGCGGAAATCCGCGATTTCCCCTGGAAACGGGGCCCGCCGCTGATCCACGCCCCTCCTGATCCATGCTTGCGACCGCCGCCGAGAGGAGGCCGACGGCACGTCCTGGAGCCAGCGCCCAGCGCCTAAAACACCACCCCGCGCCGGAATTCCTCCAGCTCATCGACTCCGAGGAGCTCCCCGAGGCATTATTCTCTAACTGAAGCTCTACGAGTCGCTTCACACATGTCCGCCCAGGCCGGGTGGGCCAACGACAACCCTGCTTCTTAGAAGGTGCGGGCCTTCTCTGTAGATGTAAGGCCGGCGCCTTCCAAGAAGCAGCCTCCCTCGAAGGAGCCTTCCCCCGTCCCCCATACCCGCTTCTGCTCGCCGCCAACTGCGCCCAGCGTCCAAAACAGCTCGGCGGACCACCCGGCGCACGGGGCGCCCACGAGGCGCCCACGGGCGGCAGCGCGGCGAAACTTCGGCGGACCCATGCAGCGCGCGGGGGCGCCCACGAGGCGCCCGCGGGCGGCAGCGTGGCGCGACCTCGGCGGACTCAGCCAGTCCCCTTCGGGAACAGGAGGGAGAGCCCCCAAATGCCAGCACCGCTTGGAGAACAAGTTGGCCTATGTGCATACATGCGCATGTGTGCACGCTTGTGTGCTTCAGCCCTGCCCGCTGGACTAAGAACTCGTGCGATACACTAGCACGCTGAAGATCGTCTTACCCAGCTCAGGGACGTGCTGCTCATACCTGATGTACCTGACCCATGGGCAATACGCAGTACATATTGCAGGGATGACGGTTGCAACTTCCAACCAGGTCCAGCGAGCTCTGGAAGAGCCATAAGCGAACAAGATGTACTTCTTCAGACGTGTTCCGAGCATGGAGCGACCAGATCGGCAACCGGCCGTGAAGAGAGAAGCGCGCTGTGTGTGTGCGGGGGGGGGACAAGACAAGGAAGGACAGAGGAGCAGACAGGGGCAGAGAGGACCCGACGGCGGATGGAACGGACGGGGAAGACAGCACAAACTGAGGAGGATGGCGAAGGAGGCAATGCATACACAGCGAACGACGGACGGCGAAAAGGCCAGCGCACAAGAAAAGAGTGGCGCCGAGCTGTTTTCTACGGCCCTCGCGAAACCGAAGCGGCTCCTGTAGAAGCGGGCACATTCCCGTCCTGCCACACGAGGGAGCCATGCTAGTAAACCGATGGTGGGCTGCGCACTTCGAACACATCCAGCAATGTATCAAACAAAAAGTTCTAGAGCATGACAAAACTGCATGGACGTGAACGACGGGCGAGAACATGGGGAGGGAGGAGGTTCTGGCGAGGGCCCCTTGCCAGACGGCGACTGACCATGATCCCCACTCTGTTTCGGGGGGAAGATCGCCCGTCAGCGCCGAGACCCATGTCGGGCGAGCTCTGCATCGCCAGGGCCATCTCTCAGCAGGCGTCCTTGGAAGGCTTCATACTTTTAGCCTTCTTATGCTTGACGCCATCGCCCGTAGGGTGGCTGTCAAGGAACTCGATCGCGGCCTGAATCTCCTTCACCAAATTTTTGGCCATGCTCTTCGTCAGATTGTTCTTCACGACCACCCGGAACATGGCTGCCTCGACAGGTTTGTCCTGGAAGATTGGCATGACCTCCTCTGTGAGAGGGTGGTGCATGGACATTCTGTAGCCACTGACGTACCAATGCCCCTGCGAGACGACGTGCTGGAGATCGATCTCGTCGTAGCCAAGACCGAGCTCGGGATTGAACATGGCTGTCACCACAGGCAAGCAATGCTTCTGGGTGCTCTGCCCAACAGCGTCCATGATGGTGAAAAGACTCTTCCCATTGCGCACCATGGCTTGAAGGCAATCTCGAATATATTTCGCGACAGCAAGCTGGTTGTCGACCTGGCTCTGGTAGCCAGCTCGGCCTAGTCGCAACAGCTTGTAGAATTGTACGTACACGCCCTGGGCCGGGCGGGAGAAGTTGAGCGTGTAGGAATCCGCGCTACCGCCCAAATACGACACATTGATCGCCACTGCGTCGGAGAGGCCTTCGCGCTGCCGCCACACCACCCAGCCAGTTCCACAGCAGGAGTTGCCGAACTTGTGGCCGCTGGCCGAGATAGACAGAACGTTCTTCAGGCGAAAATCCCAGGGCGGAAGCCCTTCCTGGAACGGTGCGATGAAGCCGCCAGAAGCCGCATCGACATGGATGCCGACCTGCAGCCCCCTCTCGGAATTCAGCGTCTCGACCGCATCGTTGACCTGGTCAGCTTTTCTTCCCTCCAGGGTAACAATCGTTACCCGTGGGGGGGGGGGTCGGGCGGGAGGGGAACGGTAACGGCTGCCGCGGCGGACACCTGCCAGGGTGCGTCGGAGCCACCGGCGCATCAATCGCCCGTGTGCACCACAAACCCTGCGCACACGACAATGCCCAATGCCTGCGTGCAACACACCTCCGCCTGAGTACACCGCAATGCCTCCGTACGCCACGACTACCGCGTGCACCGCAACACCACGTCGCCTATGTACGCCGCAGTGCCTGTGTAAACTGCAGCTGCCGTGTGCGCAACAGCGCCTGCGTACACCTCGTTGACTGCGTGCACCAGAGCGCTGGTGTACACCACAGCGCCTGTGTACACCACAGCAGCCATGTGTACCGCAACGCCTACGCACGCCACAATGCCTCCGTGCACCACAACACCTTTGTACACCAGAACGCCAAACGTACCAACGAGCACATTAGTAGCTTGCGAGCCTCATTGCGGGGCTCGTCACAGACCACGGAGGCCTTCATGACTCGTCATTCATCTCCTCTTCCTCCACCTCCTCCTCTTCCTCCTCCTGTACCTCCTCCTCCTCCTTGTCCTCTTCCTCTCCTCTTTCAACGGTCCCTGGCGGTCTTCGTTAAGGGAGGGGAATACGGAGCGGGAGGGGGAGCAGCAGAAGGAGCAGCAGGAGCAGCAACAGGAGGAACAGCAGGAGCCTCACGATGGGGTCGAAAGCTCCAGCGCCGTGGACTTCCCAAAACAACGCTTGCATTCAGGCGCTCGTGCTCCCTGCGTAAACTTGCACTCGTGCCGACATTGGTAGCACCGGGAGCACCGCACAGGTTGCATCGCGTGCCCTCCGCGTCAAATAAAACGAATTCGCCGGCCCAACGGGCCAGAGGCGTGCTAAGATCTCCGGTAAATGGTTAACAATAACTCTATACTTCGCGCGCGCGGAGCGGCCCCTGGGGGTCCCTGGCCGGAAAGTACCCCGGCAAGGTCCCGGGACACTCCCGGCAAACTCGGGTCAGAGACGGTTTTCCTCCTGGGTGCGGCCTTCCACGCTCCCCGGAGCGCGCCAAGAGGGCCCCAACAGGCTTCCAAGACGGTCCAAGAGGGTTCCGTTCCGAATCACCGAACGGTCGGCCCAAGACGCCCAGCACGGCCTCAAGACGGCCCAAGAAGCTTCCAAGACGTCCCAAGAAAGCCCCGACCCTTTCCAAGAGAGCCCCAAGAGGCCAAAATCATTGATTCCCATTTGGTTTATCAAGGCTTTTGGCTTCCTCGCCTTTTCGCCTTTCCGACGCTCCAAGACGGCTCAAGAAGCTTCCAAGACCACCCCAAGACGACCCAAGAGGCCTCCAAGAGAGCCCCAAGACCGCCCAAGAGGGCCCCACGACAGCCCAAGAGGCGCCCAAGACGGTCCAAAAGGACCCCAAGAGGGCCCCAAAAGGGGCCCAACATGGAGGCCACGAGCCGAGAATCCGAGCCTTCCGCTCCAAGAGGCCTCCTGGAGGCTCCAAGAGGCCCCCAAGAGGCCCCCAAAGGCGACAAGGGGCCCGAAAGAGACCCCAAGAGGCTCGACAACGACCCCCGAGAGTCTCCAAGAAGCCCTCGAGAGGCATCCAACGAGATCCCCATGAACGTCCACGAAGCCTCAGAGCGCCCAAACCATTGACTCCAACTGGGTTTTTCAAGGTTTGGGGCTTCCTCGCCTTTTCGCCTTTCCGACGCTCCAAGACGGCCCAAGAAGCTTCCAAGACCACCCCAAGACGGCCCAAGAGGCCTCCGAGAGAGGCCCACAACCGTCCAAGAGAGCCCCACGACAGCCCAAGAGGCGCCCAAGACGGTCCAAAAGGACCCCAAGAGGGCCCCAAGAGGAGCCCAACATGGAGACCACGAGCCGAGAATCCGAGCCTTCCGCTCCAAGAGGCCTCCTGGAGGCTCCAAGAGGCCCCCAAGAGGCCCCAAAGGGGCGACAAGGGGCCCGAAAGAGACCCCAAGAGGCTCGACAACGACCCCCGAGAGTCTCCAAGAAGCCCTCGAGAGGCATCCAACGAGATCCCAATGAACGTCCACGAAGCCTCAGAGCGCCAAAACCATTGATTCCCACTGGGTTTTTCAAGGTTTGGGGCTTCCTCGCCTTTTCGCCTTTCCGACGCTCCAAGACGGCCCAAGAAGCTTCCAAGACCACCCCAAGACGGCCCAAGAAGCCTCCAAGAGAGGCCCACGACCGTCCAAGAGAGCCCCACGACAGCCCAAGAGGCGCCCAAGACGGTCCGAAAGGACCCCGAGAGGGCCCCCAAAGGGGCTCAACATGGAGACCACGAGCCGAGAATCCGAGCCTTCCGCTCCAAGAGGCCTCCTGGAGGCTCCAAGAGGCCCCCAAGAGGCCCCAAAAGGCGACAAGGGGCCCGAAAGAGACCCCAAGAGGCTCGACAACGACCCCCGAGAGTCTCCAAGAAGCCCTCGAGAGGCATCCAACGAGATCCCCATGAACGTCCACGAAGCCTCAGAGCGCCATTGATTCCCATTGGGTTTTCAAGGTTTGGGGCTTCCTCGCCTTTTCGCCTTTCCGACGCTCCAAGACGGCCCAAGAAGCCTCCAAGACCACCCCAAGACGGCCCAAGAGGCCTCCAAGAGAGGCCCACGACCGTCCAAGAGGGCCCCACGACAGCCCAAGAGGCGCCCAAGACGGTCCAAAAGGACCCCAAGAGGGCCCCCAGAGAGCCCCAGATGGAGACCACGAACCGAAAATCCGAGCCTTCCGCTCCAAGAGGCCTCCTGGAGGCTCCAAGAGGCCCCCAAGAGGCCCCAAAATGCGACAAGGGGCCGGAAGAATGCAAAAAGGAAAGTGCAGAATATTGTCTTGTTCCCTGCGATCGTATTCACGAGCCGCCACCTTCCCAAACAGAAGGTTCAGGCGGGCAAAGAATGGTTCCCGCCTGCGAAATCACCCAAAGCCAACCATCCATAAACAAAGAAACGACCCAGCAGCACCCCACTGACAACGATCACACGGGCACTCGACAGCCGTGCACCAATACGGGCCGGCGGAATGAGCGAAGCGATTAAATAACTATTTGGGGCCCACGTGCGCCAACGTGTTCTTAATCGACAGTCCCCCGACCCGCCGCCCTCCGAGCAGGGCACAATGGCAGTGAGTCCGCCTGACCTGCGCGCGCCGCAACAGCCTGCAAGCGCCACAACACGCACAACACTTATGTGAACACCGAAACATGCCTTTCGGCACCACGCCATGCCCGTGAGCTCGGCGCCGCAACAGGGGGAGCCTGCGAGCGCCACAACACGTTCATGAGCACGCACCAAAGCATGCCTTTCAGCACCACGCCATGCCTGTGAGCACTGTCCGCCGCCCAGCATGCAGGGGGGGGGTCCAGGCCTCCCCGCCCAGTACGATCGCCAGCTTAACCCGTGGGGGGGGGGCTTGCCCTAGATATCGAGCGTTACGCCAGGCAGGAACAAAAAACGCTCACCTGCCAGACTGGGTCATACTGCCCCCCGTAGTGGTTGCCCATGATGCAAACGACGCCAATGGTCTTCTCGTCGATGGCATCCTTGAGGGCGGCGGGATCCAATGTAAAACTCTTCCAGCTCGGCTTGACAAAGCGCGGCTGAATGTCCATGTACTTGAAGAGCTTCTCCCATGCAGCCTGGAACATGGTCGTGATCACGATATTTGGATACACGCCGCGCACCTCGTCTGCGTTCAAGCCATGCTTCTTAGCGTACCACGCGCGCCAACGGAACTTCAGAGTCAACCCTGAGAGCAAGCATGCCTCGGTGGAGCCGACTGTGCCGGCACCTGCGTAGCAGCCGTACTTGTCAAAGTCTGCGGGCTTGGGGCAATTCCACAGTTTGGCGATCATGTTGACCACATCGTTGTGCATCTTGAAGGACTCTGGGTAGACAGTCTGGTCCGCCAGGTTGACCTTCAAGCCCATCAGGGCCACCTTCTCCTCGTCGGGCTCAAAGACCACGTTGACGTAGGAACTGGTGTTGAGACGCTCCTTGAAATCCAGCAGGTGGTAATCCTCGATCTTCCGCAAGCAGAAATTTGAGGGAATTCCAGTTTCGGGAAGCGCCATGTCGTCTTCCGGGTCCTGTGCCGCAGCACGGCTGGCATAGAACGGCAGCGGCGCCTCCGTCTCGCCCGCCATCGCGCCCGGTCGCGCCCTCGGCCGCCCCACGGAACACGGGACCCTGCGCGCCAACCTCTGGTCTGGCAGTTCCACTTCGAGCCTCGGATACGGGCGCTGGAGTTGCCCGCGCGCTCCTCGCAACTTGCATGAGCACTCTTTCCCCGGACATGATGCACCCACAAAAGACTGATCCTAGACCTGCCTGGCCGATTTCTGTACAAACGTCCGGCTGCGGCGATGAATGAAAGAGCGATGCAGAACAGCAATCGCCAGAAAGAGCAGCACGCATACATCGATTGACTTGCTATGGCTGACAATGGTTGGATGGCGAGCCCACCGCAGCAACAAGGAGAGCTGTCTTCCCTTATCCTTATCTTCATCCACCTTCTCCTCGAGCCCTTCTTCTCTTCCTCCTCCCCCTCTACTCCACAGCCTGCTCATCACTTTGATTCCTCACCCTCCCCCTTTGCTGCGAGTCCCTGCGCGCGTGGAACAGCTGGACCCGTCGGCGCCTCCGCAAGCCCGGGGTGGCCAGAGGCGCGATTGTCGCCGCTGAGGCCTGCTCCACGGCCAAGCGTGTACTGCGCGCGGGCGCTCACGGAAAGACGGTCCCACGCGGCGTCCCAGGGGCGGCCCACGTGGCGTCCCAGGGGCCCGCCTGGGCGGCCTGTCTGCGCTGCGGCTGCTGCTGGCGCCGCCGGCCCGGGCGGGCGGCGCGGAAGCAGCGTGGCGCGGGGCGCTGCGGCTGCGGCTCGCGGCGCGCCTGGGCGCGCCTGGGATAGTTCCACAGAAAAGATTACTGCCGCTCGGGCATGATCCGCGGCCAAGCGAGTGCTGCGCACGGGCGCTTGCGGGAAAACGGTCGCGCCCGACTCTCCTACTTTTTGGTCGGCGGGCGCAAGAAAGATCAGACGCCGGTCGAGCGACGGGAAGGGGCGCTCTCGGAGTGAAGTGGGCGCACCGACTCCCCTACGACAGGTTCGTGCGGCGTCGGCGCGCGCAGGTTTTTGACACCGCGCCGATCGTTCAACTTTGAATCGATCGTGGCCCCGATCGTTCCAGATTGAATCCCGTTGGGCCCAATGGCGTTACCGCGTCCCTCGGTGCATCCGCGCCAGACCTCAACCTTGAACGCCTTCGCCAGCGTCGCCAGCGCGCCAGCGCCGCATGAATCCACAGAACACGCTGGAAGCCACTGCGCACGGTCCAATCTACGGAGGGCCTGCCTGCCGACAGCCAGCGCCGACAGGTCTCAGGCGTCGCGACGAAGCCCGGAACATCGAGGCCCGTTCAACGGCAGAGGCCCAGGAGGCCCGCTGCCGTGCGGGTGGCGCCCCAGGGAGGAGCATCGGACAGCATGCGTGATCGCTTCTGCTGTGTGGCGGAGCCTCGGCGCGCAGATGAAGTGAAGCTGTCCCGACCAGCGGCACGCAGCTGCGAATCTGGCGGCAGGCGCGACGCGCGCGCGCGATGGCCCGCACACCGCGGCAAGACGCTGAGCAGCGCGCGGAGGGAGGGGCCTCGCGGCTGCCCGTCGCTCGAGTTGCGCGCACATGTGCGCGCAAAAGGCTGGCGCGGCGAATGCCACGCAGTTATTTCAGAAGCTGCTTGGAAAAAAAATATCACAGGGGACGACGTCACCAAGGGCGATTGTAATGCACCTACTGGTGGCTACCCCCACAAGATGCCAAAACATGACAGTAGTGATGAATCGTGCCATGACTGGACACAGGGCACGGGGAGTCTTTGGCTTCACTAGCCAGGCTAAGAAAAAACCGTGGTCCCATTTTGGCACAAATATCAGACCACATCCAGGGTCCCCCATTCGCGCGCACTCTCTCGACTGGAAACGTAAATTGAAATGGACGATGAACGCGCCACGGAGCTGGAGGACGGAGGCAGAGAGAGGAGGCCGAGGGATCCTGGGAAGAAGCATGAGTACGAGAAACATCGCCGCGCGCTACTATTTGTGTTACAGAACAGCCCTGCACGACGCATAGAGAACAGCGCCATGCGCTGAGTGCCGCGGATTCCAGAGTGCCTCGCGAGCGTGCAGCGCCCTTGCAGCTTCATACCATCGGTGTGGCTCCCTCTGGGGCACTATCTGCGTAAAGTGTGCCGAGATGAGCGCGGCGGCGCCATGCGACCATCTCCGCTGGGAAATAGGCGAGGCCGCTTTGTCATGTGTGTGCGTGTGTGGTTGTGCGTGTGTGTATGTCTGTGTGTATGTCAGTGTGTATGTGTGTCTGTCTGTCTGTCTGTCTGTCTGTCTGTCACTGTATGTCCGTCTGTCTCTGTATGTATGTCTGTCTCCCTGCCTGCCTGCCTGCCTGTCTGTCTGTCTGTCTGTCTGTCTGTCTGTCTGTCTGCCTATATGTCTGTCTGCCTATATGTCTGTCTGTCTGTCTGTCTGTCTGTCTGTCTGTCTGTCTATTTGTCTGTCTGTCTGCCTGTGTGGTGTGTGTATGTGTGTATGTGCGTGTGTGTGTGTGTTTGTGTGTGTGCGTGTCTCTGTGTGTGTGCCCCGCCCCTGCGACATTGGACAGCTGGGGCTCCATTGTTCCAGACAAATCTACCATGCTCGCACTCTGCCCCAGAGCTGTCCAGTCGCGCGCGCTCTGTCCGCGTCGGTTGACTTGCACCGTGCTCACAGCAGTAATTTTGCTGATGGTGGGGCCCCGCGCCGCCATATTTCATCAATCTCGCAGACTGCGCCGGCCCGCGCGGCAACGCTATCTGGACGCAGCACGGGCGAGGCAGATCCTCAGCGCACCTTCCCAAGATGCCATGCTGAACGCAATGGCTCGTGAGTCCACGCCAGCTCATCCTGCAGAACGGGCCCACGAATACGACAATCACAGAAACAGAGCAGCAATCGTCCAACGGATGAGGTACGCATGAAGACAAGCCGACTGGCCATCACCAAAGGAAGACAGACTCAGCCACTCGGGTACCTCTGGCGACGGAACCAACTCCGCATCGCCCCGGGCTTCCCTTAACATGCGAAACAACTTCTCTGTCTTGGCATTCCTGGTCTTGGGAACGGTTTTCAGCCCGTGGCGCACGAGGAACTTCTCGGCGCGCTTCGGAACTCCCGCTTCTTCCACTCACTCTTCAATGTCTCTGCGAACTCGACCTTCGATCCACTCGGCAGCTCGACGATATGAAGGAACTCCGCCTCCACCAGCTTGACCTGCAAACCGTGGGAGCTCCTAGCCCCTCCCGTCGAGCCCCGCTGGCGGCCGTCGTTCTTTCCTCCTCCTGCTCGCGCGCGCGCGCGTGTTTACGCTTGTGCGCGCGCGTGCGTTGCGCGTCGAGGGCGCACGCTCAGCCGTCGCGCAGACTGACCGCAGCTTGCGCCAGCCGCCAGCAGGCCCGCGCGGGCCGCTTGCAGGCCCCAGATGTCACCAGGCGCCCGAGAGCAGACACTCCCCAGATCACCGAAACAGAAAGCAAGCAAAAGCACACTCGATCCAAGGAGGGCGCAGGAGGCTCGGTCCCTGACCCCAATTGCTTCCCCGTCATTAGGTGGAGCCCCGCCATGAGGCGATCCCACTGGCGGCCCCGGCCCTCCTCAGCGGGTGTCTTGCGCCGCCGCGGCCCTGGCGGCGCGCCTGAACGACCCGTTCCATCGCGGCGGGCCCGCTTCCTGGGGCAGGCGCCGCACCTGCGGCAGAACGTGAGAAGGCGGTCGAAAGAGCAACTCGCGCCCTCGACCCTGCGCGACCTCCCCCCCCGCCCCCGCCCCCTCCCCCCTGGGCCGCCCTCCCGCGCGTCGGCGGCAGCGGCGCAGCGGAGGCCGCGGGCGGTGCACGGGCGGCCTGGCCGCCGAGCGGGAGCGCTCGGCGGCGCCAGGAGCAGTCGCCGTCGGCGGGGCCGCGCCGCGCGGCGCCGCGGGTGGAGGGGCCCCGCCTCTCTCCTCCTGCGACCCGCGAACAGCGGCGAGCGAGCGACGGGCGGCGGCAGCGCGGCGCTCGGCGGCCGCGGACGGCCCCGCGCCGCCACCCCATCCGAAACGCCCAAACTCCCTCTGCGGGGGGGGGGGGGGGGGCGAGGTCGAGAGCTCGGCCGACCCCGCCAACCCGCCCGCCCTAATCCCCAGACCCCCCGACCGATCCACCTCGAACGCCCGTCGTCGCGAGGTCGCGCCCCCTGCCGTCTCGGCGAGCGGCCCCCGCTTCGCCCCCGCGACCCCCCCGAAACGCCTCCAGCGGCGGGGGCCGGCGGCGGCAGCAGCAGCGGCGGCGAGCGCAAGGGCGACCGCGGGAAGGGGCGGGCGGGCCGCAGGGCTGGCCCCCATCGGCCTGCACTGCCGCCCGGGCGCGGACCTTGGCAGGGCCGAAGCGACACTGGGATGAAACTCCAGGCGCCTGGCCGTCTCCGCCGCGCGGGGCACCGGCAACGCATCGAGCTTCTCGTCCTACGAGCGGGGCACAGTCGCAAACCGCGCGCGGGAGCGAGAGGGGCGCCTGCGCAAGCCCTCTCGGGGCGCCCGGCGGGGCCCCACTCCCCGGAACCAGCCGCGCGCGCGGGTGCCCGCCCCGAGAGCCTCGCATTCTGGCCCCCGCCCCGCAAATCCGGCCCCTCGCCGGGTTCTTGGCGGGGCGGGCAAGGTCCAGGGCGACGCTGGCAAACGGGTCAGCCCAGCGATTCCCGATCCAATCCTAGGTGGCGAAGCAGGGCCTGGTGGCCTGGTCAACAATTGCGCGCGAGGGAATCAATCCGAACGGCGGCGGCCGCCTGCCTCGGCGAACGACTGCGGCCGCGAGGGCTGTCCAGAGAGCAGCATGGCGGGCAGGGGCGGGCGCGTCACCAGGGCCCTGCCTCCGCCGCGCAATTCAAATGGCCAGGGATCAAAAATCGACCTGGGAGGACAGGAATGCGGCGACAAACCCAGCAAATCTCTCAGCCCCCGCCACTGTCTGCACTCCTGGGGAGCGGCCCGACAATCGCCTTGCAGGTCAACCCATCGTTTCGCAACTGGACCACCGACCATGAGCAACAAACAATTCGGGAACATCCATGCCGAAACCGCCGCCATCGATGCACGGACGACCACCCGAAAGCACCTCAGAGCCCCCCAACAGCGAACGAAACCAGAGCACATGGGAGTGGTCTCTGCTCGAAGGATCTTCAGGGGAATCGCATGGGCGGAAAGAAGGGGCTCACATGGGCCTCCCTGGGCCGTCCCATGGGCTTGCTGACAGAGGCGTTCAGGAGTCCTACGGAGGACCCAAGTGGCTCCTCAGCGTGACGCTCATAATCAAGCAAGGCTAGGCGACAATACCAACGATGACCGTGCATCTCACATCTAACTCCACATGCAAGACAACGACCGTTGGCAATCAACCATGTCTAATACTTTCTTCTGTTTTCTGACGAGACCACATCGCATCAGCCCGCGCACGCAGCAGCGAGGGCAGGCGAGAGGCTGTCTCAGCGCACTGACGGATGTCACGGTGCCAGAACTTTTTTTTGCCCTTTTGGAGTTCTCTGGTGGCTCGCGGGTTCTCTGGACCACGGACGGTGAGCGATCTACACGCTTCCCGCGGCAGCTGGCCCATACCAGAAACCGAGCGGCGGAGGAGGCCACGAGAAGGCGCGAGGCGGCGGCTATCAGATAAAAGAAGTGCTGCGGCGACACCTGTGGATTAAACTACAAGGTAAACCCGAAACTCAGATGAAGAAAGGGCCAACCTCGGGCCGCAGCTAGCTAGGAGGCAGGAGAGGCAGCGAAGGGGAAAGAGAAGGAAAGAAGAACGCGAATGGGCAACCAGCCGAAGCAATCAACACCTGACAGCTCCGTTGCTGGGTGGACGCCGGCGTGTCGCACTAAGCGCGGGACGGGGGAGAAGGAGGAGAAAAAGGAGAGACGCCAAAGGCGAGTGGGAAGCCACCGAATGCTCGTCGGAGCACCTCGCGCGTGCGAAGACCAGACGCTCTGGGCAGTGCCAGAACCGGCGCGCGCACAGGAGTCCCACGCAAGTCTACTGCAAACTGGGGCCCGCAGGCTGCAGTAGGCCCCGAATCAGCCTGGTTGGAAGGGCCATGCCACTTCGCCAGAAGAGCGGGCACCTAGTGTCACGATTGCCGATGCGACGCAAGGCGGAGGAGGAGAAGGAGGAGGAGGAGGAGGAGGAGGAGGACTAAGCAGGAGGACGAGAGCGCAGGGCAATATCAAATAAGATTCTGAAGCAGCGCGAGGGGGGCGCAGGGCACGGGAAGCTCCGAGAGCAAACCGCCCCTGTCTCCCCCTGGGCGGCGGACGCCGCCCCCGAGATCGGGGGACAGCGCACGGATAAAAAACAACAAAAACATGCAAAGCAACGTTGTGACCGAAACGGGAAGGACGCAGGAGTCGAGGGGCGGGGGAACTGAGCACGACACCAGTACCATCGGACGCCACCCCCCCAGGGGGGGGCACAAGCCCAAGGCATGGAGAGCACCGCACCCCGACGACGACGACGCCGACGACGACGACGACGCCGACGACGACGACGACGACGACCACGACGACAACGACGACGACGACGACGACGACGACCACGACGCCGGCGGCGACGGCGACGACGAGACGAGGACGACGACGAGGACGACGAGAATGGCGGCGGCGGCGGCGGAGGAGGGAGCGGCGGCGGCGGAGGCGGCGGCACGACGACTACGACATGGGAGGGGAAGAGGAGGGAGGGAGGAGGCCGCAGCAGCAGAAGGAGGGGGGGGGAGAGCGCAGCGGTCCCCTGCCACCCTAGGCGTGGGGCCCCCAGGGGGAGGCGGTGGGGCGAAGTGCCACGGTGCCAGAACTGCTCGCCATTGCGCTCAAAGATGCAAGCCTGGGCGCGCCAACAGCCAGCGCGCGACGCCCTGCGCGACCTGGTCGCGGACGTCTTGGGGCGCCATCTCCTGCGGGCACAGGGCGGCGTCCTGATCGGTGCCGATGGCGGTCGCTGACAGAAGCTTCCAGCCGACCAAATGCAAGGTGAGCAAGAGGGCCGCCACAGGCCCTCGCACGCGGCACCACCTGGGCCGAGACCGGACCTGCGCGTCCACGAAGTGCCACGTCTCCCGCAAGGGCACCAGCTCCAACGGGCTTTCCCCGGGCATGGTCGCGTACATATGGGCGACGTTGGTCGTCGCGGCGCCAAGCGGGTCGCGTCGCGCTGCGCCTGGCCCTGCATGAACATGCCCATGCAATTCAGGCCGCGGGTCGAACTCCTGCAATCGCTGCGGCGATCGAGCAAATGGCCCCGAGCGCGTGATCGACCGCCTCGCTGACAGAGGCCCTGCGGCTGACAGACGGCGCAATCCCCGCCGCCCAGGCGCGCGTCGCGCGCTTGGCCCCGACCGCCTTCCCGAAGATCATCGACTTTCGAACCCGCGCGCGCAGCTGCGCGAGCCTGTAGCTGCGCGAGCCCCCGCACCTCCCGCTGCCGACGGACCTCGGGCCCAGCCAGTTCGCGGCCAAGGTTCCGCATCCAGGGCGAGGCCTGGCACGCGCCTGGCGCGCGCCTGGCGCGCGCCGCCTGGCAGGAAGCGCGCGAGGCACTGCGCGACGAAGCAACGCGCCGGGGCTTCTTGACCTGGATGGGCGGATAGAGCGATTTCAACTCGAGCGCGAGCTGACCCGCGCCGTCGCCGAACTCTGCAGCACTGCGGTGGGCCCGCTCATGCATCTGCAGGGGCGCGCCATCAATCAGCTGGCGCGGCTGCATGGCAGGTCGGAATACGCTGACGCGAATCACGGGGCGCGGGCGCTGCATCAGCACGGCCAGAGGAGGGCAGTCGCTTGGGAGCACCCCGCCACGATCCCCTGGCGCGACAAGTGGACGGCCGACTCGGCGCCGCGAGCGCGCACGACTCGAGGTTGCCAGTACAGCCTACGAGCCGCGGTGGGACATGGCCTCCATGACCAGCACCTCTGGCGCCACCAGCTCGAATAATTAAAACAGATCGACCGCCAGAGCGATGACATCCCGCCGCTAGGCGATGGCCACCTCGATGCGAGAAAGCCGATGCAAAGGAACTGCGCCGCGAGCCTGCCCCCCAACGCATGGGCCGCTCGGTGCGCGGCCTCCCGCTCTGCAGCCAGCGGCCTCCGAGCCCGGCCCCAGAGCCTCACCGCCGCGTTGAGCAGACCCATCAAGAACATGCCTCCCCCTGTTTGGAGGGCCCCGCCAGGTCTGTCGCAAGGCGCTCCGGCGGCCAGCCCAGGCGGCGCTCTTAGGCCCTGGGCGCGGAAAAGCCGGGGGATGCCGAGCAAGGCCTCGTCCGACAAGACGCCGAGCCGCCCGGGGTGGAAACTGGTCAGGCCGACGGCGGCGCCCTGCTTGAACGAGCGGATGGCCCCACGAAGGCCATGGGCCGACTGCGGCGGCAGCGCGGGCCGCCCCGTGGCCTGGAAGGAGCTGGGCGGCCCCTAAGCCACGGTGCTCCCAGATCGCCTGCCACTCCGCGAGCTCCACGTCAGCGAGGTCACACGGATGGCCACTGGCGCTGGCGTGCGGGAGCCCCGCCTCCTGCTTGGCTCCGGCGAGGCGGCGGGCCTGCCACGCGCCGCCGGCGAAGGCGTCGCGCGCCCAGGACGTCCAAGCCCGATTGCAAACCTTCATGGCCTCGGCGGTGAGCTGCCCGCTCGTCGCGATCACGGCCTGGGCACTGACCTCCAGCGACGCCCGCCTCAGCGGGCCCACCCCCGCTTGCAGGAGCCCCGAGGCCCCGGCATCGAGCGCGCCCAGGATGCGCCGCGGGCTGCGCATGCGCGCGCAGAGCGGCTCGAACCCCAGAAGGGCGTCGGCCGGGCCTGCGACCCTGCGGCAGCGCCGCAGCCCCTGGAACGCCACTCCGCGAGCAGCCCCTCCCCAGAGATGGCGCGGAGGTGAAGGCCTGCAGTCGCCAGAATGCTGGTCCATCCAGTGGCGGTGCCGGTCGTGCGCGCGCAGGTGCACGCCGACGGCCTCTGCCCACTCTGCTCCGAAACGTTTGCGCAGCCGCTGCAGATTTGCGCGGCCACCGTCGCGGCCGCGGGCGCCAGCCCGCCAGGCCGTCTCGCAGAGCTCCCGTTCGCGCTGCAATCTCCCGGCATCTCTGGGGAGGGCCTCATCCCATTCGCCCCCGTCGAACAGCAGGTCGATGGCAGAGCCGTACACCTGCTCCGCAGTGCAGGCCATGCACCGCTGGAGCCAGTCCTCCAACGCGCCCTGCCCCGTCTGCTGCTGCTTGTGAAGGTGGCCGATCCTGCGCCCGCATAGCGATTGATGTCCCTCTGGGGCTGCTGCTCTTGCCGCTGCGCGGCCGCTCGGCCAGGGCCCTCGCCGCGGCAGATCGGCGCGTCCTGCGAGCAGCCCCTGGAGGGGCCTCCCCCCCCCAGCAGCGTCGGCGCGCCAGGCCGCGCCACCAGAGAGCGAAGATTCGGCTCTTTCCAGCCGATGCGTCCATATGAGTGAGTGTCAGCCCGCACTTCGCCGTCTTCGCAGGAGGGCCCGGCATGGCGACCTCCGCTATGGCGTGAGTATGGCTGGAGATGCCCTGCTCAAACACGGCAGCCTTCTGCGAGAGCGGCCTCGCGCGTGGCCTGGAAGCCCCCGAGGCTGCGACCATCGAAGATGCAGGCGGGGTCTTAGTCGAACTCCCACGACCCGCGGTAGCCGCTGACTCCACCGAACTAGGCTGCGCCCCTTGGCAACCCTTCTACCCGGTAAACTCGCCCAGATCGAGCCCCACATGAAGGAGGCCACCTCCAGACGCACAGCCATCATATTGGGCAGTTGTGCGGTTGCCCCCATCGCCTGACCCAGCCCGCGAAGTAGGATCCCCATGGACAATTATGCGGCTGCCCTCAACGCTTGACCCCGCCCCCGAAGTAAGACACCTAGGGGCAATCATGCGGTTGCCCGCAACGCCTGGCCCTGCGCTAGGAGTGATACCCCATCGGGAAATACGCGGTTGCCTTCGACGCCTGACCCGGCACTCTTGGGAAATGGCGCCCACATCGCACCTGTGGCCGTCGAAAGACCAATGGCTGCCGTTCCAGGGGGTGGGGGGGGCTCGCTCGCTATCAGAGGGGATCTCACGTCAACGCACGTCTCCACTTCATCCTGAATGACGGCCCAACGATTGCGGTCTCTGGCCAGACGCTGCTGCCAATCCTCCGACGTTCCGCGGATCAACCGAGCGCATCTGGTCGAGTGGTTTGTCCTTCGCCTGCCTAAACTCTGCCGTGAACGCCCGCACTTGATTTTGCATGCCCAAAACCTGCGACGCCATCGATCCAGTTTGCTTGGACGTGGGAGGCGCAACTGGCTTGGGTGACCCTCCGTGCACTCTGCTCTTGGGCAAGCCGCAACTGCTGCAGGCCAGCTTACCCGCAAAGATGCGTAGGGCAGGCGGCTGTGACAAAGGCATGACATGCAGAACCACTTCTGACGACGAGCTGCACAGCTGCCTCCGCCTCCTCCAGTGCCACCAGGCGGCCACGGCACCATTGCTTCACAACTGCACGGGGAGTTTGGGCGCCACTCATTGCAGTAGCCCAGAAAGCAACAGTGGCCAGGGGACCAAGATGGCGATGGTTCCAAGAGATTGAACTCAAGCGCGACCCCTCGCGCTCGAAACGCTCTCTCGGACTTGCGGTCGTCGGGAGACGTATGACCTTCAGCCAACATGGTTAGGAACGTGTGTATGTGTATGTGTGTGCGTTTGTGCTGTGGTTTGTTGTGTTGTGTTGTGTTGTGCTGTGCTGTGGTGCATTTTGATGCGCTGTATTGTGTTGTGGCGTACTGCGTTGTGTTGTGGTTGGTTGTGTTGTGCCGTCTTGTGGTGTGTTGGGCTGTGGTGTGATGTGTTGTGTTGTGTTGTGTTGTGTTGCGGTGTAGTGTGGTGTGTGTGTGTGGTGTTGTGTGGTGTGGTGTGTTGTGGTGTGTTGTGGTCTGGTTTGGTGTGGTGTGTTGTGTTGTGTTGTGTTGTGCTGTGTTGTGGTGTGGTGTGCTGTGCTGTGGTGTATTGTGGTGTGTTGCGTTGTGTTGTGTTGTGTTGTGGTGTGGTGTGATGTGGTGTGTGTGTGTGCGTGTGGTGATACGTGCCGGTGTGTGTGCGTTTGCGCAAGCGTGTGTGTGTGAGTGTGTGTGTGTCAGTGTGTGTGTATGAGTTGTGTGCTGTGTGGTGTGTGTGTGTGTTGTGTGTTGTGTTGTATGTTGTGTGTTGTGCGTTGTGTGTTGTGCGTAGTGTGTGCGCGTGCGTGCGTGCGTGCGTGCGTGTGCGTGTGCGTGTGCGTGTGCGTGCGCGCGTGCGTGTCCGTGTCCGTGTCCGTGTCCGTGTGCGTGTGCGTGTGCGTGTGCGTGTGTGTGTGTGTGTGTGTGAGTGTGTGTGCGCGCGTGCGTGCATTCGGGCGTGCATTCGTGCGTGCGTGCATGTGGTTGTGTATCTACGTGTGTGTGTGTATACTGCGCGAGCACCTCCACCAGAGGCGTAGGTGGAGCTCTCTGGGGGCAGAGGCCGCGCGAGGGCTGTGCCGAATGGGCGCGCAAGCGCCATGCGAACGCACCTAATTGTGCCCTAGGTGGAGATCCCAAAGGGTCAGGAAACGCGTGATGGAGGCCCCGACATGGGCTCGGCAGAACCATGCGAAGGATAGAGACGGCGGCACCACGCGAACGCAACCACTGGGGCCCCAGGCGGAGCTCCTTGCTGGGCACTGGCCTTTTGATGGGTGTGCCGAACTCGGCGCGGCAGCGCCATGCGAACGCACCCACTGGGGCCCTAGGTGGAGCTCCCTGGAGGGGGGACATGGAATGTGTAAGCAGTGGGTAAAATGGGCGAGGCGGCGCCATGCGAACGCACCAAGTGAGGGGCAAGGTGGAGCTCCCCCTGTGAGGGGCATGCAACGCGTGAGGGCTGTGCCGAAATGAGCTCGGCAGCGCCATGCGAGCGTACCCGCTGCGGCCCCAAGTGGAGCTTCCTGCGGAAGCAGAAAACGCGTAAAGCGTGTGCCGAAGTGGGCGCGGCTGCACAGTGCGAACGCAACCACTGGGGGGCCCAGGTGGAGCTCCCTGCGGAGGCAAGGAACGCGTGAGGGGTGCGCCAAATGGGCGTGGCGGCGCCATGCGAACGCACCAGCTGGGGCCCTAGGTGGAGCTCCTTGCAAGGCACGCTGCAGTGAGGGGCGTGCCGAAATGGGCGCGGCGGCGCCATGCCAACGCAACCACTGGGGCCCCAGGCGGAGGTCCCTGGAAGGCGCATGAAACGAGTGAGGGTGTGCCGAAATAGGCGCAGCCGCGCCATGCGAATGCAACCACTGGGGCTCTAGGTGGAGCTCCTTGCTGGGCACGATCGTCGTGAGGGGTGTGTCGAAACGGGCGCGGCGGCGACATGCGAACGCACCAAGTGAGGCGCAAGAGGTGGAGCTCCCTCAGAGGGGCATGAAACGCGTGAACGGTGTGCCGAAGTTGGCGCAGCTGCGCCATGCGAGCGCACCCGCTGCGGTCCTATAGGTGGAGATCGTTGGGGTGGGGGGGCAGGAAACGCATCAGGGGTGTGCCGACATGGGCGCGGCGGCGCAGGGGTGTGCCGACGTAGACGCGGCGGTGCCGAGCGAAAGCACCCAATGGAGCACTGGGTGAGCTCCCTGGGGAGGGGGAACGCATGAAAGTTGGGCCGAAGTGGGCCGAAGTGGGCGCGGCGGCGCCATGCGAACGCGCCCACTGGGGCCCTAGGTGGATCTCCATGTGGACCACGAAACATGTGAGGGGGCGTGCCGAAATTGGACAGGACAGGCAGAGGAGGAGAACGAGGAGGAGAGGAGGAGAAAGAGGAGGAGAGGAGGCGGAGCCTGACTCACAGAAGGGTTGGGGAAACAAGCGAATATATCACGCGCCATAGACAAACTTAAACGTGTAAGCTAAAGGCGATTCTGCGGTGATGATCGAGCAACACCAAAATCCAAACAGTAACATAGATTTCTCTATGGCCATGATCTCCCCTCTCCTCTTCATAACTCTGTTCCCCCTGCTCGCTCTTAATGTTCCTGTCCATCCTCCGCGTCCTTCCCCTCCCTCTCATCCTCTCCTCGTCCCCGTCCTCCTCCTACCCCATCATGCCCCAACCTATTCGCATGCCTCCCTTCTCCCTCTGATATCCCTCCTTCCCCTTCCGACCTATCCCCTCGGTCACTGTCCATCCCTCGTCTCCTCCCTCTGCTCCTCCCCCTCCTCCACTCCCTTCCTGCTCCTCCTGCTGCTCCTGCTCCTCCTGCGCCTCCTTACCAATCTCCCCCCTCATGCCCCTCATTCACTGGGGATGGCCTCCGCTGCTTCAACTGGGCTGCAGCATGCGCCTGTATTCCAGATATTCCAGGGGGAGGGGGGGAAGGAAGCAGGGCGTGCCTAGACTCCTGACGGCCCGGACACAACATGCACGCACGGACGCACGCACGCTCGCACGCACGCACGCAGACACACACACACACACACAAACACACACAGACACACGCGCACACACACACACACGCGCGCGCACACGCGCGCGCGTACAAACACACATACACACACAGACACGCGCGCGCACGCACTCACACACGAATACCCACACCCACGCCAACACACACACACGCGCCGCCTTTACAGAACATATAACTACATAATTGATGATGTATGTCCACATATCGGCAAATAGACACACATGCATACACACATACTTACATACATACGCGCATACATTCATACATGCATGCATACATCCACACATACATATATATATATATATACACGTACATGCATACGTGCGTCCATACATGCCTGCCCACCTACACACATACGTGCATACATACATACATAGATGCTTACTCACATACATACACACATACATGCAAGCATGCATGCATGCCTGCACTCATACAGACACACATTCATCGATACACGCAGAGAGACCTGCACACATACATACATACGTACATTCATGCGTGCAGACATACATCCATACTTATACAATTACGTACATGTGCATGCATACACACGTACATCCACACATACATGCATGCATGCATGCATGCATGTATGCATGCATACATACGTACAGGCATACATACACACTGGCACATACATGAATGCGGACATCCACACAAAAATACAAACGTACATACACAATACTACAAACAAACACCATATATACATACAGGCAGACAGACAGACAGGCAGACCGACAGGCAGACAGACAGACAGATAGACATATCGACAACTATACATACATACATACATACATAGACATATTCACATACATACATACGTATGCATACATACATGCATGCATGCATACATGCACACACACATGAATACATACATGCATGCATGCATTCAGACATCCATACATACATGTGTATTTATTTACATATATGACACATGCTGTGTCTCAATGTTCGGCGTCTGGAGACCGCTGCCAAACCCCAGGACCGTCCAATAGCGGCTCCAAACGAAAAACTGGTCCTGGGGAGAGGGGTCCAGAATCGAGTCGCCGGAGTAATATAGAGGGCGGCTCGGAAAGACGAGGCCTTCTTCTCCTGCAGCAGAGCACAAGCTCGTTCTCTGACCATGGCCTCGTCCGAGATTTCCTTTCCGTTCTCGTCCTGTCGCCGCGCTCCGCATCCGCCCGATGTGCGCAGCGCGAAGCGCGAAGCAGCTCTGCCAACAGTATGGGCCGAGTGTTGTTTAGGTTCAGCGAAAGGGCCTCTGAGAACAACCGCGCCGACCTGGAAAGCCCAGGCTACCAAACTGAAATCATGGCTTCCCTCGGTCGCCATGGCGACGCTCAGGGCCCAGATTATTAAACTTGAAAACACTCATTGAGCTGAGAAAATCAATATCGACCTCCTCCCAGCTGTCGGCGGCAGCGGCGGCAGTGGCAGTGCCGGAACATTGCTCAAGGCCTCCTAGATGGGGTCCGAGTAGAGGGGGTGGAAGGATCGCGCCGCATCGCCGCATCGGCGATGCAACGGCGACGTCAGCGATGCATCGGCGACGTCGGCGTGGGGAAATACGGGCTCCACATCGAGCCTCATCGCTGATGCATCGGCGATGCGGCGCGATCCTCCGACCCCATCTACTCGGACCCCACCTAAGAGGCCTAGAATTGCAGGCCAGCGAGGCAGAAGACACTGGAGGGCTCGGGGCCCAGACTCGCTCCGTGCGGCAGGAGCACTTTCGTCAAGTCGGGCCTGTCCCTCTACAGGGGGAATATTCAAAAATAGTCAAAATAGATGGGGACAATTTTTTTGTTTTTTTTGTTTTTTTTTTTTTTTTTTTTTTAAAAAAAAAAAAAACTATGTTTGAATAGTTGTGGACTAGTCAGACTTTTTCGCCCAAGATCCGCCTGTAGGGTGCCATGCCCGACCTAACGCTGTCGTGCCAAGCGCGGAGCGCGCCGTGTCTGCGCCGTCGCCAGCGTCGCCGCCCTGACTGGTGCGCACTGCTCTGCCCAGGACTCCTGACTTGGTCGTCCTGCGCAGTGGCCACCACCCACCGTAACTCAGAGGAAGAAGAGGTACCCATACCGCTACCCTTCGGTCGGGCATGTGCCCCTACAGGCGCATTTTGGAGGAAAGATTAACGATATGCAAAAAATGCGGAAAAGATAACTATGCGACAAAAACAAGGAGAGATCGTCCCCAGACTATATCTGACTATTTTGAATATTCCCCCTGTAGAGGGACATGCCTGACTTCACGCTACCCTTCCCTTGTTTCCCCCTTTTGGGCCTCCTGGGAGGCTCTCGTCGCCACCGCTGGACTCGCCTCGAGATCCTGGTCAGGACGCGCCCTGGGAGAGGTCCGGGGAGCAGCCGCATCAGTAACTGTCGGTTTCCCCAGTAACCCCCAACTCATCCACCCCGCGCTCCTGAGAAGAGCGGGGGACGGGAGGGAGCAAGGCGCACGGCGGCCTACAGAACCAGAGCCTCCAGGGAGGCCTCAGGGGGAGGACGCCGCTCGGCGCCGAACCGCCGTGGATACCCTCAAATACGTGGTTGAGCAATCGCCGTGGTTCCCTTGTAAAAAAACTATGCGGTGACATTTGTTGTTCTAACATAACAGTTTGTTTGCGAATCCCTTGCAAAAACATGAGACGAAGTGCACACGCGCGCGTCGTCGCGCGCGCATGCCGAAATCCTTCAAAAACCCTCGGTGCCAGAAGGATTCCGCAATCGAGCTTCCCAAAAACATACAAACCACACACAAGGTTTCGCAACACTGATTTGCTAAAAAAACTTCCGCGCGAGCTCTTGCGAAATCTTGTTTAAAAAACATAGGTTTTTCAAGATTTTCACAAACTGCTACCAAACGGACTTCGCGCGCGCGCGCATGTCGAAATCTGTCGAACGCCCTTGCGCGCGTGCCGTCGCGAGGATCCACTGCAAAAAAGGAAACGAAGTGCAGACGCGCGCGTCGTCGCGCGCGTATGCCGAAATCCTTCAAAACCCATCGGTTTCGGAAGGATTTCAAAATCGTGTGTCCAAAAAACCTACGACAACACAAGGTTTCGCAACACGGATTTTCAACAAAAGCGTGCGCGCGCGCTCTTGAGTCGTCGTCGTCGTCGTCGTCGCCGTCCTCCCTCCTCCCGCGTCGTCGTCGTCGTCGTCGTCGCCTACGTCGTCGTCTGTCTTTCCTCGTGTTCGTCGTCGTCGTCCTCGTTGGCGTCGTGGTCGTTTCCGTCGTCGTTGTCGACGTAGTCGTCCTTCCTCCTCCTCCCTCGTCGTCGTCGTCCGTCGTCGGCGTCTCGTCGTCGTCCCTCCTATTTCGTCGCCGTCGTCGTCGTCGTCGATGTCGTCGTCGTTGTCGTCGTCGTCGTCGTCGTCTTCCTTCCTCCCTCGTCGTTGTCGTCGGCGTCGCCGTCCTTCCTCCTTCGTCGTCGTTCGCGTCGTCACCGTCCTCCCTCCTCCCTCGTCGTTGTCGTCGTTGTCGTGGTTGTCGTCGTTGTCGCCGTCGTCGTCCTCCCTCCTCCCTCGTCGTCGTCTTCGTTGGCGACGTCATTGTCGTCGTCGTCGTTGTCTTCGTCGTCGTCGTCGGCGGCGTCGTCGCTTCGTCGTCGCCGACGTCGGCATCGTCGTCGTCGCCGCCGTCGTCGTCGTCGTCGTCGTCGTGGTTGGCGTCGCTGACGTCGTCGTCGTCGTCGGTGTCGTCGTTGTCGTCGTCGTCGGCGTCGTCATCGTCGTCGTCGTGGGTTTTGCAAACCAAGTTGCGGGTGGGTGGGTGTGATGTTTGCAAGAGCGCGGGAGCGCGGGATGTGTCAACTCGCTTGTGACAATCACTAAAAACAGAATAGGATCTACCCCCCCCGGCGTTGTCGGCTCACCTTCTTGGTATCTAAATCACATATGATTCTGACCACATGTCCATTCCAAATATGAATGTACACTATCCCCGGGGGGCCGGTATCCCCCCCCTTGAGGTTCCCTTGTAAAAAACACCATGCGGTGACATTTGTTGTTCTAACATAGCACTTTTTTTTTACGAATCCCTTGCAAAAAATAAGACGAAGTGCACACGCGCGCGTCGTCGCGCGCGCATGCCGAAATCCTTCAAAAACCTTCGGTGCCGGAAGGATTTCGCAATCGAGTTTCCAAACAAACATACAAAAACACAGGGTTTCGCAACACTGATTTGCTAAAAAAGCTTCTGCGCGAGCTCTTGCGAAATCTTAAGAAAACCTTAGGCTTTTCAAGATTTTCACAACATGCTACCAAACGGATTTCGCGCGAGCGCCCTTGCGCGTGTGCCGTCGCGAGAATCCTCTGCAACAAATGAAACGAAGTGCTGACGCGCGCGTCGTCGCGCGCGTATGCCGAAATCCTTCAAAAACCGTTGGATTCGGAAGGATTTCAAAATCGTGTCCAAAAAACCTACGACAACACAAGGTTTCGCAACACGGATTTTCAACAAAAGCGTGCGCGCGCGCTTGCGTCGTCGTCGTCGTCGTCCCTCCTCCCTCGTCGTCGTCGTCGTCGTCGCCGTCGTCGTCTTCTGTCTTTCCTCGTCGTCGTCGTCGTCGTCTTGGCGTCGTCGTCGCTTCCGTCGTCGTTGTCGCCGTGGTCGTCCTTCCTCCCTCGTCGTTTTCGTCGGCGTCTCGTCGTTGTCCCTCCTATTTCGTCGTCGTCGTCGTCATCTTCACTCCTCCCTCGTCGTTGTACTCCTCACTCGTCGTCGTCGTCGTCGTCGTCCGTCGTCGGCGTCTCGTCGTCGTCTTCGTCGTCGTCGTCGGCGTCGGCGTCGTCGTCGTCTTCGTCGTCGCCGACGTCGGCGTCGTCGTCGTCGCCGCCGTCGTCGTCGTCGTCGTCCTCGGCGTCGTTGACGTCGTCGTCGTCGTCGTCGGGGTCGTCGTTGTCGTCGTCGTCGGCGTCGTCATCGTTGTCGTCGTTGGTTTTGCAGACCAAGTTGCGGGTGGGTGGGTGAGAAGTCTGCAAGAGCGCGGGATGTGTCAACTCGTTTGCAACCTCTACCCTAACCCCTACCCGAACCCCAAATTCAAACCCGAATCCTCACCTTACCCCCCGCCCTCAGCCCTAACCCTAAACCGTAACCCCTACCCGAACCCTAACCCCATACCCTAACCCCTGATCCAATCCCTGACTCCATACCCGAACCCTAGCCCGAACCCCTACCCCGAACCCGAACCCGACCCCTTGCCCCCAACCCTGTCCCCTAACCCTAACCCCTGCCCTAAACATAAGACGTAACCCTGACCCTAACCCTACTTTAACCTTCAACCCTGCCCCTAAGCCCTAACCCTTACCCTAAGCCCTAATCCAACCTCCTTTTAGTCTCTAGCCCTATAATCATTAAACCCTGACTACTACAAAAGCGGTCGTTATGCAAACCCGCTCCATCTACTGCAAAAAATAGCGTGTCCTGAGCATGCGCGCAGAATTTCCTGTATTTTGCAATACAAAATGCCAAGTCTCCGTTGCGACCCGGCTCCATCTACAGCAACAAATTATTTCCTGAGCATGCGCGCGGAATCTCCTGTATTCTACACTACAAAGTGCCCGACCCCCGTTGCGACCCCGCTCCGTCTACTGCAGAAAATAGCATGTCCTGCGCATGCGCGCAGAATCTCCTGTATTTTACAATACAAAGTGCGACCCCGTTATGTACACCGGCTCCATCTACTGATAAAAACATTTCCTGCGCATGCGTGCAGCATCTCTCGTACTGTACAATACAAAGTGCCTTCCGTTGCGAGCCGATCCACCTATTCCCAAAAAGAGCCTTTGCTGCGCATGCGTGCAGAATCTCTTCCGCCCGACCCGACTCTTCCCGCCCGTTAGAGCACTCGCGTGCCAACTGGATCGCACATCAGTCGTCGCCGTCGTCGTCGTCGTCGTCGACGCTGTATTCGATGTGGTTATAACGAGGGGAAAGATGATCTTTATGGTGGGGTGGCTTGCGGGTGGGAGTGACGGCCACCGCAGGTGGGTTCGCGGTCCAGGTGTACTCGTGGCCACGCCTAGTAGACCCGAACCCTAACCCCCAGCCCAGCCCGAACCCCGAACCTAACCCGTAATCTCCACCCGAACCCCGACCCTAAACCTTACTCCTAACCGAACTGACCACTTAACCCCACCCTCACCCCGAACCTGACCCTAATCCCTAACCCCGGCCCTATGCCCTAACCCTCACCCCTAAACTTTACCCCAACCCCTAACAGCAACGTTAATCTCGAATACGAACCCTAAGCCCGGACCCTAACCCGCCAAACCTACCCTAACCCCTACCCGAATCCTTACTTCCTATGATTGAACACCCCCACATCCCCACCTAGCCGGCCGATGGCAACCCCGCCGTCCTAACTGTCAAAAAACATTTTTTCCTCGCCAACATGTCGTCGAGTTGCGAAAAGTGTAATAGGAATGGTACGGGCTGCCCATCGATTAGGTGACTGGAAACGGGTGGTCGCGTCCTACCCACCAAACAACAAGAGAACGTTAACGTTTTTCTCGTCAACATGGACTTTCTTGTCGTCGACGCTGCGAAAAGTGTCGCAGGAATGTGGCGCGGCGCGCATCGCGCGCGGACGCCTGGCCAACCCTACGCGGGACTCCCCGTCCTACCTGTCAAAAAGCACAGCAGCGTCGAGATTGTCTTGCCAACATGTACTTTCTCCTCGTCGGCGCTGCGAATCGCGTAGCGGGGATGGGCCGCCCTGCGAATTCCCAAGAGGCATTATCCTCTTCCTCCTCAGTTTCTCCCTCCCTTCCTCTCTCCCTCCCTTCCTCCTCCTCCTCCTCCTCCTCCTCCCCCTCCCCCTCCTCCATCCGCGGCAGGAGCGAAACGATTGGCGGTACAACACGCGTGGCTGGAATGAGACGCGGCGCACTTCGCGCGCTGGACATGTTGTCGCCGACGATGCAACATGAGAGGCCGGAGCGGGGCGCGGCGTACATCGCGCGCGGTCTTGTTTCTCGTCGACGTTGCTCAATGCGCGGCAGGAGTAGGACGCAGCTCAGGTCGCGCGCTGAACGTCTAACCGCCTACGATACAAGATGAGCGACAGGCGTCGGACGCGACGCACTTGCTTCTTATGTTGTGGGGGGGCGGGTGGGAATGGACGGATCCCTCGGGCTCGTTCGAGCTGGCTAACTTGACCCTAGCCTCTACCGTAACCCTAACCCCTAACCCCTAACCCTAACCCCTAACCCTAACCCCATACCCTAAACCCTAACCCGGATCGAACCCCTAATCCAAACCCTAACCCCTACCCTAACCCTAACCTAACCTCAGCCCTAAACCCTCACCCCTAACCCCTTACCCTAAGCCCCAATCTTAAACCTAAACCCTAACCCTAACCCCAAATCCTAACCCTAACTCCTATCCCAACCCTAACCCCTACCCTTAACCCCTACCCTAACCCTAAACCCTAACCCTTACCCCGACCCTAATCTTAAACCTAACCCCTAACCCCTAACCCTACCCCCTACCCTAACCCTAACCCCTACCTCAACCCTAACCACTAACCCCGAATATCCTCACCCCAATCCTAACTCCTACCCTAAACCCGAACCCTACCTCTTACGCATAACCCTAGCCCCTAACCGTAACCCTAATCCCTGACCCTAACCCGAAGAACGAACCCTCATCACTAAACCCAACCCTAACCCCTAACCCTGACCCTAATCCCTAACCCTTACCCTAAGCTCTAATCCAAACCCTGAAACCCTAACCCTAACCCACGGCCCTTCCCTAACCCCTACCCTAACCCCTAACCTTAACCCTAACCCCTACCCTAAATCCTAACCCTAACCTCACCCCTAACCCCTAGCCCCAACCCTAACCCTGACCCTAATCCCTAACCCCAACCCTATGTCCTAACCCTAACCCCTAAACCCTACCCTAGAACCTAACCCTAACCCTAATCTCCAATATTAGCCCTAAGCCCTAACCCTAACCCCTAAACGCTACCCTAACCCTAACCTCTACCCTAACCATCACCTTAACCCCAGCCTCTAGCGCTCTGGAGCGGAGAGAGCCTCCCCACCTGCCCCTCCCTCCCCTTGTCTGGCCAGAAGGGGGGGAGCGGGGGGGGTGTCCGAAATCGCCTCCCCCCCGTCTACAGCGCCAAAGGGGGGGGGGTCCAGAACCCACCGCCCCTTCAAAGGGAGTGGGCCCGAAAATGTCCCCCCCTTGAAGGGGGGGGGGGTGGGGGGGGGGGTTCTGGGAGCACCCCCCTCTTTTCAATTACGAGGTGATCCACTGGCGCTCTTTCATAATGAGGGCCTCCCGAACATCGAGCCCAACGTGTGTCCATTATTTGTAAAAGTCACTGCGTTCGTCGCCCTCCAACAGAAACAAAAACTCCGACATGCCAAGATAGTCGAAAGTGAGCCTGGTAACTCAAATCGGGCATATAGCCTGGCAAATAGCATCCATCGCTCTTCTGTGAGGGTACAGTATGAGGGGTGGATGGGTAAGATAGGATAAGATCGATGTAATGATCTTTCCAGCACATAGCGAACACAAGCAGTGTCCGGGCAAATAGGGCGCGCGCGCCTTGAGCCCAAGGCAGCGGCGCGCGAGCTATGCTCCCGATACTATAACATCTCCCAAAGAGCTACCCTCAAAGTCGGGAGGGGAGGGGACGGAGAGCATAGTCGCACGCAAAATTCGCGCGCACGACTGTTTGCAAAGAAATGAAAACAGTGCGTACAGACTGGCCAAACGCCAGACTGTAAGGCGAGTTTCCTCGCGAAGTATTTCACGCAAATACAGAACAGCCCCTTCAAATAATGAAGGGCTATCGGCCTAGTTAGAGGCAGGCCAAAATTAGGCCATACCTCACCAAGCAAATGTGTATTAAGGCAAAGAGCCTGAGTTGTATGAAGCCGGCTCGTTGCCAGGCGTGAAATATGAGGCTCGTTTCCGAGCAACTAGAGGGGCGCCTTTATAGTAGGCGCCCGTGCTGGCAAACTGGACCACGAGGGCAACAAGGACAGACTAAAATTGATTAGACTTAGGTTTGTCTCTGTCCCCGGGACCCCGAAAGGGAACAAATTGCTTCACGTCATACTTAAATGACTGAGTGCCTGACATCACTTCCAGAAGCAGTTCCCGATCGATGCTTCCCTTTGTATGCCCATCTGCGGTCATATCCCTAGTATCACACCATTGCACGTTATGTACTATACCTATATCCATAAGCTCACGTATCCAACTGATATGTCCAAGCAGAGTCCGTTCTGTGGGTATTTTGAGATCCCTGCTTGATAAAGATTTGTAGACGGACTCAGCGTCTATGGTCAGAGAGACTTTGATAGCAAGGCCTCCAACTTCACGCATATCTCGTAGTTGTCGTGGAGTCAAGGCCCCTGCCTTAAGCTCATGGAGAGTAATGAGCGTAGGGTAACACTCATCAAGGTTATGTGCGGCTGCAAGTGCCTCCGCAGCATAACTGGACCTCACCTGTAATCGGTGTGATTTGCATAGTCCGTCACAGAGGTGAACGACGGACTTGCCTTGAGGCGAGTTTCCTCGCCGTAGTACGTTGGCCCCGCGTATGCCGTAGCCCTTGGTCTCGTCATCCTCCTCCCCGGTAAGCTTCCGATATCCCGAATCGCTATGGATGTCGACTTCATTCGTCAGCTTCATCCGAGGGAAGGTGATGCGTTTCGGACTGCTGATCAGCTTTCGCGTTACAGCATTCAAACGTCTGACTTGTAAAGTGGTGGGCTCTTGAATTTTCTGAAGAGAGACCACATATACCATAAGCCAGATTTGAGTAAGAAGGGCATAGGCGAGGGCTCCTCGCAGGCTTACGAACATGTCGGTAATAAGTTTCGTGGCTTTGGCGTCGGCCGCCGCTCCTGTAAGTTCTGGATGTGTGATAGGACGTAGTTGTTTGATATACTCGTCCTGGTCCATGATCACATCTCCCTGATCATTCTTAGTGTAGCGCACGGCGCAGTTCGTATATGTGTGCTTGTTGAGCTTGCATTTGCCAAAAACCTTTTCGACACGTTGTACATAGTCGTCGATATTTTTCTCTAGACCTGTCATATTAATGTCATCGACATGTTTTGCAGTCAGAAGATCTTGGCTGAGTTCAAATTCAGGATCGTAACTAGTCGGTGTAAGTCCTATAGCTCGTGTGGTCGTACGAAGTTTGAGAGAGAACGCTCTTGGGGCGTCCTTAGTACCCGTTCCTGGTTTGAGGCACCTAAGACAGTGTCGACTTTCGTCGTAGGATGAGAATCCGGGTAGGGTACGAAGTACCTGAGCGCTTCCTGGTGGAAGAGTAAAGCAGACCATGCGAGTTTCCTCGCCAGTGGCATGGGCAAGTTCCTCGTAGGTCAAACCTTTAAGGAACGCCTTATCGACATCCATGGATGCTAAGATCCACTCTGGATGACATGCCGCTTCACTTGCCAAGAGTCGTTGAGACTGCCTTCGGGCGGTTCCCGAGAATGTTTCCACATCAAAGGCCTCAGCATCCATAAATCCACGAAGGACCAATCTGATACGAATGGTTTTAACGTTCTCGGTGCCCATCTTTACGAACTTCCACTTGTATACATATCTGGATGTCATGATGTTGGAAGCTTTGAATAAGTCGTACATCTCAAAGCATCGGTTATCAATCCAGATCTTGAGCTCAGTATATAAGGCTTCACTAACCTCCTTTGGATGTGCTGCTATGTCGGCTTTGGTCAGTAGGTCGTCTTCTTTGACAACCGCAGCACGTTTAGCGGCACTGGATACATATACTCTCATCGTTGCGACCATATCGGTATCGAGCTGTGCAAGTTGGGTCTGATCCAACACTATTTTTGACATTTCTGATGTAAAGCATAGTTCAACGTAAGGACCATATTCATCACTGTCTAGGGAATAGCTCTCGTCGTTTGTGTTCGAACAAAGAGATACTAGAGAAGACTCACATGATTTAGGCTCGTCTCCGAGCATATCTGATGATGTAATATCATCTTCGTCCGCAAATGCTGAAACCAAAACGCATTGGTTAGGCAGCATAGTTGTTGGGACGCAATAGAGATAATCATCTGTAATCGTCGTAGGATGAAGGTCCATACGTAGTTCGTCGTACCACTCTTCCAGCATCATGGCTTCGATATTGTGTTCCTCATTTTCCTCATAGGTTGTCGACAGACGGCCTTCGCTAGGCGATGAAGCATCTGGTGTGTCTGGAGAAGGCCTGTTTCCAGGCGACTCGTGTTCTCCAGACGTGTTGCTTGGATGCTGATATTTAGCCAGGTCATCGTGAAATCCTAAGGAAGGGACACGTGAAGTCAAGCATTGAATAAGTCTGGAGTGAGTGCTACCAGTAATCTGAGAGATGTTTAGGCCGGTGCCCACACATTCGTAGTAGCGGAACGCCGGGCTAATGTCATTATCATAGTGGATCAGCGTAGACCCGGTGGCGTACTTTACTGCAGGTAGGCTTGACACACTCTTAGCCAATCGAACTGCTACTACATGTTCCACTCTGAAGTAATTTCGTACGAGATACTGTAGTGCTAGGTGTACGCGCGGGTGAAACTTGCTATCGTCTGACAGGTTAAGGTTCCCCTTGTAGTCGGGAATATACCCGAAAACTTTGGCAGGTTTCCCTGCACTGAGATGTGCCACATAGGCAAGGACGGTTTGCATGGCCATGTTATCCATGCCAAGTTCCCGTGTGAGGAGACATTCGATGTATTGTGTGTGACGAGCATCAGGATGCATCACAATTACCTCACGAGATCCTGCCTTGACAACGATATGTCCTCTTTCAGGCACATTTCGGATCACCGGGAATGGGCCATTCCAGCCTCCATGGTCGTCCTCGGTGGCAGTAGGTCGGTGATAGTCGACCAAATCACCTGATGAGTAGAGGCGAGCACCATCAGGAGTCGTCTTGGCCCTAAGAGCCCGATTTGTCTTGGCTACAGCAGTAGCCTGAGTTATAGCTTCTAGGCTGACTTCCCTTACACGACGTTCTCGTTCGCGTCCTGAAGTCTCGGGTCCCTTGGGAAAGTCAAGGGCATCGAGATCAGGAAGGAAAGAGGGCTGACGTCCTGTGTGTGTGCCTGATATGGCGATACTCCGTTATAAAACGTGAACGCATTAGTAACGAAGATGCCTTCCGCCAAGACTCTAGTGAATACAACAGGGATGTTGTGTCTGTTCAGTTCTTCCTCAATCATATGGAGGACACCTCTGAGGATGCCGTTTCGTGACTCAATTGAAGTCGCGCGTTGGCCAGGTGCTCGGATACGAAGTTCCGTGCCCTTATTGGCCATCATGCTTTTAGCGGCATCATTATTCAGGGCGCCTTCTCCATCTGAGTATAAAACTTTGAAGGGTCCGTGATAGGCAATCCAGCAGTAGTGGTAGGCGTCGATGATAGCGTCGCGTTCTCTGTCGGAAATTTCAAGGCCTGCTGCCAGGCGAATACAACGATCCATAATATGAAATATGGTCCGTTTCTTGTAAAACATGAGGTCAATTTCCCCTTCATCGAGCCAGCTGCCAGGGAGGCTTACTGATGGTAGTGTTGAGTTCCCTGGACGTTCCCATGCTCTGCATTCCCGACAGGTATCGCAGACTTCCTTGATCATATTTAGTCGAACGTTATCAAGCCCTACCTTTTCGAGGATTAGCCTCATTTTTGGCTCCTTCGCATGATACCATCGCAGATGCAGTTTTCGGAGTTCCTTTTTCACAACATGGGGTTCGTGACTACGGAGACTCTGTAGACTGTGTTGGATGTCCAATCTCGTCCAGTCGGGTAGTCGTGGAGCCCCAGAGCCGGTGGAGGCAAAAGGGTTCCTTGTAGCTCTACGTAGTTGATCCCCTGTGTTGACTGCGTCTGGAGGTGGTGGTACGCCTTGTAGACGTCCGCGGCGGGCCGCTACCTGTGGCGTATCGCTAGAAGACGCAGAAGGCGTGTTTCCACGCTCGGGGGCGTCTCGTAGCAGGTCGTAGCTGCTGGTACCAGATGTCGGATCGACGTTACCGAAGGAACGTGGTCGTGGTGGCCTGGCGCGTGCGCCTTGGCGGCCACCTGAAGCTGAAGCTTGGCCCTCACCAGGTTTAGGTAGGGGTTTCCACCAAGCTGGCACGGTTTTGCCTTCGGGGTCGTGGTCGTCTGGTAGTTTAAATGGTTCAGCAAAACGACATTTACCAGGTTCGGTATCAAGGTGATTCTTAACACCCTTGCTTCTCGTAAGATCCCTCTGACATGCTGGACATGGCCAGTATACAGAGATAGAGTCATGATATTTGCACTGCGTAGGGTCTCTGTTATGGCTAGGACTGTCCTTTCGGACGTTGTCGATGCATGCCGGGCACGTAGCCACCTTTGGGATGATACGATCACCGATGCGTCTCATACCTTCACCTGGTTCAGCTTGCTCAGGAAGGTCGGCAGGATAAGCATGTGCAGTATTTATAGGCGCGTTTCCGCGCGTGGTGTCAATGGCTTTCGCCAAGTAGACGGCTTCCACGAAGGCAGACTGCAGTCGTCGAGTGTATTTTTGTGCCAGTGAAAGCTCGGTGTTGCACGGTTGTGCGTGCACATGCTGACCGTTGCACTTGAGTCGCTCAAAGGGTTTAAGAATTGTCTTGTCGTTGCTGGTGATATTTGTCGGCTTCTTAATATAGTCGCCAGTCGTATCTTTAAGTCCAGTAGCGCATTGATCAATGCGTACGGTCGTGATGTGTGGTCGGTTGGCAAGCTTCGTCCATGGAGAGATATCGTCCACCCATGTTCCTGTCGGTTGTTCGCGTATAAACCACCTCTGAGCGTCATCTTGGGTAACAGCAATTTTACCACAATAGATTATGTGTGGTAAGTCTTCTCTGTGGTGCTGTTCCCAAGTGTTATAGTTGACTTTGTAGTTATAGTAAGATGGTGGTCCTGTGGTGCGGCAGCTGGGTTGCAGTATGGCAACTCGTACGTAGCATATCTTAAAGTAATGATCTATAACCTGCTGCACCGAGGGGTCTCCCAGGTCGACATATGTAGTCTTGTCCAAGTTGCCGCCTGAGGAAAGTCCCCTTGAGAAGGCAAGCTCTGAGATGCCACCCTCACCACCACAAAGCTCCAACATATCCACGCAATTGTTATGGCCGTAGCATAGTGTAGCAACTATGCTGTATATGTTAGCGTGTGTGTCGGGCATAGATGTGGGAAGGGTAAGGAACAGGTCATCGTCCTCGTCGGAGCGTCAGTACTCCAGGTTGCCATAAGATCCTGTCCGAGTCCTGACAAGTCATCGCCGCAATCGTCATTTCCGTCTTCGACGTGCTTTTTAATGCGGCGAGGCTTGATGCCTGCTTCCTTTTCGGCTTTGAGCCTTTCCTTCTGCTTTATACGCGATTCAGTAGGTAAAGCTTGCTCGTTTTGTTCGTCGGTCTGTGCACTCATTGTCGTGGTGGAATGGGCACATGCGTCAATCGCCAGAGTCGGGAGGGGGAGAGAACAGTCATCTATGATGACGCGTCTATGTTTCTGTGGTGATTGAGTAGGCTCGTTTCCGAGCAAGACCGGTTCCTCGGGTTGCCAATACAACCGAGTACTGATGTTGGCAACCCCTGCAGGTAATGGTGCATGCCAATCATACCCTGTTGGTTGATCGGTAACTGAGATATCTTGAATAACCGCGTTGGTATCCAAGTTGATTGTTACACGTCGGATGACTTCAGACCATTTTGGTCCTCCCTTATGAGTCGTCACGTAATGACGGGTATTATGGTCTGTACGTGTATACGTATTTAAGTATACGGGCACGTTTCCGTGCGTGGTGGTACTCCCCAGGATTTTGTCGTTTAAGTAACGGATGAGTGTAGTACGTGTCTGAGCCCGCCATTCAGCATGTCGTACCGTATGGCCGTACCAGTCCAACACATGTTGTGGTATGGCCTGCTTACAGGTACATGTCCACAGCTTCGAGCTAATCGGTATCGATGATGCTACCTGCATATATGTACCACTTGGTGTATTGTCTTGCATATTGAACCGAATACCGAAATGACACAAACGCATCCGTATTACTGACAACTTTAGATCTTCCAGAGTATCACGTACTGGAGATAACTTCCAAACATATCGTGGGGGACCAAATATGATGATTTTCATGCGGAGTTTCTTGGCTTTTATCAACAGGTTCTGGATACGTGACCAGTGTGGGGCCACTCTCTTTCCTGGAGTTCGTATATAGCATTCACCCGGAGTACTGATCCATATGAGAGTGTAATCTCCACTGATCACCGCACCTAGATAGTTTGTGCCCACGCTTGTCATAAGTTCGTTGTGGGAAATACGGTCACAAATATAACCTCGTGCGCGGAGGTCGGCACATGCCTCCCTCGTATCTTCAATGACAAAAGCCCTCTTACTAAGGCAGGTTGCCCCCCTGTCCTTGTTACCCCCCGGCTTTTCAGCCATCAGGCAAGACGACGAGGGGGCGACGTCGCCCCGCCATCTTCAAGATGAAGAAGATGTGCCTACAATATCTGCCAACATCTGGGCTTCCCTCAGATGCTGGAGCTCAGCACTGCAGCGCGCCGTGGCCTCAGAGGCGGATTGCTCCGCAAATGCTGTCAGCATCGATGGATTATCCATCAGCTGTTTCAGCACGCCTTTGGACCTAGCGTCGCTGACCGTATGCAATTCACGATTAGTGTATCCCATCACTATTTTACGGCGGGACTGCACAGCGTCCATGGGTACACTACCACCATGCTGGGCCAGTGTCCTGGCAACAAAACAATCGAACGTCTCGAGATCGTCGATGTTGTCGCCTCGCATGGTGGCCTTGGCGAGCGTCTCCATCAACCCCTGGGGCAGGTTTCCCTGCAATTGATTGCGCTCCTGCGCTGGGGTCGGCTCGCCTGTCAGCACTGTCTGGAAGGACGTGCTGCTTGAGCTCGAGGCGGGTTGCCCCGCAGCTCCAAAACGATCACACCTGATCGACAGATGCCCTGACGGCAACTTCGTCGTCGGCATGATTTTGGAGCCTTCCGGGAGCTCCATCTTGACCTGCCCCTTACCAGGGAATATCAGCTTTTCCTGGCCTCGTTCAAGCACGATGATCGTGCGTTTGTCCTGCATACTGTCGAGACCTAGGATGGCTGGCAGGTCCTTTCCACAGCCTGACACAATGTTCGTCTTGTATGAATCGTGTAGGGCTGACCCCTGGCACTCGCAGGCAATGCTAAATGTGCCTACGGTATCCGCTGGGGCCGACCCCTCTCCCACTCCGTTGATATGCAAACGAGAGCGGGGCTCGAACGTACAAGCACGACCATGTGACTCAGCAGCCTGGACGAACTTACGGCTCGTGTTCTCGCCCATGATGTTGATCTTCGAACCGACGTCGATGAATATGGAATTTCCACCGTCATCCAAGAACGTCTTACTCGGCTGCTTGATGTGCACAGTTTCTGAAGTGTCGGCTGTGTCGGTAGGCGTGTTTCCCCGCGGCACATTCGTACTCCCTGGCGGGTTACCCCGCACGACACTGGCATGCGACTCGCTCTCGGCCATGCGTGCCAGGTCAATGTACTGGAAGTACGACACGTGCTGGGCGTGATCACCACGCTCCTCCCGCCAGTTGGCATACTCATCACGTATGCTCATATACTGCTCGCGGGTAGTGCGCCTTATCAGCGTTAGGTACGAGTGAAGGGCGATGTCTTGCAGCCCCTCGTTCGTGACGTGATCCCGGTACCGCAGCCACTCCTCGAACTCCTCATTCGTCGCTGAGATGTTGATGGCCCTGGCTGCTGTTGCTGCTGACGCCGCTGAGGATTCTGATAGGTCTAACGACGGACTATCAGTTTCAGGATTATTGGCATCTAGCATAAACGTTGTGTGCGTATTATCCATCTGATTCTGGAAATGTCGTACACGCAACTCGCGCAGCTGATCAGGGTCCAGTGACATCTCAGCCTCGCCTCCACTCTGGGGAGACATCTGAGGAGTATCATGCAGGTTTCCCTGCTGAGGCGTCGTCATCGGGATAAGCTGATCGAAATATCCCGTTGCCATAGGCGGCCTTACCTCTTCAGGCAGGTGTCCCTGCTGGTGTGACGAAACTGTCTGCATAGCTAGCATCCTGGCCGTCGTCTCCTCCACCATGCTCCTCAGCTCCCGCAGCTCCCTCGCTGACTGCTCGGGAGTCTGACTAAGGGAGCCAGTCCATGGGAAGGACGATGTTAAAATGCCAGGTGCACGACAGATCGCACATGGTGGCTGCTGGGGATCTACCTCACGCTGGTTTGTCACGTGGCCCACCGCGTTAGAATTCCAGCATCCCTCGTGGAATAGGTGATTGCACCTCAGGCGGTACACACTATCCCTGGGCTGAAATTCTTCGAGGCATACAGCACAGGTGTCCTCCATCCCAGTAAAGACTTCTACGTCTGCTACCCTGGGATATACCCGCCGCTGCCTCTCCAATACCGTCTCGGAGGGCATGAAGGCTGATGGGGGTGTCCCCGCTGGATTCAGCACTTCCTGCACTTCGACATTTGGTATGGAAGTGGTGGGAGTCACGGCAGGCGAGTTTCCTCGCAAAGGTGAGCCCCTATTCCGCACCACGTCGAGCGCAGCTGCACGCGACTGGTCCCGTGCACTTTGCACCGCCTGCCTCCTCCTGAAACATGCCTGCTGAGTGTGGTGCGTCTGCCTGATGTAGTCAGGCACGCCCCTACTGCCAGACGATATTGAATGGGCAGTGGGTTGTACAACCACCTCTGGTGATGTTGGAGAAGGCATGAAGGCCATGTGCGGGTACATGGAGTGGTCACTGCAGCGCACATTGGTGAGGTTATGCATCTGATCCGCCAATTCCCGAACAAATTTGTTCGGGACCCTTGTACCGTCAGGGTATAATGGCGGATTCATCTGCGTGGGTGGTGGCCTCTGGCCCTGAGACATGCTCGGATGGGCGTTGAACGCCGGGATAAAGGCTCGTTGCCGAGCGGGGTCCCGTGGGTTGGGACCCTCCGGTTCCCAGGACCAGGCTGGCCTCCACCTCTGCCCACTTGGGTGAGGCAGATTATGGTTCTGCACCTGCTGTACCGCGGCCGCCACTCTTGAGCGATAGTCGTCGGGTATACCCGCCCTGTGGTGGCTTGGTGTACCAGGCAGGTTTCCCTGCTGACTCGTTGGCGTGCCGGGCGGCATCATGTTGAGGAGGGCTGTGCTGTGATCAGCCCTAGCCGCAGCTAACCTCTCCATGAGTGCGCCGTTTACGGCAGGGCGGACAGGTGTCCCAAATGGGGATTGTGCTGGCGGAGTGCCCGATGGAGTCATGCCCCTTGGAGTGTGCATGCTCTGTGTGGGGCTTGCGTGCATTGGCTCGAACCGAGCAGGTCCGCTTGTAGGCAGGTTTCCCTGCATGGCTTGACGATTTCTCGTGGCCATAGCGGACATTGCTCCCTGGCCTGCGGCCCAGGGATCCTGCTGGTGCAGCCTGTCCGCCAGCTGTTCTACCTGGTCAGGGTTCAGCGAAGCTGCAATTTGATCCAGGTCTGAAGTACTTATGGCCTGCCAAGACACGGCGCTCGGCCCTTGGCTTGGGGCACGGCTTGGAGCCGCGCTCCCGGCCTCACTCTCGGTGATCATAAAGATCCGAAAGATCTCAGGCTGGTTTCCCAGCTGGGTGGGGCTGTAGTGGTCCCCAACGTCCCTGTGGAGGTAGACCATGGCTGGATCAACGCCCTCTTGGTCTCGGGACCACTGGTACTTAATGCTGGAAGTACCGACATCAGCCCACCTATCTGAGGCAGTCATCGTACTGACAGGGACTCGCGCACGGCGGCTCCCCAAATACTCTGGGTTGCGCCATTGCCTTCCAGTGGTCAGGTCCTCTACATGAGAAATGTAATACGGTTCAATGATACCGTTATCTCCCTCGGACAAGAGGACTCCGTTATCGGACCAACAGAACTTCATACCATCTTGCATGGCCTTGCGCCAATCTACAAAGATGATGAGGTCTGAATCTGGGTCCCACCCACTGTTCACGGCACGGCGGCGCACTGTCGGCACGAAATGGATGTGTGAACGGCCTGTCCCCCTTTTCTTCGTGTTGTGCTCAGGTCTACAGGACAGGCCGTGCCACATAATGCCTTCGAAAGCGTGCCATCGAGTGCCATGCATGGCGACTTCAGGGTATGGGGCCGGTCTCCCGGCGGGTTCGTCGCACAGTACAATGTAACTGTACAGCGACCATGGAGCTTTCAGTGTCCATGAATGCCCCTGAGAGGCGCGGATGAAGATAGCGGGCTCGCCGGAGTCCCGCATTAGCACCTTGAATTGAAGGCGTTGTTTTTCTTCTCCGTCTGGTTCACGAACATGAACAACTTCCATCATGACGGCTGCGAGTTGGTCAACCGAGCGTCCATACAACTGCTCGCTAATGACTTTGGCCTCGTCATATTTTGGGTTATGTCCAGCGTGCCTCGAGTGACCTGTGTTCAACGGAAAGTCAGCCACGAGTTCCACGAGGTTAACCCAACCATCATGATCATCAAAGGATCTCAGACGCCACACAGTATTACGTGGCTTATCTGGCGCATGTCTACATATCCTGCTGAGAGCTTTGCTTAACTTTTTGAGAATATCATTGGATGTGGGAAGAATTCCGGCCTTCCTGCATTCCTTCATGAATGACTCATCCACCGAACGTATCGGTGGGAGCTTCCGAAGTGCCAGTCTATCCCTAATCAGATCTGGAGTCCCACTAGTAAAGGATGTGTCTCCTGGGTGGTGCAGCTGAACTACTGGCGGGTTTCCCCGCATCGGAGCCTCTGTTGCCGAAGAGGCTGCGGCTCCTGAAGAGGAGGAAGCTGCGGCAGCAGCGCCTGGCGGGTTTCCCCGCGGAGATGCGCGACTGGCGCTGCCCCTGATCTTCGGCACCCAGGCACCCCTCGACATAGCACCTTCATCGGACCTCCTGGAACGAGCCGCCACAGGCGAAGCCGGCGCAGGTGCATACCCACTGCGCTCGAAAGCTGCCGCCCTTTTCGCAATAGATTTACTGCGGCTAAGCGGACGTCTTCGTTCCTCAGTAGGGTCCCGAGGTTGCTGCTTGGGCACAGATGCTGGTGTGGGAGCTGTGCTAATCGGCGGCCTCGGCGTCGCAGATCGAGACGCCTCCATATGCACGTCTGGCCCGGGGCTCTGAGAGCTCGCCTTCGGTTTCGGCACCGGAGACGGCTTAGGTGTCGGGGGTTCACTCTTGGCCTTCGAAGTTAGTGGGAGTGGGGGCTTTCTAGCCCCCTTCATGTAGAGCTTGCTGGAATCCTCCAGCATCTTGCGAGTTGCCTCGCGTGTGCGTTCTTCTACTGTCCGAATACGCTCCTCGTCCTCCGCCACAGGTTGAGCCTTTTTCACGTCCTTGATTATCGGCTCTGGTTGTTGGGATTGGCTAGAGACGCCAGGCGAGTTTCCTCGCATACCAGGAAGACTAAAGAGCGCGTTTTTCTCTTCCTGGGTCATGGCTACCATTCCCCTTGGAGCCGGAGTAGGTTTCTCTTCTTCTTTCGGATCCAAGTGGCCCAAGATCCCGAGACGACTATTCACTACTGCGATCTCTTCCGGTGTCATCGGGCCAAGTGGCGGATGGCCCTCTTTAGGATGGGTTTTGCCCCTGTTGGGGCTCAGGCCTTCGTTGTTTCCAACGGGGCATCCTGGCCTGTGATTCTGGAACGGCTGGGAACAAGGACCGCATGCAGCGTGAGGCCTATACTGCTTGCGAGCCGCGATAATATCTCGCAACTGGGTCCGCGCTTCTTGAATTTCAGGGCGGCGGATGTTTGTTGCAAGCTGATAGCCTTCACGGATGGGCCTGCCATCGCCGTCCCTATAGGCAGGATTGCCCTGGCCGAAGGCCGAGTGTTCCCCTTTTCGGCGTCGTGGGTCGTTGCGCGGAAGTAGCTGGCCACCTCTTCTGAGAGCGTGTTCCTTTGGGCCAGCCTGTCTCCACTCACGAGGAAGTCGAGCCTGGGGATGTGGCTCTTCTCTGACGCGCGTATGGGAACGAGATCTTCTGGTGTTCTCATCAGAAGAAGCTGCCGATGCAGCAGGAGCGGCACCCGTTGGAGGTGCTTGAGGGGGCTCCTCTGCGATCCCAGATGGATCGCTCGATGGAGGCAGGTCTCCCTGCTGGGTGGAGCTCGGCGCAAGTGGCGCTTGTGCCGATGGTGATGATGATTCAGACTCATCAGGGTCGAAATCGACCTCTTCCTCACCAGTCACGTCCATCATGAGGATGGTGACGTCATCCTCATCTAACCCACAACCATCGCCTTCTACTTCTTCTGATGTCGAACTACCAATTATGATGGCCATTGGCGCATCTGGTAAAGGCAGGTTTCCCTGCATGGCCGGCGTCTGGGCGTCGCTCGGCTGTCCTGGAGTAGGAGGCGCAGTCGTCAGCTCAGGGTCATCGACGAGCATGGGCTGCCTAGCAATGTTACGCATGGCCGCATGGTTTGGCCTCATCCCCAGCTCCTGGAGATTCCATCCTGGCGGGGGAAGATCATGACCACGCATAGCCATTGCCATTTCCAGGGCACGACGCCATCTACCATGGGAGTATATCAAGTGTCTCTGCACTTCCTGAGGATTTATACTGTCAATGAGAGTCAAAGCTGCCAAGAGTAGCTCTGAGCTACCGCAAGCATCATTATCCTGTTCTGTCATAATACCAGCTTCGATTTGTTCTTGACTCTCAGGATATGCAATTGCAAGTATCTCATGCATCCACATGAGGGTCTGCAAAAGTGTACGCGGTCCATATTCGCCTGGAGCAAGCGAACCAGGAGGTATGAACGGAGAACCTGGTTCGCCTGCAATGAAGGCCTGAACAAATGCTTGAGACTCCATTTCAATTAAGTCTTCAATAGTATGGGGATATTCTCCCAGCAGAAAAGGCCTGTGTCCAGGCGGGATTTCGGGCGGAGGTTCGAGGTTCCGTTGAACCTCGGAAGGCGAAGCCTCTATAGTGGTGTCCTCGTCGTCGCTCTCGTAGGCCATGATGTTGCCTGGGTTCCCGAACATCCAGTCGAAGAAAGAAAGAGGCTCGTTTCCGAGCGTACCGTGTTCCACGGGGGTGAGTTCATTACTGCCCGTGACGAACCGGCGGACGTACTCGAGGTAATACGCGTATAGTCCATGACCATACCCCTCGAGCTCGTCAACGTTGCCCATGCCATCCCATGCCCATGTGAAAAATATCTGTTCCATAGCCTCAAAGTCCTGGAGGCTCAGATACTCAATGGATGGTGTGCTCGAGCCGAAATGGACTTCGGACGACATGCCCTTTCCATTTCCCTTCGCTGGACAATCTCGCACAAGATGATCGGCACTACCACATTCATGACATTTGAGAACCTGGCCGTCTCTACCTCGCGGGTTTCCCCGCCTACCTTTACCTTTACCTGAGGTCTCTCCACGGTCTTTACCACGGCCTTTTCCCCCAAAGAATATCTCATCATGTTGTTCATCTGAGAGCCTCTGGAGAAATGCCGCGACACCTCGCCCGTTCAACCTCCGACGACCACGCTTGCCTTTACCCTTTCCTTTAAAACTTCTGCGTATCCTCCTTCTAACACGACGCACTGGTTTTCGTGCGAACCTCCTCCACCTTCGTGTGGCCTGTTGTAACAGCCAGAATAAATGCTGAGCACGCTGATTGCCGTTATCCATATTCATGATATCTGACCAATCTAGAGCTTCAACACCATCTGATGATATAGTGTCTGTATCGGTGCCGGAGTCGAAGTCTTCGTCTCCTAAATAGGTGGATACACCGTCGGTTAGGGGATTTGATTCCTTCCATAACGAGCGGTGTGGTTGTGGTTCTCTAGAAGGAGGGCTGGTTGCCCAGCTTGGTTGTGATCGATCCCCTGCTAATAAAGCAGTGGATTCTCCTGGGTCATCGGCCCATATGCTTGAGGGCCCGTTTCCAGGCTGGGCTTCAGTGGTCAAGGTAGTGTAGAAATTTCCACTACCAGATCCCCTTCCCCTTCCAAACACAGATCCTATGTTACCAGGAGACCGTTCGGATAGGTGGCCTATCGAACGCATCCTCTCCAGCAACTCATCATACTGTTGTTGTGTTCGAGGCATTTGGTGGTTGAGTGGCTGTAAGAGTTGCATGGCCTTCTGGTTGCCGACGCCTAGGGCGCGGAATAGGATAGTAGTTAACAGTTGGAAGTTGGGAAGGTCGAATCCCACCGACTGTGCCTCAAGTCGGGCCATTTCGAATCGGGTGAGAGTAACATCGATTCGTTCCCCGTGAGGCACATGGAAGTCAATAAGTTGTGTGCCGGAAGTGAGCTGTCGCTCATCTTCCAGGCGTTCGAATTTCATGCTGAGGAGAAACATGATATAAGTTACTGGGTCTGTGTGGACCCCGTCGATATCAGCACCATAGTTTATGATGTCAGGCGGTACCCTCATGGCGAGTGTCCTCGCTAGGCCTCCCAGGCCGCGTTGTATTGCGGCCGCT